>CM021109.1:228649804-229177673 GCA_007115665.2 Sequoiadendron giganteum | reverse complement strand
CTAACTTACCTCAGTTTAAAGGAAGGTTAGGATGGGTGTGATGAGAATGATGAGGATTATGAAGTCCTTCAATCAATCTGTGATCCCAAGAAATGAAGAGAGATTAGGTGAGCCACTTTTTAAGGTTAAATCTGTGTCTTAGGTAGTTCTCTATCAGAGGATAGAAGCGCGGTTCTGGGATGACAATGCGACGCGCTAGTGTCTCAAAGGTGTGTTGGCATCCGTACGACCAGAAAACTAGAGAGATGAGGTTAAACTCTAAATGGTATACTAAGAACCTAGTTTAGAAATTTCTTGAACAACAAAATGAGATTAAGAAGAATGAGATGTAAATATGTATGTGATAAAAGAAATATATTACCGCAAGGGTGATGAAGATGATTTCATACAATAGTCTTCTCGCCATCTTGCTCCAAGCTCTCTCCACCTACATACAGAAAAAGGGGGAATGTTGGGGCTATTTAGAGGCCTGCCTCAGTCAGATCCCCATTTTGATGTTTCCACCTCCACGAAAAGCCAAGTTTGCAACAATAGGAATAAAGATAAAGAAAGGAATACAAGCTACGTAAGCAAAAGACACTACAAAATAGTATGTGCTTACTCAACCAAGATGATAAAGAAGATGAGAGGATCTTACCACCTCTGTCCAAAGTGCTCAAGGCTTGTGGAGGAGAAAATGAGAGGAACTCAAGCCTTTGTTAAAATGGTGTGTGTCATGCACTTGCACTATAAGAGTGGTGGAGTGGTAGATTACTGCTACAAAGCTTGAATGGATGAAAGGAATGGAGAGAGTGCTCAAATGATCTTGAAAAACTTTGTCCAAACTTTCTCCTAAAGAGAACTATGGATGAATGGATGGAGAATATGAAGGAAAGGATAAAAAATGACCATATTCGGGTCAGTCAGCTGAAGGGAGGCGTTACTCTTCGAATTCCAATAAAAATGTAACGTCTACATAGTCTCCAACTGCAGGAATCTGCCAGGGACGTAAACGTGCCATGCAGACATCTGCGCACTGCGGAGGCGTTCCTGACATAAACACCCCCACCGACACACCAAATAGGCGCCAAGTGTGATGCAAACAATGAGCTTAAGTGGAATTAAGCCTCCACCTTAGGTTTTCTAAAGTGCAAGGGGGTAAAAGGAATTTGTGTTAGGGGTGTAAATTCACGCTTATACAGGGTTGAAATAAAAAATATGTTACAAGTTGTATAGTTTTCAATTATCTAAGGTGAATATAACCCTAAAGATTTTCACTAGGTTTGCGAAAAACCAACTACACAAATTACCTCTTATATAGTTGGTGTAATCTTCATTTTAGAAAATGCAAGATGTGGGTGCAAGGAAATTGTTCACAAATGACTTATATAATAAATCTCATCATCGATATTTCCTCGTTTAAGCTACCAAATTATGAATTACATAAAAAGTAAAGCTAACTCCTACCCTACTAGTGAATGATTTGTTCTTTAAGGGTGTATGGTTGAATCATTAGCTGTCAATATTGATGTCTTTTCATTGGTAAATAGAGTTATAATTTATTAAAGTAAAATGAAAATGAAACCATAAAGAATAAAAATATATTTATATACATACATCAAATAGGTGGAATCAATAATAGAGCATGTTTAACAATCCATCATAGAATTGTATAAATCTATGTGCAATAAAAAAAACTTTTGAGGCTTGTAATGCATTCGAATACTCACATTCATCAAATACAAAATTATACCCATGCCAAAAATTGTTTTAAAGAACAAACGCTAGTTGAGACTAGAAGATTCCTATAGAGTAATGCAAACTATCACATGGACATTCTACTATACATAACACTTACAAATCTAATGTTATTTTGGTTGTATAGGTATGTTCCTCTCAAGATAAGCTATATTGGCATGCTTTGAAACCTTACATTGATCTTTCATTATGGTGACTAAGAATAAAAAAGACCAATCCTCTGAACATAGAATGTGTAATGCCCTAAATTTGTACGCAGGGAAAAAACACAACCATCAATTTTTTTTGTAATAATAACATATAAACACTATTGATTTCCAACCATGCACACAAATGGTAGGGTACTATACACATTGGTTAACATTTCTTGTGCAACATCAAGTCTTCAAAATGTTTCTCAAGAGTGGGGTATGAGGATAATGATATCATGTCCATAGTGTCCATCACACACACCTTTAAACAAACATCAAGACAACTCTAAAATCTAAGTCAGGTATGGGGGTTACTATCGAGGTTGATAACGACATTAATTTTAAATGACACCTCGAAGGGGGTTTAGTTAACCTCCTCACTTATACTCTTACTCACCGAGATGAGAATTCTTGACCCAATGTAAATATTGATGCCATAGTTATCTATGATGATATTGTTGTTATCCAATTACTAATACCCCCTTGATATTTATATTGATGTATAAATGTTAATATATTAATGTTCTTACATCCTACATAGTTCTAGTATTAATTTTCTCATACTATTATTATTGTTATGATCCTTTATAATCCCTGTCATAGATAAGATTGTTATTATTGTCATTAATAATTTTTCTCTTAATGTTCATATTACCACTTATGAATATTAAACTATTACTTATAATATTATGACATTTGTTAATGTTACCCTCCTTAAATTAACAATAGTATATGTATTTATTTTCTAATCAATCATTGGTATTATAGTTTCTCTTTGATTTTAGCATATTTTTTTTGATCCATAATAATTTTTTGCTTTATTGAAAAGATAATTCAAATTACATCATCTGCTTGATTTTCTTGACAAAAGATCTACCACCAAAATTTCATCTATTGTAACCCCATTTCTCTAAAAACTATATTTTACCATCAGTAACTACCAAAATCAAACCCCATCCACCTACTTTAGAGTCAAAATAAAACACTTCAAAATTTACATTCACAGTTTTTTCGTTAATTTATTTCTACCTTGCAATTCGATACCAATTACCCTAAATTCCCACAATGTTTGAACTCAATTTTAACAAAGGGAAAAACCAAAAAGACTCGAGATTTTGTGACATAAAATTAATATTACTGAAGAGCTCTAGTCAAGCTACCCACCACAACTTTTGTCTTGACCCCCTTCATCTTCTTCTTCTTTTGAGGTCGCAACTCCCTCATCTCCAATCGCTCTAACTCTGCTTGCACTTGTGCTATTATTGCCTCAACCTCCATCAATTCCACGAACAACTTTAAGGCTTTCCACCCATGCGTTGCCTCTTCTCTCCATCTGGATTTACGCCTTCCTTTAGGTCCTTTCACAAAGGGAATGCATTTCTTGACCTCTTCATCCTCTGCATGTTCAATTCCTTCACTTATGTCCATTCCTACTCCCGAAGTGGCCCATTCCAGGATTATTTCCATGTCCTCCAAGTAGTCTTCATGCACCAATGCTTTCATTACTCCTTTCACCACTTTAGTCGACTCTCCCAAATCTAAGCCCCAAGCCATTATCAACGAGTAAATGTCCATGTTCATCCTATATCTGTTCTTGAGGTCTCCAAACCCTTTGCCCAAAATTATTTGCACTATCTGCACTAACCTCTTGTCGCTAAAAAGGAACAAGCCTTTCAACCTCTTTGTCGATGCTTCACCATGAAAAGGGGAGAGTTTTTTCCTTGTTGTGAGCGTAAAATTTTCCTCGATCTTCTTTGCAACTACAAGCTACCACCTCTTGTTCACCATTTATGCACTCGTTCTTTGTCACAATGAAGGAAGCATTGATAAATAGATACCTCGAGAGATTAATAAACATTAATTCACATACTTCACCATTAATATTAGGCCTACGATCATCACTGCCAATCAACATTTTCTCATTCACTTCATAATTTGAAGAGTTCTCAACTACTCCTTGCATTGAATTTTGTAAGCGTACCATCTCTCATATAGCTACCTCCTCTAATTCCAAATGTCTAAAGTCTTCAATTCTCGTTTCACCAACTTCTTTAAATGATAACGCCCACTTTGACAATGTATCTGCCTCTACATTTCCTGCTCTCCTAACATGGCTTACCTTAAAGTCATCAAAGGCTACCAACTCCTCTTTAATTTTTCCAATTACATTTTACAAATGCCATGCTCTGATATTCCCTTTTATCATTGCATGAATAATTACAAGAGAATCATCCTCCAAATGAAATTTTGAAGCCCCTAGTTTTTTACCAAGCCTAATAGCCATTAACGCTGCTAGAGCTTCAATAGTGTTTTTAGTCCCTTCTTCTAGCTTCTTTGCTCCCAAATCCAATACATTTACTCTCCAATCATGACCAATAAATCTTGCCCCTGAGGATCTGGGGTTCCCTTTAGAGGCCCCATCAAAATTCAACTTCCACCATCCCTCCATCGACTTTTTCCAACTAACCTCCATTGACCCCTTAGATGCTGGATTAACCCAACTAGGCCCCTTAACGAGCCTGAGGTGGATTCTCGACCATTGTGCCTGGATACGCTTATCCTCCGAAGTGAAGGGGACCCCCAGGTTAAAAAAAATGAGGTTTTTGCATCGACTACTTCTTCTATGGCATGATTTATTCTGTATTTCACTCTATCCACCGACTCTTCATTTTTAGAAAATATTTGTCTGTTTCTTTCCTTCCATATCTCCCATACTACAATAGATGGGCTTACCTTCCATATATAAGAGAATGTTGATTTTTTCTTCTACAAAGGCCACCCCTCAAAAACTTTTTCAAAGTATCTGGCAAAGGGACCAACCACCCTAGCATCCCCAACACCATTACCCAACACGATGAAGCCAACCTGCAATGTAATAATAGATGATCCACTGAATCCTCTACCTCTGCACACATCACACATCTAGACGGTCCACTGACTCCAACTATTTTCTTCTTTCCCTTGTCAAGATACGACCCCTTATTGCCAACCATGCAAATGTACCTACTTTCGGTAGACATTCTTTTCCCCAACATAAATCAACTGGCCAATCCTCACCCCCTACTTATGTGTCCAAGAATTGGTATCCTAACTTAACTAAATACTTTCCATCTATGGCACCACACCAAACAACTTTGTCCTCTTTATTGGACCTTAAAATCTTGCGAGATTGAAAAATTTCCTGCATGGGGGCCTGTTGTCGGTCTGAAAGCACTACATTTTGGAGGCATTTCCACCCCCAATCACCATCCAATGCATCCTCTCTAAATCCAAAATAATCGCTAACCTTTTCACCCTAGTGTTGGGTGAACCTGTCTTAGCTCCTGCAATTCTCCATTATCTTTCAACACTGGAAACCTTTCCTAAGAATCTTCCCAGAACTTGGCCTTTAAACCATTTCCAATCTACCATGTTATATAGTCTACTATCACCTGCTGACAAGAAATAATGAAATTACATATTGCTGATCTGGATGGGGGATTACACATTGTAAGGATCCTATTATCTTCCATAGAATCCAGATGATTAGCTTTTAATATTCTAACCCACAACTAAGAGGGTTGAGAGTAAATGTTCCACAACAATTTTCCCCCTAGAGCTTCATTCAATAAAATCCAATCTCTCAGCCCCGCCCCTCCTTTTCCTTTTGTCATGCAAATCTTCTCCCAAGATAGAAGGGGTATCTTATCCCATTCATTTTTCCCATTCCAAAAACATTTCCTCATACGTTTCCCAATGACTTTAAAAATGTTCTTTGGTATTCTAAGGCACATCATTGAAAAGACATGAATGGCAGAAATGACAAACTTTAACATCAAGATTCTACCTGTTGAAGTCAGCCATCTTCTTTTCCACCCATCTGTCACTTTAGACAACAATCCACCATCTCCTTCCATATTGTAGACTTACTTGCCCCTCCAAATAGTGGGATACCTAGATATTTTCTCGGTAGAGATCCCACCTTCATACCTAGGATTGTACAAATTTCTCTTTGCTTCTGACCACTTTTAGTGAAGAAAAATATTTCAGATTTTCTCCAATTTATACATTGTCTAGAGGCCTTGTTATACTTATCTAAAACTTCTTTCATCATCCTTGCTTCCCTAAAAAAAATCTTCCCCCATCAAAAGGGTATCATCAACAAATTGTAAGTGTGAGAGTGGATCAAGACCCTCCGCTACCTGGACACCTTTCCAAAGCCCAACACACCTCTTTTTTGCTATCAAACTTCCCAAGAATTCAACCATTATAATAAACAAGAAAGGCGAGATTGGGTCCCTTTGCCTTATTTCCTTCTTCGACTCAAAAAAACCTTGTGGGCTTCCGTTCACTAAAACTGGAAAACAAGGGGTTTTAATGCAACTTTCAACCTAGTTTACCCAAGCCTCTAAAAAACTGAATCTCTTGAGAACCTTTAACAAGAAATTTCTATTTAATTCATCATATGCTTTCCCGATATCCAATTTGACCAACATCCTTTTCTTTTGGGGTAACCAAATAGAGTGAATCACTTCATGAGCAACAATGAAACCTTTGTAAATGGATCGATTCGGTGAGAAACCACTCTGTTCAAGGGAAATCACTACATCAAGTACACCTTTCAACCTATTTTCCATCACCTTTGAAATAACTTTATACACTGTATTACAAAGAGAGATGGGCTTGAAATCACTGAAAGATGTAATTTCATCTTTCTTGGGCACAAGCACAATAAAGGTATTGTTAAAGTCTTTTAAAAGAAAGCCACCAACCCTAGATTCCTCCACAACCTCCCAAAGTTCAAAGGCCACAACATCCCACCATTTCTAGAAAAATAAAGCTGGAAATCCATCAAGACCAGGTGCTTTATCAACACCAAGAATGAAAAGGGTAGTTTTGACTTCTTCCATTGTAACAACCTTTGTTAACTCTACATTCTAGGTTTTTGAAACACACAAGGGGATGGCATTCAATATTTCATCTATCTAGGAAGTGTCATTCTGAGAGTTTCTGAAGGCTTTCGAGAAGAAGCACACAAATTCATTGCAAATTTCATCCTTTTCCATAAGAATGTTTCCAAATTTGTCTTGAATTGAGAAAATTTTGTTACATGATCTCCTAACCTTGGCCGAATTATAGAAAAACTTCGTGTTATGGTCACCCTCCTTGAGCCACGTCTCTCTTGATTTCTATCTCCAAAAAATTTCTTCTCTTGCCAAAATTTCCACATAGTGTTTTTTGAGTTCTTTTTCTTTTAGAAAATCCTCCTCCCTCATACCCCTTTCAATGACATTTGAGTGCAACTCCCCCAATTCCTGTTCAAATCTGAATTTTTTTGAGAAAATATTTTTGAACACTTCCCTATTCCATTTATTCATCTGTTCCTTAACATTTTGCAGTTTTTAAAGAAAACATAGGCTTTGTTTCCAACCCTTGGTGGTGCATTAGTCCACGAACCAACTAGCAACTCCAAAAAACCTTCCTTTCTTAACCACATTTTCTCAAATTTAAAGGGGCAATGATATGGTACCACATCCTCTTGGATTTTAACACTAATAGGGTAGTGATCAGAGCCCATAATAGGGAGTATGTACGCCTAAAAAGTCCACAAAAAAATTGCCCAATTGCCAGCTATGAAAAATCTATCTAATTTTTCAGCAATGTTTAAAAAATTGCTTCTCCTATTTGTCTAGGTGTAGTCACCTTTCTTAAATTGCATTTCAAAAAGGCCGCGATTAGCCACAAAATCACTAAAGTTCCTTTGTTTTTGATTTAACCATCCGATACCACCTCTTTTTTCAGATGGTCGTAAGAATGCATTGAAGTCCCCCCCCCAAAATAAATAATTGGTCACTATTAGCAGAAATCACTTTTAAAATATCATTCCACACTCTTCTCATTTCAACACTATTATTTGGCCCATAGAGATTTATAATATAGAAACTTGCTAGTAATTGCTTAGATGAAACATTTACCCATTGCCAATATTTCTTTGAACGAATTACTTGGATCTCTACAATCGCCTCTTTGTGCAAAATACCTATACATCTAGATGCTCCTTTTGCTTCCACAACAAAACATTTCCAACTGCCAAACCTCCTCCTAAAGGAACCTAAATCATCTCCACTGAGCTTTAATTCATGTAACAAAACAATATCCCGTTTCGTTTGATCAAAACAACGCTTGATCAAATGAATCTTGTCAGAGGCATTGCAGCCCCTGACATTCCATGATAGGACCTTCATGGTTCGCAGGAAAAGGCATAGCCTTTTTCCGATCTCAATTTTTTCTATCCCGCTGCACTTCCGGCAATTTCTAATTTCACCCTCATCGATTTTGGCCCTTTTCTTTTTTTCACCCACCTTCACCTTTGCTTGCTTAGCCAAAGTTTGTTCAAGAGTTCTCCCCACTATACCCAACTCTGCATTGAGGCCCAAATCATCTCCTCATCCTTTTCCATCATCCGATGGGGATTTTGAATCCAAATCTTCAAAAAGACCCTCCTCCTCTCTGGCTTCCTCAAAGGAACTCTCCAAATTTTGAATTGGAGAAATTTGGATATCTTTAAAGATGGGATCTTCAGTTTCAAATTTTTCATCCATATTATTATTTTCCATTACAAGTGATTTTTTGAAGGAACTCCATCTCCTCCCCAGGTTTCTCTCCCCTCAAATTGCTCAGCCAATCATTGCTAACACTCCTAGGATTTATTGGACAAGTCAAGTATATTTCTCCAATTTCAACACTCTATCTTTCAGATTCCTTTCTGTTTAGGGTCTTCTTTATGAGGCTTTCCACCTTCTCTGGACTATTGACCTAGCCATTTTCAAACATAACCTTGTAACTATTTTCCAAAGGGTTCACAATCTGCTCACCCACTGTATCCATATTCAAAGTATCATGTTTTTTCTCCTGACTTACATCTCTTCTTTTTGGAGGGTCAATATTTTCCCAAATAGGTTCCAGATCAGAGTTAAAAAAACATTACTCTTCACAAACTCGACAAAGTTCCAATCCATTGTCTTCAATAAATCCCTTTCTTGGCATCCTGTCCATAAATCCATGGTTACTTTTGGAATTCTCCAACTCCATTCCTCCCAAATAGGCTAATCTCGTACCTTCGACATAACATCCAAAAAATCACTGTCTTCTACCTGAAAAGTCCTTTCCTTTACTAATAAAATATCAGTTAGGGAATTTTTCCCTAACCCCTTTCCTTTATCCAGATGTTTGCATTCCCCTAGAGGATTCCCTACTCCTTTGAAAATAGAGCACATTTCAATCATTTCTTCAACCTCAATCCCTTGTTTCAAAATACCCTCCCCTATTTTTAGTTCTATCGTTTTAGGGAGAGGATGATCCACCTGCCAGAGAATACATATACGAACATACATACTATAATCTCTATTTGCTATGGCTTCATTCGCCTTAACGAAGGTGCCTAGTTAATTCCCAATTAACTTTAGGGTTTCCTCATCCAAATTATTCATGAGGGAGGTTGTACAACCGAATCCAGATCGACACCTTCGTTATAATTTCATCCTTGGGGTTAAAATTCAAAGTCCAATATTCAAGGAAGAAACCCTTATCTCCCATCAATAAATGACTATTGTAAAGATCCATTATTTATCTTTGGAATTCAGACAGATAACAAGATAAAATCCATTGGGTAAAGTTTTTAGAATGGTTGTTTCAACCTAATGTTCATTGTTCCAGTTCCTAACTCGACTAAAAGCCGACCAAGGCCCACTCCATTTCATGGAAAAGGAATTTTCCTTAAGGTGGCTCACTAGATCATTCCGAGCTTCACCATCAACCATTAAAGAAACAATCATGGTATGTTTTGAGTTAGGGCTTACCTTTTCTGTTTGCTACAAAATTGCTTGTGACTTCGATCTCCAAAACTTTCTCTCTACTGCTTGAAAATCCACTGGAGCCATTAATCGCATATTAGCATAACCCCACCTATTCCTAGTGTTAGATTCTTGGTGAGCGGATTTGTCATTCCCAGGATTGTGCGCGCCTTTGCCATTATTTTTTGAAGCCTTCCATGCTTGTTGTGGTGCTTGCCATGGTGGGTTATGAGATCGAACACCATTCCTTTGGTCATAAGGCCACCTGCTTGGATCTATGCCTAGCCCTCGAATGCCCTATGACCTGCGAAAACCTTGCTCCCTTCTTCTCTCCACCATGATTTGTGGGCAATTTTTTGATTTTAGCAATATTAATTAATATTAATGCTATTATAAAAAATGCTAGGGTGCTCTTATCATTAAATTTATTACTTATTATTAAAATTGATATTAATATTACTCATATAATGCTAATATTAACATTATGAATAATATTGTTGTTACTCTTAATATTGAGCACTCACCTTAATAATAATAATAGTATTATTATTATGGATGTAAATGGTAAAACTGATATCACTATTACTCTTAATATTAAAATAATTGCACTAATATTTATATGTTATTAGTCATAATAACATTAACTCACTTTAGTATTAGTATAGTCATTATTAATCCTATGGATAATATATATATTTTTCGATAGGGGTATCCCCGCGACCCAACCCTGCGCCCAGAGAGGCGAGCAGGGGCAAGACTAGTCCCTTATGGATAAAATATTAATTTCCACTTCTAATTTAATATTATCTCTGACATGGCTAGTAATTATATTAATGTCAATGTAATTATCGATATTGGCAATATCCCAATAATACTGGTTATGTGAATAAGATAACTCTACACTTTCATATAAGTGTGACTATTTATACCAATATTAGTATATAGGTGTTAATTTTACTAAGTTTTAATGATTATACATGAGGTTATTAATGTGTGCATTTCTAAGAACATGAACTGGAAAATTCTAAGAACTATAGCTAGGCATGAATGAAGTGATAGAGTTGTGCAAGGCGCAAACACAAAAACCCTAACCAATGTTGGTAAGTGAAATTGATGACATGGGAAGAGTTGATGTTTCCACGTGGAAATAAAAAGGTATTCACATGCAACAACCATAATCGACTTTTGTATTGATATGCACCTCAAAACGATGGCTAGGCAAGTTGGGGGCAATAACCCTGATATCATAGAGGAAAAGGAATGCATTCAAGAAGAGAACAAAATGATACTAGAAGGAAGCATGACTGAAGAAGCAAGAATGAGTAAAGGAAACACTATTAAGGATGCAAAAATGGACAAATAAATGGATGATCACTGCTAGAAGAACAACATAATGCCAAATCGGGTAAAACAAGTTAGAAATACATCTTCTTAATGACATTATTGAAGTTATTGTTGAATGTAAAAATAAAATTGTTATCTTATTTTTTATTAAAGGCATCCCCGCTGAGGCAAAATTTTACAAATGGGCCCATTTAAACTGGGAAAATTGGGGGTTGGGAGATAGAATCCCTAAGAGGCCTTGGAAAAAGGTATATTTATTGCATTTTTATATTAGCAAATTATGCTCAAGCTGTTTTACAATATGACACCTGGGTTATTTATGGACAAATTTTCTACTTGCAAGCATGGATTTTTAACGTTCACCTCGAAGGGCCTTCTCGCTCACATTATCCTATGTGGGTGGAGTTTCCTTTCCTTAACTTGGAATTCAAACCCTTCTTAAAATATATTGTGGCTCAACTAGGAAATTTTTTTGGTGTAAACATGATTCTAATAAATTTTCAAGTTTAAGGGTCCATCCAAGAGCCTGCTTGACCTAAATAATCCATTACCTGAAAACATTAAACTTATTGGTCCAAGTTTTGAATTAGATCTGCCTATAGTGTATCTAAATAAACCAAATGCTTATTTATATTATTGAAAGGATGGCCATCTGATTCATGAGTGTCCTATCAGAAGGAACAAACTGGTTTAGTCACCTCATACCTCACCTAACTGTCTATCCCTCCCTCGTTTCACACATGTTATTGATAATATACCCCTTTCTCTCCCAATCCTCATATTTATTTTGATGTTTTTGGTGAATCTCCCCCTTCTTAGAAAGACACAACTATGTTTGATGGATGAACATTGGTAAGAAAGAGAAAAGAACCACTGATCCCTTCCCCTACTCCCATTTCTCGCCCTTCACCTTGTGAAATCACTTCCTCATCTTCTCCTTCTCCTTCTAATTAATTTTCTCATGAATATTCTTCTCCCTCCTATCATTCCTCTCCCCAACCATGTTCTTATGATTCCTCTCATTCTTGTTATAGATCCATATCTCCTTCTTCTACCTCCAAAGATCGTCAATGCAAGGAACAAGAGCTTACTCTTGATACAAACTTCAATGTGTTGGCTTAAAGTGAAGATTATTCTATTCTTCATCATGAATTTTAAACTTCTTTCATGGAATATCAGAGGGATATCTCTCCCTCATTGTAACTATAAAGTTAAGGAGTTAGTTACAAAATGGAAGCTTGATGTTTTATTTGTTCAAGAAGCCAAACTTAGTAACTTTAGACTTGAGGCTTCCTTACATGATGTTTGGAAAGATGCCTCTTTTTTGCATACATCCCATCCAGATGGCAAAGGTGGTGTTGTTATCAGGATTTCATCATGGGTCTCAAAGTTTGTCATTGATAAGGGTGAAGAATCCTCCCACAATTGTGTTTGGGTTCTTACCAACATCAATGGTCAACTCATTGGTTTCTTTCTATATATGCTTCCAACATCTCTAAAGATCGAATCCAACTTTGGGATTGGATGGTCAATAATTTACCCAATACGGATTGGATATTAGGCCATGACTTTAACATGGTGGAACATCCTGAAGACCACAACTGGAAGAAATTGATAAAACTTAGTAGGAATTTGATAGTTGGTTGTTTTGTCATAATTCGATAGTGGTGGTTGACCCTATTCATGATAAAATTGCTAGCCATTCTAAAAATTAGTATACCTGGATCAACTGTAGAATGGGAGGAGATAGAAAATTAAGTAGGTTTGATAGATTTTATGGTTCTCCCAACCTTTCTTTGGTCTAGGATCTGTCGAGGTTATATGTTTAGGTGGATCATTTTTCTACCCCTTTTAGATCATTTTCCCATTGTTTGCAACATTTTCCTAGCCCAAAATTCAATTATTGACAATTATCTCCCATTCAAGCTTAATGTTTCTCATTTAAAAAATCCCATTTTATTGGCTGCCACAAAGGGTATTTGGAACTCTCTACCTAAGCCTAGTGAAGGAGATTCTTGTATTGATTCGTAGTGTGTTGTCATTACTCAATGTACTAATTTCCTTTGTTCTTTTGGTGAAAAAATGGCTTGGAAATGAAACGTAAAGAAAATCTCTCCAAGTAGAACTTCCTCATGCCAGAAAACTTCTCAATGATGATCCCACCACTATTAATTTGTAAACTTCCATCCCTGCTATTGAAGCTCACCTTCACAAAATTGATAATTACAAAGGTCATGGGGCTAAATTTAGATCCAGGTTACATTGGATAAAAGAAGGAAACAAGGGCACTAAATATATTTTTAATTATCTCAATAAAAAAAAGTAAAAAATAAAGAATTGGTGCTATAAGGGATGAATCAGATACTCTTCATTCCAATCCTATTGAAATATGTAATTTATTCAAACAATTTTATGAAGCTCTTTTCAAAGATGATAAATGCCAATATATTCAAAATGCCCTTGAGGATATGGTAAGATGTTATATTCCTAAGTGAATAGATGTTGATTATAGTTGATATCTTGATAGAAATCTTTCTCTAGAAGATTTGGAAAATTCTCTTTTTCTATGGCCTCTTATAAAAGTTTGGGCAGTGATGGGCTCCTTATAGAATTTTATTGTGATATGTGGCAACACATTAAGGAAGATTTGTGTTGCTTATATTTAGAGGTATTTGAGAAAGGATCTTTAGGTCAAAAAATTAATGGTGGCATAATCAAAGATTATTCCCAAAGGAAAAAATGAGGATGCTATAAGGCCTTTCTAATGTTCAATCAACTTGGTGTTTATGAGTGGACACACAATTAAGAGGACGGGTTCCTAACCGAAAAGTTCACTGAACCCTCACAAAGGATTCATTTAATTATCAACCAAGAATTCTTAAGCTTTTGATGATGTTGAAACTGTATGAGCATTCATAGACTCTACATAGCCTATATCAGTAAGTATAGGTGATTTACACTTGTACAAAAAATAGTAAAGGTTGGAAAAGGAAAATAAAGTGTTAAATTTCAAAATAGGGGAAATAACATAATTTGTTTCTTATGCTATGGGTACCTTTGAATTAATACTGTAACTATTAACTACTAAGACAAAACTTTACAACTAATTGATACTATTGACTCCTAACTCTTAACTTCTTAACTTCTTTAGTGATTGATTCAATGTGTTATAGAATGCAATTCATGCTATATAATATCATTTTAAGAATTCACATACATAAAAATAAAATTCAAATAGATAGATATATAAATGAATATTTAATCTAGTATAGAAAGCAAGATGGGTTGGCAGTACCTCAAGTGGCCCCTGCTCGAGTTGTTGCGCCCACAAGAAATATCAACTACACATTATTGATCAACAAATCATAATAGTAAACTGAAACTCCTTTATTGCATAAAAAATAAACTCCTCATAGTATGACAAGAATATACAAAATATTTCCCATTAAAAAATACATATCCATTACAACTAAATAACATAAAACTAACATCAATAAAGTATTGTTTGGTAAAGCAAAAACTAGAACTTAGCAACTATATCCTCAACTAGATTTTATCTTCAACCACCAATCCCAATATATGTGTGGAAGGAGTTTTATTCGCACAAGGAATACAAATAGAACTTAAATGCACACGTCCAGTCTCCCTCAAGAATAGGGAGAGGACCAATCTTTGCAACCGAAAACCATAATTGAAAAAGATAGAAGAAGAGAAGTAAAACTAAAACATTGACCTAATAGTTTGACAAAGACATGCTCCCTAAAAGCTATCACATCATGGCTTTCCTTATCAAAGTAGACTCTTTCTTCCTCTTGTCATCTTATTTGGTGATTTGGTGACTCACGGTCGACCATTTCAATGGTCTCCTTCATTAATTCCTGGAACTGTTGTGTTTTTAACATTCTGAACTCTCCCCTACAACTACTTGTGATCCCTTTATTGTGGGTCAGAAACCCAGTTGCTACGGGCTACAGTTCTTCTAGATGCAAGAGATTAGCTTTATCTAAAGTATACACATCATTAAAAACCATGAATTAAGCATAGAATCATATTGAATTTCATGAACATTCACACATCCATGCATACAAGTACCATCATACAATAATTATATTTCCACATACTAAAGTTTGGTTTAAGATGCATGAAAGGAAAAAGATGTATAAGGTTCTGGATTATTTGTGAACTTAGCAGATTGAAATGTTAAGACATAAACTAAATGGAAGAAAACTAGCTATTAACTAGACCCGTCATTCCCTGCAACTAAGATAGTTTTTTGTCCTCGAGCAACTTTTAAGTTCGGAGGTTATACTGCAAAGTTATTTCCCTGAATTTGCTACAATATAAACTCCCTTTGTCTATCTCATATAGTAGCCTTGGTAACATGAAAGCTTTTCCAATCTTATATTCTCAGCTGCTTCCTCTTCCCCATGTTTCTTCCCTATCCAATGTGGTTTTGGAAAGAGGAGAATATGTGGATGAAAGGTGAGTGTAAACCATCTAAGTCCATTATCCCTAGAAATGTCTATATATTTATGAAATATTTGGACAATGGCTACAAAATTATATAGGGAGTGTGACTCCTTTTTCTTCAACTCAGGGGTTAGCTCTTCCCATCTCTTTTGCATAAAATTGAAGGCATAATTAATAGGTCTTGTAGCTATTTGCTTCATTCTCATATAATCATGTTCTCTGTTACTCATTATTTTTCTTCCCACACCTTTGTAATCCAAAAGATCTAACCACTGATCTATGACTGTGTTGGGATCCACTGATTCTTTTCAGAGCTGTAAAGCAATATATTTTTCCTTTTCATTCTATTCATGTAATATTTCACCCCTTTTTTGTTCATTTCTAATGCAAGAGGCTAAAAATCTGATTTGTAGGTCTCCCACAAGCATCAATGGATTCCATTCAGTCTCATATGAGACAACAAATTTATACAAGTATAACTCACATAACTGGTCCTACATGTCTAGTGTAGAATCAAATAAAGTATCTAAAAATAAAAAGTTTTTATTCATGGAAATTGGTAAATCACTAATCAACTGACTAAATTGAAAACATAAATAATTTTCTTGTAGAAACAATGCATAAAACCCTGCAGGTGGTCTGTATTTTAGCAACTATTTTATTTTATCTACCATCATCTTAATTTTTACTTTTAGCTTTTTCACTTTTGTTGCCTATTCTTCAAGTGCCCTGGTGTGATTGGATATTAATTCAACTTTTTCTTTCTCCCAATCCTTCTTCTTTTGAGAGAAATCTTGGGTTATTTTCCACAATTCAATACCCAAGGACACCATAGTTGGCCTAATGGGGGTTCTAACTTGAGGAATAGGGCCTTGAGATACTGGTTCATTATTTTCTACTTCAACAATAACAAGTTGTGCAAGTACCTCTAATTTAGAACCATGCTCAAATTTATAGATCTTCTACTCCAATTCTTTAATTTTTGCATCCCCCTCACTCGATCCCTTTAATGACGTGCTTTCAATAATTCTTCTAATTATTTTATTCTTTTCATTACTTCATGCAATTCTTTACCAATATTCCTTTCTTCTATAAAAACTTCTTCATCCTTTGCCAAATACTGTTCATCCCCCATTGTATTAGTGTATTTAAAATCCTTTAAATCAGGGCTTTTTGGGGATCTCCTTCTCATTTTCTTTACTACAAAAACATCCTCTAAATCAGATTCAAAGGTACTTGTATAGTATCAAGACTATGAAATCAATGTATTTACATTTCTAGGGGAATTCCTATCTGATTCTTTATCTGTCTCCACCATTACAACACCATCTTCCCACTTTTTCATTAATCCTCTCATTGCCTCTTTTCTCTTTAGGCTATATGATCACCTCTTGGGTTGTGTGGTTCTCTTCTTCCCTTTTTTAGGTGTAGAAGAAGAGGTTCCACTTTTCCTTTTCGTGCCTTTTTATGATTTTTTGGAAATAGGGGTTTCTTCTTTGTCCCCTACTACGGGTTGCTCATCAGAGGTTGTAGATTGAGTTTCCTATAATCTCTACTCCTCTGACTCTCCCACACTATGGGTAGGTGACACGAAGGGGGAGCCATAGGGCACTTCCCTTTTTGGAACAACAAATTATTCCATTATTTCTAGAACAATAGGTTCTTCAAGGATACTATTTGTATTGCTATAATTAAGAAAACATTCCATAAAATATTTGGAAATTAAGTCCTCAGACTCCTCTTTATCAACAGTGTAACCAAACAAAAATGAGACAATGTTGTATTATTTGTTTTTCTCTTGTACTCAGATGACATCCTCTTTAACAAATTATACAAGAAATTAGGGACATTCACATGCCTACCATGGTGAAGATGACTCAATAGTTTAAAATGAACTATGTATAACAAAGATTGTCTATCATGACATGTCAAATACTTAACTACATAGAAAATAACTAAAGCCCAAATCCAAGGTAAAGATAATTGTTTAGTACCTTGAGAAGAGGAATTCAAGTCTTCTCTTGGTTGTCTAAATTTATCCCTCGTAGCAATAACATTTCCCCTAATTAGGATCTCTTCTCCTATCCTTGGAAATATAGATACTTCAGCTATGGTAGCTTTTAAAGAATCTACCCTTACGCCCCTGACAATTGCTTCATCATTATGTAATGTGGCTGCAAACTATTGGGTCATGACCTCATTAAACTTTGTGAACTTTAGAAAATATTCCAACCAACTTGCTTATTGAAAAATGGGTAAAAATAGCCTATCATCTAACAACTGGTTGTGTATAGTTGGTTCTCTGTGGATTATGTCACCTCCCATTGTAATGCTCTAATGTTCTACAATCTCTTCAATTCCTCAATTCTGCTTTGTTCTTGTTTAATGTTTTGTCTTCCACCCAAACTACACCACTTCCACTATGTATGTATGTTGTAACCTCTCAATTCAGCTACCTCAAACCCTTTTCTCTCCTCTAAGTTTGTGTCTTTTGAAAATACAAGAAAATAATGGAGAGGTTTTGTAGAGAGCTTTTAAAAACCAAGAAAACTAAAGAATACCACTCCCCAAACTAAGGATATTAATTGTCCTCACTTAATGGGTATAGTTTTGACAGAGGGTTAGATTAAAAATATTAGAAAATCAATTAAGATATGTATCATGCATGAATGAATGTATAAACATATAGAAAATCAATAATCAACTATGTTAATTATGATAAGTTAATGTGTAGTGTACCTGTAGGGATTGGTTGAAATGAAATTCAACTCATGTGAGGTAACTGATGATTGCCTACAAAGTGATTTGAAGTTACTTGCCTTGATTGCAATGAATTTTGTTTAGTTTTAATTTTAAGTGAATGACAACATATGTGTGACACGTGGAAAATGATGGAGTGAAAAGGCTGAAGAATCTATGGAATAGGTGATGTGAGAGTAATTACATGGGATGGTATAATCGATAAAGGTGGTAGGATTACAATGTGTGAATGGATGTAAGAAGTTGTACATAATGGAAATGGAATATGTATGGTTGCATGTATGAAAGGATAGTTATGAAGTGATAGATATGTAATTAATGTGGATGGTAATATGAAATGAATGACATTAAGTGCTATGGGTGCATGCAGTAATAGGTCCCTTCTGTAAGTTTTTTGCCTAGAGGCGTGATGCTACAGGTCCCTGCTGCTTGGACAACTATCTCAAAAAATGAATGTTGTCATTTGTCACATATGTAGTGTGTGCACATGAAATATTTCAGAAAATTATACCTATGGAACATCAATGGGAAAGCTATGTATCTCTTCTATTGATTCGTTTGTAGAACTAGTTGTCTTTGTTGCTAAATTTTTAATTTCAGGTTGAAATTGTTGTTGTAATGTAAGAAGGAAGTTATCCTTCTGCAATGGTTTCTTACAAATATTCAATCTATGTTTGTTAACAAGCAATAAGAACCTTACTTCATTAATTGTCTTTAGTTGCACTGCTCCATTTGGAAATATTTGTTTTATCTCATATGGCCCAAGCCATCTGGTTTACAATTTCCCTTTATAATCTTTATATCTAGAGTCATAAAGTAGAGCCCAATCACCTGCATTAAATTCCTTTGTCTTAATAAATTGATCATGGCAATAGATTCTTTGATCAGCTTTAGTGTGGTTAATGGCTTCCATTCTTATTTCATCTAGGGCATTCAAGTTATGCAATCTCTCACATGTTGTGTTTTTTACAAATCCATGCCCAATTTGACCATTGTCCTCAATGTTTTGTACTCAAATTCTATAGGAAGTACTGCTTTCTTACACATACTAGTTCATATGGTGTAAATCCTGTTGTGGTCTTCCAAGTTGTTCTATAAGCCCAAACTACTTCAGGAAATATAGATGCCTAATCTTTCCTATGAATTTACACTATCTTTGTGAGGATGTTTTCAATTTCCCTGTTGGCGACTTCTACTTGCCCATTTTATTGAGGGTGATAAGGTGTGGAATTTTTGTGTCTGATCTCATATTCTTGAACCAATTTTGTGATAAGCTCTGATGTAAATTGAGGTTCCTGGTTTGTGATAATTTCTCTTGGAACTTCATATCTTATGAATATGTCTTCATACAAAAAAATTTCCACATTCCCATCTCTTGAAAACTAGAAAGACTTAACCTCCATCCAATTTATAAGGTAATCTATGCAAAAAATTATGTACTCTTTGTTGTTTGATGTTGGTGAAATTAGGCCAATAAAGTCTAGTTTGGGACATTTGTCAAATGGTATTATTGCTAACTATGGCTACAATGGTATTTCATCTATTTTTGTTAGACTTCCCATTATTTGACATCTATCACAACTCCTAGTATACTTAACTGCATATTTATGAAGAGTTAGCCAATAATAGCTAGTTTTGAGGATCTTAAGAGTTATCCTCTTTGCTATAAAGTGTCCTCCATAGGGGTCATTATGGAATGCTCTAAGGATATCATATACTTCATCTTCTTAGATGAATTTTCTCATTATGTTGTTTGGGCTTATGTAGAATAAGTATCCAACTATCCACGAGTAGGGAAAAATATTGTGAACCAATTGCCTCTTTTCTCTTGGTGAGAAATGGGGCGACGTCTTTATTGCTATAAGATAGTTGGAAATACCTGCATACCAAGGTGTATGCAAAGATAGAGAAAATAATTTCTCATTTGGGAATGAATCATCAACATCTTCTTCTGATTTGGTTGGTATTCTGGATAGAAAATCTACCACTATATTTTCTTTACCTCGCTTATCCACAATGGTAATGTCAAATTCTTGAAGCAACAATAACCACTTGAAAAACTTGCCACCAACCACTAGTTTGTTCATGAGATACCTTATTGTTGTATGGTCAGTGTGTATGAGCACTGAATACCTTATAATATAATGTTTGAATTTGTTTATTGCATAAACTACGACCCACATCTCCTTCTCTGCCACTGTATAGTTGAGCTCCACCCCTTGTAGATTTTTATTGATGTAATATATGGCATACTCTTTGTTTCCTTCCTTCTATCCAAGCACAACTCCTATGGAAAAATTAGAAGTATTTGTATGGATATGGAAAGGTAGGCTCCAATTTGGACCTCTCAAAGCATAGGTTTTATTTAATGTTGCCTTGAGTGCTTCAAAAGAATGTTGACAAGCAGTTGTCTATTTAAACTCAACATCTTTTGACAATAAGACAAATAGTGGGGCTACACGTTTGCTAAAGTCTTGGATGAATCTTCTATAATACCCAACATGTCCTAGGAAACTTCTAACATCTTTTTGTCTTTAAGGCACAAAGAGTGTTGATATCACCTCAATTTTGTTGGGGTCTACTTGAATTCCTTTATCTGACATAAAATGTCCTAATACAATCCCCTCAGACATCATCATGTAGCATTTCTCATGACTCAAGGATAGGTTATTTTCTTGACACCTCTTTAGTACCTTCTCTGAATTTCCAAGTGCTTCATCATAGGTATTCCCATAGGTTGTGAAATCATCCATGCAAACCTCCATAGAATCATATGCAAAGTCTGACAATATGCTCAATATTTCCCTTTGGAAGGTGGCTGGTGTATTGTATATCTCAAATGGAAAGATAAAATAAGCATATGTACCCCAAGGGCATGTTAAATTTGTCGTATCTTGGTCTTCTAGGGCTATCTTACTTTTATTCTAGCCACTAAATCCATCCAAAAAGGAACAATACTTCTTTCCTGCTACTGAATCAAGTACTTGGTCAATGAATGAGATTGGAAAGCGGTCCTTCTTAGTTGCAACATTTAATTCATGGTAGTATACACACACTCTCCATTTTCCTCCCTTCTTGGGAATAATTACTAGGGGTGACACTCACTGACTATCAGAGATGGGATAGATAAAGACTGCATCAAGTATTTTTTGTAATTCTGATTTAACTATATCACAGACTCTAGGGTTCATCCTCCTTTGGGGTTATCTAACCAGTTTGAAACCATCATTGATGTAAATCCTATGCATTCATAATTTTGGGTCTATCCCCTTCATGTCATGGTAATCCCATGCAAAGGCTATTATGTGTGCTTGCAACACATTCATCAGTGAGGTCTACTATATATCAATCAATTGACTATTAACATTTAATGTTTTACCTGACATTATCTCTAAAGTCAAGGATGTTGTTTGAACAAAGGAAATGCCAAGTCTTGTTATGTTTGGAACACATTGGTGTAATAATAAAGTACAATTTTTTTGGGAAACTAACTCAGAGGAATTAGCAGGGATCATATTTTGTAGAGGATCTTATAGACATGTTAGACAATTATGATACTATGGGTCCCTACCATAGTTGTTATGGATGATGTTTTCTATTAGGTCATCTTTATCATAGTTTTCTAATAAGAGGTTGTGTTCAATACTCATTAAGGCTTGTAAGGAGTACTGATCTCCCTCATCTAGGGCATGCCAGTTGGTTTGTTTAAGGTTTGTATGTGGTTGGGCTGGTAGATAAAGGAATAATTTCTTAGTCACATTTCCATTGGAAAAATCACATTCTCAAACCTATAACCTATGAAGGCATATGCTATTTCCAACCAAAGTCTTCCTAATATAAGGGTATATCCTGCAAGATTAGCTTTAGGTTGCAATACCATAAAGTTTGTAGTGTGCTCCCATGAATCCAATGTTATCACCATATCTTCAATGATACCTTCAGGTCTAACTATGGACCTATGTGCCAAGTGTAGAACAATAGGTGTAGGTCTGAGTTCTATTAATGGTAAACTTCATGGTCTCTTTTTTCATTACATCAATAGCTTCTCCTAATTTAATTAGGGTGTTCTTAATAAGAGTTCCATTTATTTTGACATCAATTATAGGGCTCCTAGGATTTGCATACTTGGGGACAGTTATGTTTTCTGTAACGCCCCACCACACAAACCCCATAACACAAGAGATACCACCCAAAATTTCTCACATGGTATCAAAATAACAAAAAAGATGCAAACATAAAAATACATGCACACTTCCCTAGCCTCTGGAGATAACTACACCAGAAATAAAATATCACATACTACTAATTTAGGCCACAACATCAAACTATAAGAAATTTAATTTAAATTACGCATGTCTCATATCAAATAAACAATTTCGTCAATTAAAACCCAAATATAGAGTTCACTAATATTTCCATTTAATGAAAGACAATAATCGATTTATTAAATATCTTACCAAATTAATTCTACTAAAATTCCAAAAATCTAAGTTTAATTACCTGCTAAAATCTAATTAAAGAATGACAATGAAAATTCTATGATTATTTAAACATAAAAATAAACTTTAAAATTAAAGATATTAAACTTAATCTATTAAAACCAATTATAAATCAATCATTTATTTTAATTCTTTAACTAAATATATTCTATGGTTTAAAATCTTTTCCCCACACAGATTATTCTAAGATCTGATTTTTCTAAGATTAAGGAAATCTAATCTTTTAAAAATCATTTCTAAGTAAAAAGCAGGTTTAATAAAACAATTATAAAATTCAAAATCTAATTACAACGATTTTCTTTCAACTACTATTCTTTCTATTTTCAGATAAACTAAAATGATAATTAAATCAGAATCTACAATATATTTCAAAATACAATTTGACTAAAATGAAAATTAAATCAAAATATAACAATATAAATTTTCTCATCATATTTAATTTTTCCAGAATTATTATTCTTCCACATTTCCACTGATATTTTCTAACTCAGTTACTCACTTATATATACTATATACATACATTTATACATATATATAAATATAAATATATTTTTATATACATATATATATGTATATATACCAGAATTAAAAGAATAATAAATTACCATTTACTGTAGCATATTAAACACAATTTAATTGAATATCTCATAGAGTATATACATACGTGTATATATATATACATATATATATATTATAAAATCCAAAGAACAAATAATATTAAAACTGCCAAAGTAATTCAACCTTATATATATATAGAATCCAATAAATCAATGAAAGCCAGCTTAAAAACCCTGGTAGAAAGAAATGACCCGGTACAACAAAATAATTCACCATAGCTTTTTTTAATGCCTCCAATAAACTCATCAGACAAATATATTTATATTTGAAACATAAGCATCTAAATAGGAAGAATTGGGCATAGCCCAATGCACAAAATCTTTCAGATAGAACGAAACAAATTGGGGAAATGCAAGGAAAGCAAGAGAGGATCTCTGGTAAAGACAATTTACAGAGGATATAAAATACATAGGGCAGGAAACAAATGGAAGGAGAAAGCTACAGGCTGAGAGAATTGGATTTCAAAAATAAAAATTCCAAAATTCACAGTAATCATAAAGAAATATATATATATATATATATATTTTGAAATCCTTTTCTTTTTAAAGTAAAATTTTACAGAGATCCTTCAAGAGTTTTAAAAATACTTGGAGTCCTTCACTTAATCGGATTTGAAGACGAAGTGCCACGTTGAGAGTATCCAACCAGCCGCAACCTTCAACAATCCAATTTTGAGAACAATGCCCTAGCATAAAACTAAAACACAGAGGATTTAATTCTCAGAAAAATTTCACCATTTTCGAGTTGCAGACAAAAAAAATCATTTTTTCTTTTTCCTCCTTGCTTATTTGAAAAAGCACTATTTGGGATATAAAATTTCAAAAAGGCAAAAGTCAGAACTTGCCATGAATTTCCTAACAGATTTTCCCATGCAAATGCCACTTGCCACATTTTTTCTTCCTATTTCTTATTTTGAAAAAAGGCATTTTCCTCAATTAACTAACACTATTTTATGCCTCCATTTAACAATTAATTCCCTTTAAAATAAAGTTGACTTTTGTAAAAAACAATTTAAATATCAGTAAAATAAAATAACATTTTAACTTAGCCACTTTTAAATTTAAAAATATAATGTTAAATTACCATTTGGTAATAAAATTAGTCATGATAATAATTTCCATGATTTAATTTTAAATAGTCATAAAACAATTTTTTTTTTAATTGATTTAAATTAAGTGATAACTTACATTTTGCAATAATAATAAAATGCTAATGCACATAATTATTTTCCAAAGAATTGATGCCATTTTCAACATTGAACATTTAGTTACTTAATACTTCACACCATAGGATAACATTTAAATTAAAATAATAATACATTAGTCAAAACCATAAATACAACTTTTGCAACATTATAAAACTCATGAAAGTAAATCACTTAAAATAAAATCATACCCATATGAATGAAGTACAAATAAGACATGAACAACCACTGACCCAACCACTGACACAGACGGGGGTACTTTCTTATCAACTCCCTAACCACATCAAACCATTGGGTATGAAGGGCACTCTCAAACCCAACAATGCGGGTGGAGTTGGCACCTGATATCTGCATTCCTGCATAACACCAAACACCGAACAACATATACATATGCATATAACTCATAATCAAACACATTGTGAAAGAGAGTTGTGGTGAGACAAGGCACTCACAAATGAGCGATGCCACCTCGTCTCCTTCACCCGACTCAAATACAATAATCAAAATCTAAATATCACATCATCGATATAACACACTCAATAACATCATCATAATATAAGTATCCACACATAAGCCCAACTATCATAAGAAAATAAACATAACTGTCTGCCACGGGAAACACATGGTGAAAAAGATATCTAACAAAGTATCCAGTAAGCATCAAACATAATCAGAAACCACACAAAATCAAAACACACACAAAGCAGTATCAAAAGTATCAGTAACATGAGATGCACTACATTTTCCAACATAATGTTTGCGAGTTGTCCTAAGACATGTATAGTTAGAGGGTCTTTTTGCTTCCTGCTTGGATTTTTGAGGCATAACTCTCTCACCGTTTTAGTATAAATAGGAACTTCCTTAATGGCCTAGATAAGAGGTATTTTGATGCAAACATCCTTGAGCTATCCCAATAGATCAGTTTCAAATTATGTTTGATGTCTTTTGAATTGATAACATCTCAAGGAATGGAGGCTCTAGACTTAAATTAGTTGGGTTAACTTGATTTGACTTAGGTTCATTAGGTTGTTTATCTAAGATCTTTGCTAGGAGTTCCTCATCAACCAATTCAATGATTTAAGGATATGAAGGCCCAACCAATATTTTCCCTAATTTTAGGTGGACATCACTCACCTCAACCCCATAAGTAGGGTATTGAATAGCTTCATTAGTATAAGCTTGCTGAATAGGCTTGTTATTGGGGTTAGGTGCAAGTTGTGCTAGCAATTGAGGTGATCTAGGTGGCCATAGTGCTGGATTTATTGGGTTTGAAATAATGGTGTGCTATTGTGGCTACAAGGGTTGCTGATAATTCACGTTTTTATGGCCACTGCTTACCTTTTTTCCACTAAGGTTTCCATTGGTTTTGTTGGGTTGGCCATTGAGAACTATATTTAGATCCTTGATAATTTTGTAGTGGCCACATATTTTGTTGTTGTTGATTCCAATTGGATTTGATGCATTGACCATTATTGGTTTTGTATATTAGCCCAAGATTGAGGGTTCCAACTAGGAAAATTTGCATTGTTACCAAGAAATGACATGTTATAATTCAAAGGGTCTTGAGGCATACCTTGTATTGGTTTCCAAGGTTTCCTTTGAGCTATGTAGAATAATTGTCCATCTTCACCTTCCAATGCATGAAAGTCTGATGCCCCTTGCTTATCTTCAGAGATACTTACCACCTTCTTGCACTTGCAATTAGTCTTTCTCTATCTACAACGTAGGCAATAATTTGTAAGGGTTGCTTCTACCTCTTCTTTCTTATTTTTCACATGGAGGGTGTTTAATTGTGTAGCCAAGTGGCTGATGATATCCTCCTTCATATTTGACAGAAGATTGTTCAACTTTATTCTAGAGACTCCATTAGGGGACTTGTTGATGGAAGATGTCTTATCTCTTCTGACCTTCTTGGTAAAAGACCTTGAATAGTTCATGTATGCTTTGCAGATTTCCTCAAATGGTGCATGTGAGATATCCTCTGCCCTTAATGAGGTTAAGTGCATCCATGAAATCCTCATTAATCCCTCTCAAGAATATCAAATTTAAGGACTCATTAGAGAGTATTTTTTGGTGGGATTTCTTAATGCAAAACTAGAACCTCTCCATATAGTCTTCCAAGGATTCATCTTCCTTTTGTGACATCCTAAAGATGTCATCCCTCTTTCTGTCTATGCATCTGTAGTAATTGTGGTACTTTTATAGGAACTTTATCTTCATGGAATTTCAATTTGGAACAACATCTCTTCCCAAACCTAAAAACCATCTTAGAGCAGTATCCTTCAATGTTGCTGGAAACAATCTAAGCCTGTGTGCATCTGTGGTATAATCATAACTTTTTCATAGCACATCAAACTCAAAATGGAAGGTATCTAGATCCTCTATGACCAACCCATAGAAGACAGGTAATGCTGAAGGAGGTATGTTCTTCAAAGAAGTTACTCTCTCTTGGTTGGAAATGGGAACTCAAAGGCTACATTCTCCGGTGGGTCTTCAACTGCTGCATCAACCATGATGCTGATGTGTATGTGGGAAGTATCCTTTGTATCTAGTGAGGGTAATGGTGTCAAGGATGATTCTTCTTTAGGAATATCCTCTCTTTATTCACTTTGTCCACCAATATCCTCTAATGTGTAATGCCCCGCCACGCAACCCTAGAGGAAGTTGCAATTTACTAAATAAATGAACTAATTTTTTTTTTTAAAAGTATAATAAATAAGAAAGTTCGCTACACGTTGCAACAACCCCTAGGGTCACGAGACTGAGGTTACCTAATAACCCACGAACTACAATCATGAAAAGAAACCACAACATTTAAAAGCTTATGAAATGAATAACACATACATTCCATACAAGATAAATTCATCAGAGAGAATTAAAGATACCATGAGATCTCTTTTACAATAAGATTACAACACTCATTCCCCGAATGAGGTAAATCCAAAAGCAAGAATACATATTACAATTTCCACCTCAAGAACAAAGAGGGGTAACAAATAACAAGATTACATAAATGAATAAAGCATACAAAATAACTGGGTCCCACGAGCTCTTCAACTGGAAACCTCGTCAACACGAACAAGAAGAAAGCCCAACGGAGTAAGGTGCACACCACCCAACCATGTGGAACCCAAAGGTCCACCCCCCGTGCTAGGAGATAGTAACAAGGTACCATGACAAGACCAACTACCTCTAGACACAGGTTGGAATCAAACTGATTCAAACTGACACAAAATTAACTCAAGTACAACTCAAGATCAACGCACGTACAAATCAATTACATCACAAGTACACAAAGTAAGACTCTAACAGAGTTACATTGCTTCCACATATGACAGATCAGGTAGGTTAAGAAAACCAAACACAACCATCCAGTACCCACTACATGGCTACTGTAACATCACTGACATGGATCACATTGCAATAGATGACACTCGAATAAACTCCTTCCCAAGGTTATCCAGTTTACCCTTCACGGCTCTGGCCCCTAATGGAAGACACTTTTCACTTTACAACAAACATTCAAAACAATACCACGGGAGACCCAAGAACAAACAACAGATAAGACGATCACTCCAATACTAGGAGGAAACATAAGTCAAGCCCTTCTCCAAACACTGGAGGAAATAAGTATAACAAAACCACTCCTTACAAGGAGCCACTATTTCTATAAACCTCTCCTTTCACAGGAGGCACAACGCATCCCCGTTCATGGAAACCGGGTAGATCATTGACACAGCCACAAGTACTAATCACGTAACTAACAAAAGGTTGACTTCACAACAACAACTTCCAAACTCAAGGGTTCACTTGAAGACTTACAAACCAAGATACTTAACCCATTACCTCAATCATGAACACAAAGGAATCAATCACACAAGCACTTGCAAAGAATAAACTAATTTTGGATACCTTAAATCCACTTCCTTAATCTAAACCATAAATCTAATGATGCAATGAAACCAATTAAACAACGCCTCTTCCAGACAAGGAACAATATATATAACCCAAATATTAAATCGCATAATTGCTCTTCCAATAATAATAAAATCAACATGAACTTCATTCATTCCTAAAACAGGTTGATACATGATATGACAACCCACTTAATTTAACCCTTTACGAAAGATTTTAACAAACTAAAGACATATTTAATCCAAATGCCAATATAAAAATACGAAGGAAGTAATCACTGACACAAATGAAACATCTACCTTTGGATATACTAAATCCATTTTCTTTTCAAAGGATCTCACATACAAATATACTAATTGTCTTCACAGAATAATAAACTATTAAAATCAATTGGTTCAACCGTTGTAGCGAAGGAAGAATTCTAACTTAATAACTAACTCAATTCCCTTGACTACTTTAAACCCAACATAATCCTGTGCCTTTTATAGAATTCAATAATTTATAGTTTTAACAATTCTAATTTAATATTACCTCCTTCAGATACATGCCAAAATTTAACCCCAATATGTAATCCTATAATTACTCTTTCAATAATAAGAGAAACAACATTTTAAATAGGCAATTTTAATCATAACTACACCTTCTTTGCATTTCCTAAATCCACTTTATTCAATTAAAATTCACTAGCTTGTTGCCATATTAAATCAGATTTACCAATATCCCTTTTCGACATAAGGAGAGTTTTAAACTAATATTCAATTACTTAATCACTGGTAATAATGAAAATAATTATTTACTTGGTCATTTCAGACATACTCCTTCACATCACCTATTTCTACTTTCCAAAATAATTCATTTAAACCTTAATTAATTTCACTAATAAATATATTATCTGAAATTCAATAGTTGTCTTTTCCCAAAATAATATTTTAACTCAATTCACTAATATGACTATTGCACCTGATTTATAATTTTCTCATTTAACTCTAAATCAAATAGTTAATTTGAACTGTTGAGCTATTGAACTTAATCTAAGTTTCTCAAATACATTTAATTTCAACATCATTAAAACTATATTTTAATACATATGTATTTAAAAATCTATACACATATATTAAAATAAAAGCCACAACTAAATATTTAAAATTCTAATGGTTCGTCTATTAACCATTTATGTTAACACAATTTATTATTTTCCCACTATATCATCTTAATTCTGTTATCTCTGCTATAACCTAGAATCAATATTTAATTTTCCCTTATTTGCAATCAATAATAATTAAATAGTCTTTACCCCTTCAATTTGAAATAAAACATTTAAGAAAATTATCTACAACTCTTTTGGAATAAATCATCTAGAACTTAATTAATCATGATATAAAAATATATTATCCGTAATCCCAAGGCTAACCTTTTCAAACAATATAATCTGAAATAAAATTCCTTAATTAAACTATAACATTATACTATAAAATTTTCTCTAAAATTTACCCATGCCAAAAATTATCTCCCCTTGATATATATCTAAACATATAATATTCCTATATTATAAGATATAATATTCAAAATATTATTTAATAATATTTTAATATTATAAAATATGATATTAAAATATTATACTTTAATTTAATCAATATTATTTTTATTTAATTAAAAACCCCAAATGAAATAGGGCAAGTAGTATTCGTTGGTCCCCATGCCACATTTTAGGGCACCCATGTTTTTTGGCCGCGTGTTTAACTTGTTGCAGGGTCGGCGGCGGCGGCGGCCATGAAAGAACACAGCCGAACCTTGGCCGACTGTGGGTAACATAGTCGGCTCCCTTAAGGGCGCCGGCTGTGTTACACACAGCCGAGCCATAAGTGGCGGCCGGGCGGAGGGTGTGGGGCTGCGTGGAGGTTCTGCCTCCACAGCCGTCCCCTGTATGGGGGCGGCGGTGGGGGCAGCGCCTCCCACAGTCCCCCCCAATACAAACTAACAAAACAAAAAAAAACATTAAACCCTTCTTTTAAAACTGCGGTTTTTTCGATTTCGCCCATGGCGAATTTTTCCAGTATAAAAATAAATTTCGAATATTTTATATTTATATATATCTTTTATATATATGTATATATTTGTATATATATGTTAATCATATATGCAAATTTATATATGTATATATAAAGTATATATATAAATAAATAGTTTCAACAAAACAGTCAAATTGAAGAACTAGAAAATACTCAAATCTTACAAAGATTTTAACAGATAATTTTATTTATTTTTAAATAAATTTCTCAATAGAATTCTCCAACTTTAGCATAGAGGAAAGGAAGGACAACCACAAAAATTCTAACATGGATTTAGTCTTGAAAACAATCAGGGTTTTAAATTCATAATTTCCAAACAGCAATTCATATTGTGAATTATTTTCAAAATAATCAAATTTTAACAAGAAGAAAACCTGTTTTCAGAAAGCTTGAGAGATGGCCAAATGGTGCAAGTCTCCTCCTCAGATCCAAGCTCCTTCTCTTTTTCCAGAAGTTTGATAAGATCCACAAAGGTGCCATGATTCCTCTTCACAATCCATTTCCTCCATGCAACTTCAAAAACCCCCAAAACCCTAAATTCTTCCCTTCTCCATCTTTTTCCATTTCTTCATGTCCCCCAAATTTTTCCAAAAACCAATTAATAGCCAAAAGGAAAATATCTCCTCAAACCCTAAAGTCAAACTTTTGAAAGTAACCCTATTTTCTAATTTTGTCTTTTTCTAATTTCCAAAAATAACATTTAACTTTTCCTTAAATTTACAATTTAATTCAAATCAAGAAGCTTATAATCACTAAAGTGCATAATTACTTCATTCCAACATAGTTAATTTAAGTAATTTAATAAAATAAATCAAATCCAAGATTTAATTATTTTATTAATCCCATTAAATTAATCCATAAATAAAATAACATTTTCATAAATTTTCAATTTAATTTAATTTAAGGAAAACTACAATTATCAAGATGCATACATAACTTCTTTTCGACCAAATTAATTTAAATAAATTAATAAAATAAATCAAATCCAAGATTTATTTATTTTATTAATTACATTAAATTAGTCTTTAAATAAAATAACATTTTCCACAATATAATCGGATTAATTAAATTAACAATTTAACCACATAGTAATTTATTTAACTCTTCTAACTTGCAATATAATAAAATCAAAGCAAGAGAACCATAATATGTAATTCAACAACCCAGACCAAAACCTACGACACACACAAGACTAGGGTGATGGCTTGACAGAAGAAACCTAGCTACTATCTCCCAATTAACTGCCGTTGGCAATGGACACGCTCAGACCTGTGAAACCAGGTGAAGTCAGTGTCTTGTACCTGTCAACCTGCGAACAATAAAATGTCGTACATGTATATCTGCATCATAGAAAACACACCGTGAAGAGGGAATCACGAAATTGCAGGGTGCTCACACGCGAGTGATGCAATCCCGTCCCCTTCACCCATACAATGCTACTAACTGACGAATTTAACATCAATAGTTTAATCCAACATAAACATCATTAATTCAAATATTTGCAATGCTAATCTAAGCATATCATAATGATAACATCTGAATAATATACCACCACATCAAAGTATAACAAGCACATTATTATGCAAACAATGATCCATTAAAAATCGAGTACCACCGTCCAAGCACTAACAAAAAACACAGCACAACCAATAGGACACTGCTGGGTCCAAAAGGCAAAAATGGAGGGGTCTTACATAATGCTTCATGTGATGTGGGGAGAAATATTCCCAAAGCGTCTCATTTCCTCCATATATAATGATTATGACTCTTGGATCAATGATTCTTACACATTGTTAGTAAATAATTTTTATATTGATGAATAAAGCCTAATTTTGCTAATTCTAAAATCAAAACACTTAAACTATGAAAGCTTGATATTACACAAGAGAATCTTGAATGTAGCACCATCCTCAACAATGTAAGGCCTTTCTAATGTTCAATCAACTTGGTGTTTATGAATGGACACACAATTCAGAGGACATATTCCTAACTGAATAGTTGACCGAACCCTCACAAAGGCTTCATTTCATTATCAACTAGGACTTCGTAAGATTTTGATGATCTTGAAGGCTTTGTGTTTAGGTCTATTTTGGGTTGACCAAACATGGTTTATGTTTTGTGGAAGAATAATTGAGAAACTCTATCTTATGTGGGATTTATATTTAGGTCCATGCCAACCTATTTTGATGTAAATTGGGTGTTGAATCCAGGTGCTAAGTGTGAATGAAATACTTTGACGGTGACATGTTTAGTCTTTGTGTGTTACTTCTAATTTAGGCTGACCTAATTGAAGTTTCACCTTATGTGGGTATATTTATGAGATCATTACCGAGTCTTGATGATGAGGATAAGCATAAGGATGTGGATGATGATTATAATGATGGTGTAGAAAGAATGTGAAAGGAATGTGTGATATATGAATGTGATAGAGTAGAGCAAATTTATGACATGTATGGTGAATCACCTACATGTGTGTAATACAATGATACATAGACTGTGTGAAGATCATTTTGTACTTCAATGGAGCTAAAATATGACATATGATAGATGCTATTGTATCAGTTCAAATAGGCAGTGCTATCAAAACCTTCTTTATACTTACTCAGTGAGCTGTGAACTCTTTTTTGGATAGTGTGTCCTGACAATGATCCTTTGTAATATCTTATGTATGGATATAATATATTGTGAGCTAACCCTCATGGTGGTTTTTCCCTTTTTTGGTTTTCCACGTAAAAATATTGGTGCTCATGTGTCATGCAATTTTGTAGTTTTATTCATGCTTTCATTCTTCAATTCATTCATTTCTATTTAGTTATTTGGATGGGTTGTGTTTAATTGGTTTAGAGGAATACTGATTCACCCTCCCTCTTAGTATTTTGGGTATTCAACAACTCCTTCCTAGATGAGGATAACACCTTGATGCTAGAGCTTCTTGACATGACTAGAAATGGGGCCACATGCAAATTTAAACTAGCTAAATGGGTGATAAAAGAATTCAACAAGGTGAATATAAAGATCAGGAGTCTTAAGGAGAAATATGCTAATCATCCCAAAGGCATAGCCTCAGACTTTCTTATTGAGAGAATAGTAGATCTAGAAAATTCATTTTCTGATTTCAAATCAAAACGTGAGAGTCATATTCAAGATATGGATGGTAAAGTTAAGGAAATCCATATGAATATCCATAAGCTTATACAAATCAGTAATATGTCTATCAAGAAAAACACGGACTCCCTTAAGGTTTTGATGGATAAAATCAACCAGCTCAAGGAGGATCAAATTTACTTTGTTGGAGTGCATGAGGACCTTTCTACCAAGGAAAAGGGTAAGAAGACTACCAAGGATGAGGTTAAGGGTCCAAGCACAAGGACTAGGGATAGTTTGAGGGAAAAAAATGAAAAAGAGAAAAATAAATATTGTCAATGGTTAATTTGCATGATAACCAAGAGCTCGAGGTGGAAAACACCTTGAAAAATCTAAAATAGTTCCTCTATTAATTGATTGCATTTCTGCTTCTTTCTATTGCTTTGTTGTTTTTGGTTCTTTGATTGGCTACTATTTTAACTGTCTCATATTTTGTATCAACAAAATTTTGATGTGATTTGATGTAAAGGGTTTCGAGTCCCTTCAAAACCTATTTTTCCCTATTAATCAAAACAAATCCTAATAGTAAACTAAAACTCCTTTATTGCATAAAAACTAAAATTCTCATAGTCTGACAAGAATCTTCAAAATATTTCCCATTCAAAAGTACATATCCATTACAACTAAATAACAAAAAAATAACAACAACGAAGTATTGTCTGGTAAAACAAAAACTAGAATTTAGCAACTATATCCTCAACTAGATTTTCTCCTCAACCATTGATCCCTATATATAGGCATGGAAGGAGTTTTATTTACACAAGGACTAAAAAAAAAACTTAAATGAATACATTCACTCTCCCTCAAGAATAGGGAGAAGACTAATCTTTGCAATCGAAAACCATAATTGAAAAAGACAGAAGAAGATAAGTAAAAGTAAAACTAAAACTCTACCCTAACAGTTTGATAGAGATGTGCTCCTTGAAAACTATCATGTCATAGCTTTCCTTATCAAATTAGACTCCTTCCTCTTGTCATATTATTTGGTGATTTGGTGACTCATGGTTGACCATTTCAATGGTCGCCTTCATTGCTTCTTGAACCTGTTGCGTTTTCAACATTTTTGGGTTCTCCCCTGTAACTACTTATGATCCCTTTGCTGCGGACTGGAAACCCAGTTGTTGTGGGCTATAGTTCTTCTGGTTACAAGAGATTAGCTTCATATAAAGTATACACATCATTAACAACCATGAATTAAGTATATAATCATATTGAATTTCATGAACATTCACACATCCATGCATAAAGTACCATCTACCATAATTATATTTCTACATACTAAAGTATGGTTTAAGATGCATGAAAGACATAAAATATGTATAAGGTTCAGGATTGTCTGTGAACTTAGCGATTGAAATGTTAAAATACATAAACTAAATGGAAGAAAACTAGCTATTTACTAGACCCATCATATACTATCTTTGGTTGGTGTCCCATCATGCTTCGTAACACCTCCTATAAAATCATAGAAAAAGCCCTTGCTATTCAAGTTAAACCTATGATGTAAGGAATTGTTCGAGCTGAACAAACAAGTTTATTACTGGCAAATATATTCTTGAAAATCTAATTTTGGCTTGGGAAACTTGCAAATGGGCTCAACAAACTAGTCAAAATGCTATCCTTATCAAACTTGATTTTGATAAGGCTTATGATAAGATTCAATGGAATTTTATTCTTAGCATGCTTCAATGGTTGGTGTTTGGTCCTAAAATTCAAGCTCATGTTCAAATTTTGTTTCAAGATGCTAATGCTCGAATTATTATTAATAATATGATGACTAACCCCTTCTCTTTACAAAGATCCATTTGACAAGGATGTCCCTTAGCTCCATATCTTTATGTGTGTACAACTGATACTTTGAGTTATATACTTCAAAGTGCATCCAAAATGAAGATCATTTCAAGAATATCCATCCCTCAAAATGATATTATTAACTCTCATTATGTTGATAGCTTCTTATTTTTACAAAATTTTAAAAAAGATATCTTTGACACGATGGATATTTTGGAATTGTATTGTGTTGTTTTTGGATCCAAGATTGCTCATGATAAAACAAATTCATGACGATTCAGGTTGGGCTTGTCCCTAATTCGATACCTCAGGAATAGAAATAGATTAAACATGGAGAAATTATGAGGTATCTTGGGATACCATTTGGTTTTGAGGTTCCTCTCTTTGATATGTCGAGTTGGTATCTTAATAGCGTCAAAACTAAAATTTTTAATTGGGGGAACAAGTTCCTTTTTTTGCTAGATGAATCCAAGTTGCTAACAAAATTTTCATGGCCACTCATGTTTACTACTCATCCCATTGGATGCCTTCCAATAAAGGCTACTAGGAGTTAGTTAAAATTATTTGATGGTTCTTATGGAATAAATGGGATGGTAATATTTGTTGTACTGCCACTTCTTGGGATCACTGCATTCAACCCAAATGTAAAGGAGGCTTGGGGTTAATAGACCAAAAATTGTAAGGGATATATTTAGAAACTAAATGGATTATTAGAGCTATCAAAAATGATGAACCTTGGAATTTCTTATATGGAAAATAATTCACCTTGCCTCAATTAAAGGCAAATGGTAGGTTGTGGGTTGGTTAGATAAAATCCTTTAGGCATATTTTGTCTTTATTAAAGAATCACCTCCCTTTCAATCAATTTGGAAGGCTTGGAAATGTACCAATAATCTTTTAAAGTGGAGAGACACCTCTCCTCAAGGTTTAGCTTCTCTACTTCATTTATCTGGTGGAATAAACATATTTTGTATCATGGGTAGCCTCTAGCTTTAAGTTTTTCAAAACAATCTTATTTTCTACATAAAAAGGAATCAATAAGGTGGGAGACCTTTGGGATTTCATTACTTTGAAATGGTTATCATGACATATAGTTCAAACTCAATTTAATCTGAGAAACAAATACAAACCGTTTGTGATCTTTTTGCAGTCATTGGTACTATTGAAACTTTCCATGAAGCTATACACCCCTATTCATTGCAACTTTTTCAAAGACTATTTATAGTTTTCGACTTATCCTTTCTTGTTTTTCCTTTAAAAATATATATCTATAGTTGCTCCTTGATCTGCCTGAACTTGAAATGGAATTACAAATTTAGTGAAAAATTCTAGGCAAATTTTTTTGCTCAAATTTGAAAGTCAAAAATCAATTCAGAGGCTCAATTAATGGGTTGGAAGATACTACATTGCAATCTGCTCATTTGGGGCAAGCTGAAGTGTATTATGATCCAACCCCTTAATTGCCCTTTTTTCTAGAAACATGAAGATATGAAGCACATTTTTTGGATATTCCAGGTTTTCAAAAAATAATGGAACTCTATGTTTCATGTCTTGCCTGCTATTTTTTTATCGTAAACTTAATTGGAAACAGGTCTTTCTCAAAGTCGGGATTCATAATAATATTATTGTTAATGGAGTTTGTCATGTTATTTTGTTGCATTTATGGAGAAACAAATGTAAAGAAACATTTAATTATAATAATGATAATTAGGAATTTGCAGTTCTAAAGATTAACTCTGACATATTTTATTTTCTTGCTTCTCTCTTCTCTCTTCTACAAGCGGATTCTAGGAAGAAATTAAAGATGGTTTTTCAAATTCAATGTATCAAATGTCAAGTAGATCAACTGCTTAGAAATCAAAAGATTTGTACTGCTCGAGGGCTAAGGCCTTTATTGAAAAATTGGTTCTTCCTTCCTCTGTTGTTCTATTGTTTATATTGTTGGTCTCCACCTTTAGTTATGGCTGTCATCCATTTGTCATGTTCATGAAAACTAAGATAAGGTATATATGATGGTTATATGCTAGACTGTTATCTTTGTGTTTCCATTGATAGTCTCTTGATTGTCCTCCTTTTACAATCTTTTTTTTTACATTTTTTCAATTAAAAAAAACATGACTATTAATATAAATACAACCTACATATGTCATTATGTAAGGGTTTAAACATGCTTGGGCTATTATCGATTTTAAACTTAATCATGTGCATGCCTATACTAACTCATTTCTCCCTTCTTACTTACTATGCATTTGGTGTAAATATTCCTCTCTTTATTAACATAAGGTTGATCTCAATATGGTCATTTACTATTGACATATCTTGCAATCAAGGTATTCTTTTAATTTTTTTGAACTTTTTTTCGACCAATTAATTGCTACGATGGTTTAGTTTGATTGGCATTAATCATGCCCACTCTTAGACTGGTGGAGAACCATAAACTCACCCTAATATCGCGATACCTTTCTTTCTCCCTATACAAGCCCAGTGGGTAGATGAAGTCTACAACAATATACATATATTTTTGTTCATTTAAATCTTAGTCATGCTACCCATGAACATAGTTAAAGCCTGGTTCAATGAGACAAAATATCATCCATCTATGCTAGGTTCATATGAATGGTCTATTTTCAATTTTTTTTAATGTTCCATCCAATAAATATATTTGTAAATATTCTTATTAGATGTTGGACTCTATTTAAGAATACAAAAATACAATCAGCCGTCTTAATTTATCTGTGTATAGAAATGGAAGGCACATAGAGAACTATGACAAAATAGAGTAGGATAAATATGTATTTTCCCTTCAACACCCCTTCCTATTTTGATATCAATACAATACATAATGTTCTTTACATTAAAAGTATAGTGAATATTATTTTATGAAAAATAAGGAATATTTATTGTTCAATTGTAAAAAAAAATCATATACCTACTCTTTTTGATACGAATGAAAAATAGAATGCTATTTTAAACAAAATAAATTGTATAACTCTCTTATTTTAGCATTAGTACAATAAGATAAAAAGAACTATTTTTATGTTGTCTCTTCTTTTAAACAAAAACAAAACTTCCTTTAAAAAAATTCACATTTCTTTTTAAAACTAAAATAGAAATGAGCATTTCTCTTTCTTTTGAAGAGATTATAATTGATTTCATTTGAAACTAAATATACTTCTCTATTACATAAATGAAAAAAAAACCATATGTTCTTTCAAGAGAAGGAAATTCATTACAATCCCAAACAATGTGTATCCTACCATTTTATAGAATTTTTTTATTATCATAGTTATGTACATTTAATCCATTCCTACACCTAAAACAATATTACAAAGCTAAAACCAACCAATGACATATTGATCAATGTGGTTTACATGTCCTTATCCACTTTTATAATGTCTTGTTTGTCATCGAAAGAAGATTTTTCATAAAGTTTGTAGTCTTAACACTTCTAAACAATTGTGGTTGTAACCTCTCCAAGTTTGTAATCTATCCAACCTATCCAACCTACACATAAACACCAACTTTTTTTCCCAAGGCCAATAATATGCTCACCACCCATCTTAGGAGGCCTCCATAGGAACCAAGTAATACACAACCACATGGTAATACATTAAAAGATTGTGATACACACACATACAAATAAACACCAAAGCTAAAGGATTGACTCACACTAATTGAATCTTCTCAAGACTCATAAGGGGGAGATGAGGTGACATCTCAACCCAATGGGGAAAAACTTAAAAAGTTCAAATATAGTTTCCAACATCTCTCTTCACAAGTTTCATTTTTCATTGAATATAAACTTTTCAACCCAAACACCATACTCAAATAGACAAAAAGGGTAATCATACCCAAGATCCTCCTTCTCAAAGGATGAATATTTTTCCCATCGGAGGTTCTCCCTCTCTCAACCCTACACTTGGGGAGCTCTCATCAAATGAGAGAGCAATCCCCATAACAACCCAACCCATACTCTATCAATACAATAAGAACAAGTACAATACAATGAAAACACACAACAATCGTTACAAACATTTATCCAAATCCATACATAAATAAATACAAGGAGCTTGATTCCTACCTTATCTAGCTTTCCAAGGAAGAGGCCATTGAAGAAGAGTTCCAAGTCTTCCAAATCTTTCCTAAGTCTTTTCACCCAACTCCTTCCAAAAAATTCCCTAAAATAACACAATGAAAAGAATCCCCAATAAAGTTCCAATTTGGAATCCTCTTCAATTGGGAGGTGACACTTGTCACCTTCCCATCCCTCCAATACACACCCCTCAAATTCTCCCTTATGTGGAAGCCATTAAAGGGAATGAAAAATCTCTTGCACTCCTTTCTTAAAAGTATCAAAAAACCATTAAAGGGGAGTCCACTTGGGAACTCCATCCCCAAAATCTCCATCCATGAATGAACTTGGAGAAAAATGGGGATGTGGTTGGAACAAGTCCATTCATTCCCCACAACACTCAAAATTCTTCACCCCTCTTAATAGACAATTAAGAGGGTATATATGGGTTCAATTAAGTACCCAACCCTTGGGTTACCACCCTAGGGGTTTAAAAAATATGAAATTACACAAAATAAAACTTTTTTCACCCATTTAAAAACTCAAACAAATTTAAATCCGAAATTATGCTCAAGAATACAATTACAAATTACAAATTCAAAATTAAAAAATTTAAGACCTCACAAAATCATAAACACTCATGTCTCAAACTGCATCACATTACGTTGAGACTATAGTTCCTCCAAATGGACTATAGTAGGTATTTAAGATATTGGTCACATTAGGTTCCTTGAAGACCTTCGATTCCATTGGTCATGGAAGAATGTATTTGCACACTTGATTTCACACATTAATGCATACAATAAAATTAAGTAGCCAAAGTAACATAAATGAAACATACACATTCACATTATCACTTTCTATAGAGCATTTCAAATCACAAAAATATTCTAATTCCCTATTAACATAATCTCAAGATTCATAACAATTGGATTCATATAAGAGCATTCATTCAACTCTCACAAGGTAAGCAATAATTTTTCATTTCATAATTCCATTAAAAATTTATCATTTTACTCATCATAATATTGAAAATAACATATGCATAAAAATTATTAATTCACCATCATACATACAAGTTTTCAAATTATATTTAGTCTATTCTACACATGCATGTTATTCCTCAATAAAAATAAAAAATAGAGTCAAGTATCTAAATTATCATAACACAAATAGTATCATAATGGAACAATCCAAATTATAGAAAAAGAACATATCATCTAGTAAATCAAAGGGTGGGCCTCACATAATGAACTTGTATTTATAGTTCACATGTGGGAAAGAACTGAAGGGAAAAAACTACCAAGGTGCATGGAACTCCTAAAGGTTCGCAACCAACAAAAGAAGGGGCATTATATAGTAACTTAAAAACTATTTTGACTAATACTTCACAACAATCACCCATATATGTTGTGTGTCCATATTCCAAGAGTTTCACTATAAATTATGGCAAAATATGCCAATTTTTACCAATGAGGTATGGAGAACATTCCCATTCAATTTGTAAATCATTCTTTATCATTGGAGTTATAGTTATGGAATGCTAGGGCATGGGTTGAGCACACAAAATAATAGGAAAAAACCCTTGAAAACTATGTGAATTCATTTTGATAGTTAAAAAATCTTGCCATGGCATGAGGGTAGGTAGAATAGCATGTCTTATTAGATTTTCTAGGATGAAACTAGATTTTGACATGAAAATTTAAATTCTAGTGCCTAGTAAGGGTCCAAGTCTAGGAAGGACCTAAGGATTATTCGAAAAGAGGAACCAAAAATCCATGGGTGGAAGGAACAAGGAACCAAAAACCTACAGGAAAGGTGAAAAGGGGAGAGGTCCATTTGTAGGTCTAGACCTCAAAGAAGGAATGTCATGTCAAGAGTTGGGAGAAGAGAGGGATTGAGGATTGGTAATTGGTGGGAAATGGGACTAAGTATTGATAGGGAACTAGGAAATAAAACAAGTTCAAAGGTGTCCGGTCTGATAAAAATCCAAGGGTTAGAAGATAGCTTGGAAGATTGGTGCAGAAGGAAGAAGGAAGCTGCAAGGACTAGGTTCACAAAATTAATTAGGATTAGGATAAAAATTGGAAAAATGATTGGGAACCAAGGTGAATTGAGAATTGAGGTACAAGAAGGAATTGGACTTGGGGATTGATAATAGAGTGGGTTAATATTGAAGGTAGAAAGGAATTAACACTAGGGATGAGAGGAGAGGAGATGATCAAGATGAGGTTGTAGGATGGGACCATTGGGACTAAGTTCCAATGTTCTAGGCCCAAATAGATATCCACAACCTAGGAGGAAAACTAAGGTAGAATGGATGAGACCAAGAATGGTAAAGGAATACAAAATGAGACCAAGGAGAATATAGGGATTGGGGAGAAAGGATGAATTGGCACCAAGGAATTGATGCTAAAGTTTAAAGACCTCTAGATGGAATATTGTAATAGAGTTTCAAGATTGGGAGGTCAATGGGGATGGGGAACACTAGGTTAGGGAAGAAATATAGTGAGGATATTACTATTCAATGAGGATTAGAAACCCCGAGAAAAGAAGGAAAATTGGGAAGTAGGGATTGGGGCAGAACTTGCACCTAAGACGAGGTAGAAAGGTCTAGAATCCTCCTACAGGTCTGGTCTCTAGGGGGACAAAGGATATTGAGGGGTGGAGGTCTCAAGGTTTTGGAAAATTCTAAAATTCTAGGAAAATAATGGAGGCACATGGGTATTGGGGACCTTGGGACATAGTCCCTTGTTCCAAATTTTGTTCACAAAATCGAGACCCCAAAGAAAAAGGTGAAAGTGATAAAAATGGGGTGGGGGTTGGGGTCTAGGGGAATTTGGAATCATGGGACCTAGTGTAGAAGTGAAAAAGTTCCAAATCTACTTGCAATCTTGTAGCTTAAGAAAGAATAAAGGCACATAGAAACATATAAAACATTGAAAATTTCAAGAAAACCTAAAAAACACATGGGGGACCCACTTAGAATTTATTAGATAGTATATTAATTGTAACACAGGGCAAGGGAAAAAACATGCAATGACCTAGGATATCTATGAATTTTGAGGCCTACAAATTTGGGAACTAATAGTGGATTTTATTAGAGATGTGTGCCTATTGCAAGTATAGCAAGAATCTAGATATCTCAAGGAGAAAACCAAAATGGGGAACCAAAATAGAATAAAAAAACCACACTTCATCATGACAAACAATAGTTATTACTACACAAACATCATGATACTTACAAGACCAAACAAATCAAAAACACAAAGCACAACATAATATACAATGCAATAAATAAAGTAATACTTCAAATGTTCATTGTGGAAAATACCCTAAAAAATCTTTGAGATGATACACATTATGATCATAATCCTTTACAACCGCATATGGTCCAAGCCATAAAGTATGAAACTTCCCATGCTAACCTTAATGCTTAGATCTAGCATATCACATGATTAAATCTCCGTCATAGAAGTTTCTTTTAACTACTTTATTCTCAAACAAATGTTTCCTTATTTTCTTCTATGAAAAGGTATTTTCATGCATAATCCTCTTGATTTTTTCTAGTTCTATTAGCTCCATTACTCTATGAGAAATTATAGCATGTTCTCCATCATCAATATCTTTTAGCAATTGTTATATATGTAGCCCTATATTGACTAGCGCCTTTGCACCCATCTCATAAACAAGCTCAAATGGACTCTTACCGATAACATACTTATAAGTTAGTCATTCCATACTTCATATTTCAGATTGTTGTCCCAAATTTTCTTGTTCATGTCCAATGTTCTTCTAATGGTCTTCATAAATATTTTTTTCCTAGACTCGGGTAATCCATTTCCTTGGGGATGATAAGGGAAGAATGAGTTATATCAATACCATATTTTGTGCATCAACTAATACATGGAATTATCTATTGTGATTCTTGTTACCACACCAGATTTGGTTATGATATTGTTCAATAGAAAATCAATTACCACCTTTGATGTATCATTTTGAGTTAATATCGCTTCAACCTATTTGGTTAAATAATCACAACCAAAAGAATTGATTTGTATCTATTACTATAATTATCTTGAATTTACCTTATGAATTCAATTCCCTAGTACTAGAAATGAGCCTTTACCATCATATACGTAAGAGGAAGGGCATGCAAAAACTTCAATTTATGTATAATTATCTAGTAGATTTCACATATTCTCACTATTCTAGCCACATCCTTAAATAAGGTAGGCCAACAAAAAACATATAATGACAATATTATGTATAGTGGTCTTGGCATGGAAATGTCTTGCATAAATTCATGATTAAATTCATCCACCACCTTCTTGTAATTTTATTTGTTAAGACACTTAAGAAGATGTCCATTTATATCTCTCCATAATTAGTTTCCATGTACTAATACATATTTTTGAGACTAAAAATTTAGAGTTCTTTGTTGGTACTCATTTATCCCAGAGGGATTTCATTTTTTGGAGGTAGATTGAGATGATATTATTATACCAAGGATCATCCTTAAATGGGATACATGGGTGTGCATAATTAGTATCGTTTTCATTAACTTTAACTACTTTTAAATTTGCATTCACCATGAGCTTAGCCAATCCTTGGTATCTCACTAGATTTATTATTCGTACCTCAATACCATATTCTTGGATCTTATTGATCCATCTGTATCTTTTTATTGAGATTTATTGCTAAGTGAGGATATCTTTTACTTCTATTTGTGGCATATATGTAATTATTTTTATCCTATCAAGTATGGCCCATAATCTTTGAAGGATTTTAATAGGGAATAGGTATGCTTTTCCATTGTAAATATTTTAATTTTTTACCTTGCAAATACTTACTAAAAAATGCAATATGTTGCTCATACCCATCCTTATTCTTGGGTGATCCCACAAAATTGGTTTACAATTAGTTTGAGGAAGAAAAAATGCATTCTTAAAGGGAAAACACTTTAGGGGGGTTCACTAGAAGGGGGGTTTGCTAGAACTCCTTAAGGGGTTCACTAGAAGGGGGGTTTGCTAGAACTCCTTAAGGGGTTCACTAGAAGGGGGGGTTCACTAGACCCCCCTTCTAGTGAAGCCCCCTTTAATGGGTTTTATTTTTTAATTGTATTTAAAGGGAGGTTCGCTAGAACCCCCTTTTTTGCCCTTCTCTCCCTCTTCTATCAAATCTCTGCAGAATGTTTCCTTTTGAAGCTCGGTTTGAGGATGAAAATGGAGAAAAATTCACAAAACCAATTGGATGATGGTAGTCCTCAGAACGAGCTATCCATCAAATATAATTTTAATATGTTTTGGTTTTATTATGTATTTTTTTTTAGTTTTATTAAACATAGGGTTTTCACCGAAAATCAAGCTCTTTGCTTTGCACATGTGGAAAAATAGTAGATTATCAATTTTATTTTTGAAAAATATCAGTGCACTAGATATTGATGTCCTTGATCCAACAAAAAAAAAAGAATTTCAATACATACAAAAAAATTTGTGTTAGCAAGTAAATCATGTCTAAATTGTAATTGATTTGACTTCAAAAATTAATTAAGAAAAAAATATTCAATGAAATGCTATGAAACCAATTCCATGCACTAGATATCATAGTTATAAATCTAAATTTTTTAAAAATAGAATTTTATCCTTCATAATTTTTTTTTATGTGTTAGCAAGTACACATCACTCTTTAAAAATGGTGTTTACTATTAAAAACTAGTTTTCGAAGGAAATGGAAAAAGAAGTGAAATTTGATTCCAATTTTTTTTTAAAAAATATATTTAGAATATATAGACAAAATATCACAAATCACTAGTTTGCATCATCTTCAAATTCCTCACGGTTTAGCCGCTATAGGTGCCTGAAAGTGAATATTTAGTTAAAAAATTCAGTTCAATGTCCAGTTTGGCCAAAAACTGTAAACTAGTATTGTGGGATCACCCTCTTTTAGAATATCATAATAAAAATAGTAGGGTAGGAGGAAATAATTAAAGTTGGAAGAGTTTTAAATAATCTAGACTTACCAAGATCGGTGTTTCTTTGATGTTTTCCATGATCCTCAAAAAATACTTGGTGGGTTTGTCACTCCATGTGATTGACTACTCTTTCTTCAACATATTGGAAATAAATTTAGTCTTTTTAGAAAATTTTGATACAAACCTCCTCAATTTTTTTTTTTGAAGAATGATTGTGCTCCCTTGATAATAGTAACCTTGGGAATAAGGTTGATGGCTTCAACTCTTTCTAGATCTATCCTTACCCCATCCTTGGACACAATGCATCCCAAAACCTTTCCTTCTTCAACACCAAATATATTTTTTTTGGGATTCAAATAAATCCCATATTCAAGGCATTGTTTAAATATCTACTCCAAGTCCTTGCAGTAATTTTTCCTATCCTTGGAGTAAGATATAATGTCATTTTGATAAATGTTCATGATTTCACTAATGATGCCCATTAACGTAACATAAATGGCTCTCTAGAAGTTTGACCCTTCATTCTTGATCCTAAACAAAATTATCACATATACATAAGAGCCCCAAGGAGTTGTGAATGTTGTTTTGTGTTGTCTCAACTCCTTGGCCATTACTTGGTTATACCTTGAGAACCCATCCATCATGGACATTCATTCAAATCTAATGACCTTTTGTTGTAGGCGATCCATGCTAGGAAGAGGGTAGTTATCATTGAGGAATGTGACTTTCACATTCTTGAAATACATGCATATTCTTATCTCCCCATTCTTCTTCCCAACTAAAACATGATTGGATATCCACTTAGAATGCCAAATTGGTTTGATAATGTTGCCCTCTTTTAGTTTCATTAACTCTTTTTAAATTTTAGGGGCAAGAGTGAGACTGATTGGCCTCTACTTCTAATGGAAAATATTTGCACTAGGTTGAAGAGGGACCATATGATGAAACCTATCTTCTCTATATACTTTTAGTTCATCATATGGCCAAGAAAATATTTCTTGAATTTTTTTAGTAGTGAAATCAATGCTCTTCTCTAAACATGCTTCAACCTTTTATCAATATAAACCATTTTAGGTTCAACCTCGATACCAATATTTACACTTTCAAGAGATAAATTAAATATGGCGGAGCAACATAGAGACCATGTTTTGAATAGGATGCTAGGGTTTTGAGGATATGGCGGTGTACAAGAGCGATGACCTTTCAGGCGCAAAAATGGGGACGGATATCACAATCGAGCATGGACACCATCGTCTCAATCATGGAAGGCTCCAAAAAAGCCCATGCGATGTAGTTTAGAACCTAAGAATGGGGTTTCGATTTAGAGATCTACAAATCCAAGAAACCAATGGGGTTACGCTTCTCTGCAAATGGGGAGTCCAGGCATTTTCAAAAAGATTGAACTGAAACTTTGGTGACCAAAAAACTAGGTAACCACTTTGCAGGCGACTAAGGTAAGTCAAAATAGTGATCATTCGAGAGTGATTTCTATGTTAGTAGGTAATAGAGAATGGGTGGACTCGGTGTGTCTTTATAAGAAGAAATCATTTTTCATGAAATGGAGTGAGGTATGGCCAACTTTTGCAAAAGTTTGAAGCTGGTGTGACAAACACTAGGGGAAGGATTATGTTTTGAAGACTCTCCCAAATGGATATTTTTTGGAAGTATGCCAGATTGTGCAAGACAAGGAATGGATTTTAAATAGTGGCTCATTTCTGATGGGAGGGAAGGGTTTCTACATTAAGGAGTGGGTACCAAACTTTGACCCAAAAAAGGAGAAAATAGAGGAAATCCCAATATGGATCCACCTATACAATCTCCCCCATGAGTCCCAGGATTTAGAAACACTTAAAAGCATAGGCAATAAGTTTGGTGTCTTTGTGAAAGCCGATGAAGCACTAGAAAAAAAGGAGCTTAGTATGTATGCTCGAATCTATATACTTTGGCAAGTAGTTCATCCTCTCCCAAAGATGGTGGAGCTAAAAATAAGGGAAGGCATTTGGTGATAGGTGATTGAAGTGGAAGACATAGTGGAATTGTGCTCCTTATGCAAAGGGGTAGGTCACGCAACAAGAGAATGTTTAATAAATGAGAAAGGTAAATGATTGGCTCATAATGCCCTAGTAGATCTGTTGATTAACTTAAGTAAATATTTGGAAAGGGTGGATGATAGGCTGTCATTAGGTCCTACTACTTTAGAATAATTTAATGTCAATTAGTCGACTGGGTAGTGTCCAAGGCAATTTGTAGAAGGAGATTATTTGGATAATCCATTTTATAATTTTTCTATTTTTCTCTTAAACTACGGAAAACAGTTCTAATCTAAAGCCATTACTTATTTAACTAGAGAATAATCTTAATCTAAGAAAATCTAGGAATACTAAACTAAAAAGCATAAGATAACTAATTTAGAAAGCATTACGACTAAACTAGAAAGCATGGAGATAAGCAAACTAAACAAATGATATACTACGGAAACATAAAAGTAAGGAAGTAGACAATTAAACATATTTTAAACAGTAAATAATTTTATCCACTAATGAAGATAACTTACATAAATTAGAAAACAATGGTGCTCCGGAGCTACAGACTTGACTCTTCAACAACTTGTTACTTCCTACTGAACAACAATTTACTTAAACAAAGAAAATAACTTAACAGTAAAGTACTTATCTATCTAGGCTAACTCCCCTCGAGTGGCCAAATTGCGGGATAATACTTCATCCTTAAAATTACATAAGATATAGGTTCTCAAGTCCTTCCATTATAAACAATCATCATCATTTGAAATTCGACAATTACCAGTAAACAAAAATCAGATAAATCATTCTAATAGTGCTTTGAGAAACTATATGAACAACATAACGATACTTCTTTTGTCTTATTCATCACTTATGAAATTAAATTTTTATAGATAAATTTTTAACTAAATCCTAAATTTAAGATGGCATGGATAGCCATTGAAAAAGTCTTCCTTAATCTTGAAACTAACTTGATGTCTTTAAAGCTCATAAACATATGGAAGGCTCGAGAAGAGCCATAAAATTTTAACAACAAAAATTTAAAGAGCAAAAACTAAATCTTTGGCACATTATCCAGGCATCTAGGAGTGGGCTCACAACATTACTCTTGAGGCACGTGCTGGATAAACTTCTGTAACAGTCGCATGATGACCTGTTATTCCCTAAAAAAATGCTCAAGTCAACCTATTAAACATGCTTTGGTAAATTTCCTCAATTGATCAAAAGAAAGAAAGAAAGAAAGCATAATTCTCCTTTAAAATAAGTAATTAATTCTCCTAAAGTTTAATAAATTGGCACAGGCTTAGGATTGAGCTAGCAAAGGTAAGCTTTCTATATTTAATTATAATGAGGCTATTTTTACCTCATCATTTCCTCCCCTACCTAATTTTTGGTAGGTCCTCTTGCTCCATAGTTAAACCCCTGAGTTTTATTGCATTCCTCATAAAGAGTACTAAGATCATGTGTCTCCCTAGTTGATGCATTGAAAGCTTCATGGTTATGAATGAACCCTCTGTGGAACATCACACTCTCCCTCCATTCATTAAAAAGTCTGTCATTCTGATATGTGGAAATATTGAAGGTCGGGGGTGGATTGAGTAGCAAGGGAGGTCTGTATTTCATTCCTATCCATTTTGTCCTCAGAGTCTTTAGGATTTTAACTAAGGCATCTACCCTTTAGAATGACCACCTGATATTTAGAGGGGATATAACCTCTCTCTTCTTTAAGTAAGCTGGTAGAGGGGTGAACCTTTCTTCGCAAGCATGCCATTCTTTTCCTATCAACTTCTGTCCATTTGCCATGAAATTATCATAACACAGCTTGAGGCTGTTGTCATACTTTTCAATTAGCTTATCATTAACTAGGAGAGACAAAAATGAAGTTTTAAACCCATCAGGCCTTGAATTTGGGGACCTTATTTGGAGACCTACTATTCTCTTTGCTTGTGCAAATTCTTTTGTCCTGTCCTGCCAATGAATTTGATTTCTCGTGGTGGAGAGAAATGCTCTCAGTTCTACCTCTCCAACAAACAAGTTGATAAGGAAATTTGTATGATTTTCTAATAACAAGTCATGTAGAAAGAATTCACAAATTAAATCCTGGTCTTCAAAAGTTGATTCTACAAATATTTTAACAAACTCTTTATCATTAGGCTCATAGGGTTGATCATTATAAATCCTAAATAGTTTCGATCTTAGCCATTGTTCATTCAAAAACATAGAGTAAACTCTTGATGGTCTCCTACAATTCAATAAACAATCCACTAGTTGACATGCATCCTGCTTCCCTCTATAGGCCTTATGAAATGACTCCTTCAGGAGCACTAGTTCCTTCTTCAACCAGTAATTTTCAGTTTGGACATTTCTGAGGAAGTAACAATTTTCCATCCATTTCATTAGTAGGGGTGGAACGCAGACTTGGAACCAATTAGTTACAACTGGCTCAGTCTGAATTTATTTGGACTCCATTTGAGGTTTTACATGGCATTCCTTCAAATCCTGCTCTAGTTCAACTACCCTGCTGATGGAAGCATTCAACTCTTCAGTTTTTATTTTCTTATCCTCCTCGAAAGCTGTGAGCATGAGCACAAAATTTTGCTTTATTCTCTCCATCTCTGCATTTTTGTTTGCAATGTCAACACTATAAAATTTATGTTTTTGATTCTATTCTTGCATCTGCTCTTGTAACCTATGGATTATTGAGTCTTTTTCCTACAATTGAAGCTTCAAGCCCTTTATTTCTTTATCTCTTTTATTTATTATTGCAATTTGCATGACTGTTTCTTCTTTCTGCAATTCTATACATTCATTACTTTTAGACAATTGTCTTTGTAAATCATCAATTTCTACTTTATACTTTTCCAATTCAGCAATGGCACAACTTGTTTCAACTGTTTCAACAATTTTATTCACAATGGGTGACAAATTTTCTGACACAGCACCATCTCCCTCAGGTTCTTTTCCCTGAATTTCATCATTGAAGATTTCCTCCACATGTGCAAAGTGGAAAGGAAACTCTTCTCCTGAATCTTGTCTACTTAGGGGTACTTCTTCTTCACTGGCAAGCTCTAAAATTTCTATGGGCTTCGGTGGCCGCTTAGGCTTTTTCTTTTGTGAACTTCCCTCCTTACCCTGTATTGGGATTTCAGAGAATTCAGAGGCTAACCTCTTACTTCTTCTGAGGAGAGGAAATTCTTGGAAAATGGTAGGTGTTCTATTTTTCCCCTTTTTCTTCTTTCTGGGTTTGCTTGTACTAGAATAAAAAATATCAACTTGTTCTAGTAGGTCGGGGGTTTGGAATTCATCCCCGAAGAAGGTTGGAAAATCCTCCCCAAGAGTGGTGGGATTAAGAGCTTTCGAAGTTGGAGATCCCTTAGGGGAAATTGCTCTGAATGGAGGAATAGCTTGGTGGGACGGTTCCCCTGATTCTATGGTTTTTGCAATTGCAAGCGTTTCCACTTTCTTTAAAAACTTCTCCCATTTTCCCTCAGGTTTCTTATGGAAATGGTACTTGCAAATTACCTTAATTAACCCGTGATGTTTCAAAGGCCTAGTCCCTGTTTTATACCTTTCTATGGAAGTGTTCAAGGAATCATACAAGAATTCAGGCATGTTAACCCTAAGAGATGGGTCCTCCTTCCCGTGACGTAAATGAGTCAACATACGGAAGGCAGGTCCTACAACTACAATTAGCTGACCCTCACAAGTAAAATATTTTATAATCCATGCAGCAGCAGTGCCCCATGGCTCTAATATGGAGGTTCTCTGGAACCCTTTATTTTGTCCCCTGGTACTTATTACTAGCATTGGGTGCGGGTCTCCCTCTCTAACGAATAATTGAGACAACTTCTGGTACGTAATTTGAGAGGTTTCTTTTATTTTTATGCCTGTATTCTCTAAACTAGATAAGCGGGAAATGAGTTTGGAACTCACCTTGAAACGCTTCCCCTGAAGTACCACCTTGCCATTAGTGTAGTTCTTAACAAAAGAGTTGACCAAATTTTCATTATAGCCCTAAAATTTTCTGATGAAGTTTAACCATCCGACCTCTTCAAACAACTTGGAGATATTGTTCAATCCCAATAATTTTTCTGCTGAATCCAGCTCTGCCTTCCTTTTCCCACCCCCATTTCCTTATTTCACACTTTGCAAAAGATTTTTTTTTTAAAGTCTGGCACAAAGCTTTTACGCTGGATTTTGAAAATATTGCCTCTGAAATCTCTTATTTGTCTTATTTGCAGCTTACCCTTGAATGATTTCCAATCTGCATGGAGGCATGCGAAAGGTTTTTCCGTACAAGTAGTTGATCGCCAAGTGGCACAATTTGCTAAATTGGGAGTGAAGTTCGTGCCAATTAATTATTCTTTATTCAAAAATAACTACCTACTTAAAGCGAAAATTAATACTTACTTGCGTTCCGTGATCGTTCGAAGATCTTATACCTTACAGATTTGACAAGATGACGTGAAGGTATTGGTTGAGGTGACGACATAGTTATTATGATATGGTGCAAAATTCTATGGGGGATGGAGCTATCAATGAGGAGTACGAAATTAGGTGGCTTAATTATGACTAAAGGAAAAAATATAAAGACAAATGTATGGGATATTTTGGTGGAAGAATCGTGAAAATTTAAAATTTTGAAAAAGGTGGCAGAGAACAAGCGAACAAATTTTAGAGCATGTAGTTTGGTCAACGCGCTCAAAACAAGTGCATAAGTTTTGGAGCATCGGTGTGTGGTGTGACCGAAACAAGAATGAAATGGAGGTTCCAGAGCATCACCAAAAGATGTAGCCGGAGTAGCAACGAAATGAAAGGTTCTGAAGCATCGCCGAAAGATGTAGCCGGAGCAGCAACAGAATGAAAAGTTTCAGAGCAACAACGAAATGAAAGGTTCTAGAGCATTGCCGAGAGATGCAGTCGAAGAAGCAATGAAATGAAAGGTTCCAGAGCATCACTGAGAGATGCAGTCGGAGCAGCAACGAAATGAAAGGTTCCAGAGCATTGTTGAGAGATGCAACTGGAGCAACAACAAAATGAAAGGTTCTGGAGCATCGCCAAAAGATGCAGCCGGAGCAACAACAAAATGAAAGTGGAGTGACATGGAAAATAATTTTTGAACTTCATTAACCTTGAACTTTAGTGCAAAACACCTCTTCAACATGATGAGCTTTATGCAAGTTTCAGAGCATCGGTACTGATATCATAACATTCCAGAGCATCTTTGGAGGGTGCTCCAAAAGTTATTTTTCCGCTTTTTGAGAAGTCCTTGAAAAATAAAAAGAAAATTAGCTAAGTCCAAAAATGAAGAAAGATTCAATAAAAGAAAATATCTTAGCGTACATGTCCGTTTATTGCACATTTTTGAATTATGTTTTTTTTTTTTTTTCTCTTTTCTCTCTTTAACAGCATAGCATTATTACCAGATAGACTCTATCATGGCAGAGTCAACACATTGGACCTCACCCTGCATTTCGACCATCCTTGTAAAGTCTTCCCTATTGACTAGCTTATGGTAGACACGTAAGCGATGACCATTTACCAACAATGTTCGCGTGTCGCCTGTAGACATCCAAATTTGATCACTTCCATATGATCAAAATTGTCTATTATATTCATCTATTTCATTAATAGTGATTAAATAATTTATTTAATCATTATTTCATTTTCTGCCTAAGGTTCCTAAAGTATGTAATTAAATAAATTAAATACTTTACCCTATCCCTTTTCTTCTCTAAATTAAATAAATATGACAAATTATTTAATTTAGTCTTTTAACCCATTTGGATTAAAATCAATTTTTAATTCCTCTTTTTCTCTCTCCTTGTCACATTCTCCATAACCCTCTTCTAATCCAGATTAAATTAATTAATCTATGATTAGGATGTGCACCACTTAATCAAGATTAAGTGTCACATCCTCCATAATCTCCCACTTGCCTCTAATCTTTCATTAATTATCCTAATCCTGTGTTTGCACAACCTTAATCAAAATCATTAGCCACATTTGGCTTACCTTTTCTGGTCAACCTTCCCACTTACCCTTTTTAGCTTGGACTCTCTTCCCCATGTGAATTTTTTATTCACATTTTATTCTTCCAAGGTTTACCCTATCCCCATACAAATGGGACTTGTCATTTTACATGTGCCCAAGGCTTCTAGAACCTTGGACTTGTCACATCACCCACATGTGACAAATCTCCAACTTTTTGGAGACCCTCTCTTATCCACTAGATTCTTCCAATCATTGTGAATTTTTAATTCACTTTTATTCCTCCAAGGAATCTTCTCATCCCCCAAAGTACTTGTCCTTCTTCCACCTCATATACTTCTCTTCCACCTCATTTCCACATCATTCCACCCTAAGACATCTCACATTCCACATGTCAATATGTGAGGGCTTGTGAGTTCTCAAATCACCATAGCCCTTCATCTTGATCTTGTTGGATCAATCCCAACTGTTGAATTCTCTATAGAATTCCAATTATCCTATAAATATCCCCTCATTTCTCTTATTTTAGGGAGGAAGTCTTTTGCAACAAAACTCTTTCAAATTTACCATTTGAGCTCTCATCCATCATAGCACTTAGCATTCTCATCCATCTTGCATCTTGCATCCATTCAACTCCATTGCCATCTAAGGAGCACACAACTCTTCAAGATCAAGGGCCAACCAATGAAAGAGCATCATAGAAGGTATAACAAACAACAATCAATTTGTCTATCTAACTTTCATGTTATCCATTTTCTTAGGCTAATCATTGAGGTGCCCTTTTATCTTGTTATTTCCTCTTGTTGCATTATTAGTTTTTATCTAGTATCTCACATTAGAATTTGACATTTTATTAGGATCACATCGCCATCAATTGGTTTCAACTGAAAAGTTTCATTCGAAAAGATTTCATCAACTTCATAAGGTCTCAGCTAGTGAGTCTTGAGCTTCCCCTTATGATCCTTGTATCTCAAATCAAATAACAGGGCCCAATCTACATTATGAAACTCCTTTTCCTTAATATGTTTGTCATGCCACACTTTCTTTTGATGTTGAATTAGTTTAGTTTGATGGACGGTGTCTAAACGAAGCTCATCCAATTCACTTAGTTGCAGAACTTGTTCAACTTGGGCTCATTTTAACTCTAGGCCTAGTTCCATAGCCGTTCGTAGAGTCTGTAGTTCAAACTCAATGGGAAGAAGAGGCTTCTTCCCAAAAAAAATCTCATAGGGGCTGAATCCAGTCGTAGATTTCCAAGTTGTTTTGTATGCCCATACGGCTTCAGGGAGTTTTTTGGCCCAGTCTTTTCTTCCAGAAGAAACTGTTTTTGTTAGAATATTTTCCAGTTCCCTATTAGTTACCTCTACCTAGCCGTTCACTTGAGGGTGGTAAGGGGACGACTTCCTATGGCTTACTTGGAAATGATTGGTAAACGCCAAGAGCACTCGGGACATGAATTGGGGTCCCCTGATTAGTTACGATAGTTTGAGGGGCTCCAAATTTAAGGAAGATTTTATTATAAAGGAAATCCACAACTTGCTCTTCCCTAGCTATTCTTAAGGCTTGAAATTCAGACCATTTTGTCAGGTAGTCAATGCAAACCAGTATATACTCTTTCCCTTGAGAGGAAGGATCTATGGGTCCGATAAAATATAAACCCCATTTTTCGAATGGTTCAAGGACTACCTGTGGCAGCAACGTCATTTCTGAAGAAGTGGTTGGTCTTCCTACCCTCTGACATTCATTACAATGATGAACATAGTTCTTAATGTCTTTCTGCATTGAGGGCCAATAGTATCCAATGCCTAAGACTTTGTGGGAAGTTCTCTTTCTAGAGTAATGTCCTCCCGAAGGGTCATCATGACAAGCCCTTAGAATTTTTTAGGTTTCATCCGCTCTGACACATCTCCTCAAAATCATGTCAGGACCACAATGAAATAAAATTCCGTGAATCCACTTGAACGGGGCACTTTCCCTAATTAGACGCTTCTTTTGCTTAGACGGGAATCCAGGAGGTACTTCTGAAGCAGCTAAATAGTTAACGATATCTGCAAACCAAGGTGATTTTACAGAAACTACAAAAAAATTTTCATTTGGGAAATCATCCTATACATGGGTATTGTCATCTTCTTCATGTTTAATTTGTGACAGAAAATTGGCTAACACATTATATTTCCCTGGTTTATCAAGAATCGTGGCATTAAACTCTTGAAGGAGCAATAGCCATCTAATAATTCGACCATTAACCACGGGTTTGTTCATTAGGTATTTCACAACTGAGTGGTCCGTACAAACTGTGACCTTATACCCCATGATATAATGATGAAATTTCTTAATAGCGTGGACAACAACCAAGAATTCCTTCTCTGTTGTGTAATAATTTTCTGTGGGAGTAAGATTTTTATTGATGAAATATATAGCATACTTTCCCCTGTTCTCATCTTCTTGTCCTAGACTTGCATCGATAGCATCATCAGAAGCATCAACATAGATATGAAAGGGGATGCTCCAATTTGGCCCATGCAGGACGAGAGCAGAGATAAACTTTTTCTTGATTGCTTCAAAATATTGCTGACACTCAGATGTCCAGACAAACTCCACTTCTTTCTGTAAAAGAGAGGACATAGGAGCTACAATTTTACTAAAGCCTTCTATGAACTTTCTGTAATAACTAGCATGTCCAAGAAAACTTCTTACATCTGTCTGAGTTTGAGGAATTGTCAGCAGTTGGATGACTTTAATTTTTTTAGGGTTGACCTTTATTCCGTCAGAGGAAATATGATGACCCAAGGCTATTCCTTGTTCCACCATTATTAAGCATTTCTCATGGCTAAGGGATAATCTATTTTCCTCACAAACTTGCAGAACTCGATCTAGGTTTTGAAGAGCTTCGTCATATGTTGAACCATAGACTGTAAAATTGTCCATATAGACCTCGACACAGTCATTAATGAGAGCAGAAAATATGGCAAGAACGACTCTCTAAAAGGTCGTTGGAGCATTGCACAGTCCAAAAGGAAGCACTCTATATACAAATGTGCCCCAAGGGCAGGTAAACGTGGTTTTGTCCTGGTCTTCTGGAGCAACTTGTATCTGATTATAACTACTAAATCCATCGAGAAAGGAGAAATACTTCCTCCTGACCAAGTTGTCCAAGACCTAATCAACAAATGGTAAGGGAAAACAATCTCTATAAGTGGCTTTATTAAGTTCTCGATAATCTACATAGATTCTCCACTTCCCATTTTTCTTTGGGACTACCACCATAGGTGATACCCACTTACTATCAGAGATTGGATAAATAAATCTAGCAAGAAGGAGTTTCTGAATCTCAATTTTGACCAAATCCTTTAATGCGGGATTGAGTCTCCTTTGCGGCTGGCGAACAGGCCTTATACTGATGTCAGTGTAAATTTAATGAGTACAAACACTTGGGTGAATTACCCTCATGTCCGTATAATCCCAAGAAAAAGCTTTAGACCTTTGTACCAACACATTAAACAACTTATCCTCCTGAGTTTTTGTCAACCAGCTATTGATATTTAAAGTTTTTCCTGGTAATAGCATTATCAATTTTGTTCCAGGATGAATCGAGGTTACAGTATACATAGGTCACAACAACGTATTAAGAGGACAACTATGAGGTACTTGTTGGTGAAACCTTGTGATATCCTCATAGAAATGACTTGTTCTAGGAATCATATTTGCTAAGGGACAAGGCATTCCCATTGTAGCATAGTTGTGGTCCATCCCATTTATATCAATTGGTTGCCCAAAGATGCTTGGGGCATCCATCACTTCTTCCTCATTCGGGGTTGTAGCAAGGCATGCTATTTCGTTTACTAAATCTTCCTCTAGTTCTTCCCCGTGTTGTTTAATTACTACCATGGTTAGGGAGGCTAAACTATCTGAACCATTTGATTCCTCAGATTCATCAACCCAAACCTTTTTGTGCTCAGTAGGTTTAGCAGGGGGATATAAGAATAAAAGTTTACTATCTTGACCATGCGAAATGGTCATTCCCCCTTCCCTACAATCAATCTTAGCAGCAATCGTAGCCAGCCAAGGTCTTCCAAGAATTATAGGATAGCTATCCTTAGGTGTAAGTGACTGAATTACCTAGAAGTCGACTGGATAATCCCATCCATCAAATTTGACAAGGATGTTTTTAATGACGCCTTTGGGATGGCTATAGACTGATTTTCCATTTGTAAGACTGTGGTTGTAGGACATAAATCTATTAAACCTAATTTTTCCATTACATCCATAGTCATTACGTTAATAGATGCTCCTAGATCCAGTAGTGCATTTGGTATTGCTACCTCGTTGATTGTAACAGTTATAAGTGGACTCCCAGGATCATCATATTTCAGAGCAATAGTCTTTCTAGACAGAAAATCAGCTAAGTAACCATCAATATGAACGGTATTTATCTTTTTTGGCTTCCTCCTTGGTGTTTTGATACATAACTGCTTGATTAACTCGTTTAATTTAGGAATTTCCTTTATTTCTTGCAATAAAGGAACTTCAATTTGCAACTGCTTAATCTCCTGAATTAACGCAGTTTCTGTAGCTAAAGATACTTCCAGAGTATCTTCCAGAGTTATGGACTTTAAACGTTCTAGGTATGGTGACATCCTTTTCTCCCTTAGAATAGGATCCTCCTTATGTTGACTTAAGGACTGACCTTCCTCCCCCTGAGACAAGTCAGCAGCTCTTGCCGCTGAAAAAGGCTCTTTGTCTTGAGGAGTGGTATCTTGATCAGATGATGTGTCTTTTGTTGGAATTTTAAGCTTAGTTTCTTCCACTATTTCTTCAATGGTCAGAGGTTGAAGAGTTCGACTAGAACGCAATTGCACATTTCCGAAGTGTATCACATTAAGCCCTGTAACATTTTCATGTTCGGTAGAATAGACTGGAGTATTTTTGCGATTATTCTTAGGATTGGGAAGCGGTTGCGCTGGAAGCTGAGGTTGATTTACCTACTCATTCCGAGGAAGGTTTTGAGCTGGAGGTAATAGATTCTATTGTTGATTCCTCCTAGGTTCAGTAGAAAACTAATTTTGTGCCCGATTCCATTGGGGGTGGCATGTTGTTGGTACCACTGTTGTTGGGGTTGATTTGACCACTGTTGATTTCCCCAGGTATGGTTTGTCCATTCAGGGGATCCCCAATAAGGAGCTCCCTAGTTAGGTTGAGGTGGAGGCGACTAATTCCAAGATGGAGTCCATTGATTATGAGCCCAATTATTTTGTGGTCTCCATGTAGGGTTAATATTCAGTCCATAAGGGAAATTACCTCCTTGACATTGGTTTAAGGCATTTATTTCTTCTTCAACCTGAATGGTTTTTTCTTAGTATTCTTGATGTTGATCAAAAGTTCACAGTGATTTGTAGGATGGTTTTGCTCACATAGTTGACAAACATTAACTTTATCCAAAGGACACTTACGCAATAGATGTTTATTCTGACACCTTGGACAATAAATTGACAAGGTCTCAAGGTTGCGAGTTTTAGGTTGTATACCATATAATGTGGTATTCAACTGCACGAGAATGTCCGTTTTTAGATTTTCTATTTCTTCGTGGAGCTTACCTATCTCATTAGACCCTTTAAAAAGATTAGTTTTGCGGATTCCTCCCCGAGTATGGGAGAAATTCCGACATAACTCACATATTTCTTCAAGAGTTAATTGAGATACGCCACCTTTTCCCATTAAATCAAGATTTCTTTGAGTGTCATCATCAAGAATTTTAAGAAATATTATTTTGATAATTTCTACACTAATGGCTGTTGTGAAAGGGAAAAATGTACTAGTCTAAAATGCAAAAATACAATGCAAGAATACAAAAACACCTAACACTTCAAAAGATTAGCCTAGTTGGATTTAAGACAAAACAAGATAAAGATTGAACAATACGATTATACCTTGGCTCAAATCGATCCTTTGGTTGGCACTTGATGTCGCTTTTGATGTGTGCTCCTTGATGGTAAAATGATGTAAAGTGCTTAAAATGTAAGATAATGATGTAAATGGCTAGGATGGATATTGGATAAAAAAATGGGATAATAACCCATAAAGGCTCAAATGGCTCAAGATCATAAGTTAGTTAATGAATGCATAAGGATCGTTTAATGAAGGAAGAAGGGGGGTATTTATGGGAAAATTTGAATTCTCTAGAGAATTCAACGGTCAAGATTGAGCCACCATGGCCAAGATGACTCACAAGCCCTCACATTTGGACATGTGACAGGTGAGTTGTCCAAAGGAAAACATGAGATGGGCAAGGGCACAAATGACATGGAAGAGGCCATGTGGTCCCAAGGTACTTGCAAGTACCTTGACATGTGACTGATGTGACCTCTCAATGATCACATGGGGAAGGGGAAAGCTTTGAAGGAATAAAAGTGAATTTTTAATTCACTTTTTGGAAGAAACCAAAGGGTAAGACAAGATTTCTTCTAGAAGGTGTCTTTGTCTCATGGGTACGATGTGACGCATGAGATGTCATGGGGAAGACAAATGCATGGGAGGAATAAATGTGAATTTTTAATTCTCATGGGGAAGAGGTCAACCCAAAAAAGGTAAGTACCAAGAAGGTTGACTTAAGGACATGTTAAAAGGGGTAAGTGATTAGGATTAGGATTGTGCAAACAGATGATTAGATTAATTAATGATGATTACAGGCAAGTGGCAAGTTATGGAGGATGTGACATTAATCCTAATTAAGGATATGCACACCTTAATGAAGGATTATTTAAATTAATCCAGTTTAGTGAAAGGTTATGGAGGATGTGACAAGGAGAGAAAGAATGAATTAAAAATGATAAGGATAATTGACTAAATTAAATAAATTGATTGATTTATTTAATTTAGAGATGAAGTGGGCTAATGTATAAAGTATTTAATTGATTAAATTAAATACCTTAGGGATGTTAGGGAAAAGGGACGATATTAATTAAATGTGTTATTTGATTAATATAGATGGATTATGACCATATGAAAGTGGTCAAATTTAGGTGTCTACAGCTATTTCTCCACATCTTTTGGAGAGTAAGAGGAACCTATCGAGATAATATTCTAAAATTTCATCCTCGTTTTGTCTCAGTTTGAACAAATCCTCCTTACAATCACTTACCATACAGTAACTCTAGTATTTTTGCAAGAAGACAGTTTCCATTTCCCCCCAAGATGTTATAGTACTAGAACCCAATCCCATAAACCAATGCATTGTTGAGTCCTTCAAAGTCGATGGAAAGAGCTTCAACTTTTGGTTGTCATTCTTATAATCATAAGTCTGACACAAGACTTTGAACTCAAAGAGAAATTGGTCTGGGTCTTCCGAGGACAAACCACAAAAGGTTGGAAGGAAAGCTGGAGAGATGTTCTTCATAACAGTATCATCATCAAAATCCAACGTAATAGGATAGGTAAACGTTCTAAGAGGATGAGGTTCATTGTGGTTAGGTTCAACTCTACGATCTCCCATGATGTTCAGAAGAGTATGTTCCTCAAAAACAATTTCCTCTATAACTGGTTGTTTTGCCAGTTGCTCGTCAGGTAAATAATGGAAAGCCTCAGGTGGAGTAGGCTCAAATAATTCTTCAAAAGTGTGGTCGTCGAAGCCTTGGGCTTCCCTATGTATGATTGGTATGTATTTTGGGGGGTCTTAGGTATAAAATGTCTGAGAGGGCCTCTTTTCCAGACCATTCAGAAAAGGAAGCCAATTGAGAAATTTTTGGCATAAAAATTTGTATTCAAACTGTCTCCTAATAACACTTTAAACACAAAAGATTTTTAAGGGTCCCCGACAGCGGTGCCAAAAAGTGATAGGATGTCGTTAGGTCCTACTACTTTAGAATAATTGAATGTCAATTAGTCGACCGGGCAGTGTCCAAGGCAGTTTGCAGAAGGAGATTATTTGGATAATTCATTTTATAATTTTTCTATTTTTCTCTTAAACTACGGAAAATAGTTCTAATCTAAAGCCATTAATTATTTAACTAGAGAATAATTTTACTCTAAGAAAATCCAAGAATACTAAACTAAAAAGCATAAGACAACTAATTTAGAAAGCATTACGACTAAACTAGAAAGCATGGAGATAAGCAAACTAAACAACTGATATACTACGGAAACAAAAAAGTAAGGAAGTAGACAATTAAACATCTTTTAAGTAGTAAAGAATTTTATCAACTACCGAAGATAACTTACATAAATTAGAAAACAGTGGTGCTTCGAAGCTACAGACTCGACTCTTCAACAAATTTTTACTTCCTATTGAACAACAATTTACTTAAACAAAGAAAATAACTTAATAGTAAAGTACTTATCTATCTAGGCTAAGTCCCCTCAAGTGGCCAGCTCGGGGGCTAATAATTCATCCTTAAAATCACATAAGATACAGGTTCTCAAGTCCTTCCATTATAAACAATCATCATCATTTGAAATTTGACAGTTACTAGTAACAAAAATCAGATAACTCATTCTAACAGTGCTTTGAGAAACTATATGAACAACATAACGATACTTCTTCTGTCTTATTCATCACTTGTGAAATTACATTTTTATAGATAAATTTTTAACTAAATCCTAAATTTAAGATGGCATGGATAGCCATTGAAAAATTCTTCCTTAATCTTGAAACTAACTTGATGTCTTTAAAGCTCATAAACATATGGAAGGCTCGAGTAGAGCCATAAAGTTTTAACAACAGAAATTTAAAGAGTAGAAACTAAACCTTTGGCGCATCATCCAAGCATCTAGGAGTGGGCTCGCAGCATTACTCTTGATGCACATGCTGGATAAACTTTTGTAACATCCGCATGATGACTTGTTATTCCCTACAAAAATGCTCAAGTCAACCCATTAAACCTGCTTTGGTAAATTTCCTCAATTGATCAAAAGAAAGAAAGAAAGCATAAATTGGCATAGGCTAAGGATTGAGCTAGCAAAGGTAATCTTTCTAGATTTAATTATAGTGAGGTTATTTTTACCTCATCAGTGGATATGGGGGTGTTGTCGGGAACCCTAATTCACACACAAAGTGAGGTTCACTTCATGAGAACCAAAGATCTTCGAAATGAAGACAGTTTTCAAAGGAAAGAGATAGATCTTTTGTTTGAATCTGGATGCTCTCAATATTCTCAGCCCGAGGTAGAGATAAATGTGAAGGGAGGAAAGTTTAAGAGTTCCAAGGAGAAAAGAAAAGATTTCCTGAATAACAGTGGCTGTGAACCACCCTTGAATGGAGATCCTAAAGGGATTTTAAATGAACAAATGGAAAACCCTAACGAAAATTTGGAGCTATCCAAGTTAGAATACCCTGTGGGGATTGGGATGGATGTTGGAGAGGAAGGTATTGCTAACATTAATTCTCTTAGTAAAGATGGAAGAGACTGTTCACTGAGAGAAGATGAGGTTTTTTACAAAGATATTCAAATTTCCCCAATATGAAATCTTGAAAACTCCTTCGAGGAAGTTGGAATGGAAGAAACACATTCTAGTGACGAAGAGGGAAACTTTTATGATGAGAAGGAGGATTTGAATTTGGATGATTTTGGGTTGAATGCTTCTTTAGGCATCAAGGAAAAAAGGTTGGGGTTGTCTTTAGCCTTGATGACAAATGTAAAGGTTAGTGAGAAGAGAAGAGGTGCAAGGACAACAAGGGAATTGCTGGAAATAGTTGGATGTGCGATGGTTCAAAGTAAATTAAGATTGAGAAAATGCTATGCCTTTTCCCGGGAAGGATGAAGGTCTTATCGTGGAATGTTAGGGGCTGCAATGCCCCTGAAAAATGGCAATTGATCAAGAGACGTCTTGATCAAATACAACCAGATCTTCTTTTGTTACAAGAAACCAAGCTAAAAAATGAGGATAGTGTATTTTTCATGCACAACTTAAGTAAATGGAGATTTGCAATGGTTGAGGCTATGGGTGTGTCTGGTGGGTTAGGAGTATTGTGGGATGACTCAAAGGTAGATGTTTGGGTAATACAAGAAGGAAGTAATTATCAAGGGTTAAGGGTATTCTATAAAATCCTAAATTTAAGGTTTGTAGTGATAAATGTTTATGGCCTGAATAATGTTGTTGGCAAGAAGACCCTTTGGTACGAGATTATGATTTTTCTTAATGAGGAAAGTGAGTCTCTGTGTTTTCTAGGAAGAGATTTTAATGCTATTCTCCATCCTGAAGATAAAAAAGGCAATTTAGGTTGGGGAAGTAGGGCTCAAAAATATTTTAGTGATTTGTCATGGTTAGCGGCTTAATTGAGATTTTTTTTAGAAAAGGGGACTTTACTTGTACTAATAGGAGGTGTGGTTTTTTAAACATTGTTGAAAAGCTAGATCGTTTCTTCCTAGTAGGAGGTTGAGAAAGGGAAAATTTGGTGTACGAAGTTGAAATTCTCTCGGTGACTGGATCAGATCATTATCCGATTAGCATTAACTTCCAAGCTGATGTGACACCAACAAGAAGCCCCTTTAAATTTGAAAAAATGTGGCTTAGAGTGGAAGGTTTTAAGGACTTGGCAAAAGGTTGGTGGTAGTTTGCTTCAGTGCGAAGTGGTAATAAGGCTTTTATTTTTTTCAAAAAGCTCTAGTTCCTAAAAGAATGTCTGAAAAGATGGAATCGAGAAACTTTTAAAAATATTTTTGATGAAAAAGTGAAGTTAGAAGAGGCTTTGAATAATATACACTCTAAGGTCATTGAGGGAGGAATGTTGGATCGGGACTTTATGCAGGAAAAAGCTTTAAATCTGGAATATGCTGAAGTTGTGCAGGGAGGAGATCTTTTGGCGTCAAAAGTCTTGAGAAACATGGCTAATGGAAGGGGACCGCAACACAAATTTTTTCCACAATTCGATAAAAGTGAGGAGCATGAGCAATAAGATTTTCTCAATTGCTAATCAACAGTGTAATATTTTAAGGAATATGGAGGAAATTAATCAGGAGGCAGTTCCTTTTTTCAAAAGAGATGTTGTAACTGATTAGATGTGAGAGGTGGATAAAAAATTGTGGGGTGTTATTCCAAGACGTGTATCTGAGGAACAAACAAATTTCTTTTGGAGCCAGTAACTGTGTTGGAGGTAAAAAAAGGCTCTTTTTTCTTTAGGTGGGGACAAGGCCCCTAGACCAGATGGGTTCCCGACTTGTTTCTTTTATCAGTCATGGGATATTTTTTCTTCTGATTTATGGGAGGTAGTGGAAGAGTCAAGGAGGTGTGGGTTTGTGCTAAAAGAATTCAACAACACTTTAATTGCTCTTATTCAAAAAAAAGATGAGTTAATCTCTTTTAATGATTTTCACCCAATCTCCCTTTGCAACACCGTTTATAAAGTAATTTTGAAGGTCATTGCAAATAGAGTAAAGTTGGTCTTAAAGTCAATCATCTTAGAAGAGCAAAGGGGATTTTTTCCACAAAGATTGATTGTGGAAGGAATTATTATAGCACATGAGGCTATTCAATCAGTGAGGAAAGCACAAATGAAGATAATGATGGTAAAATTGGACATAAGGAAGGCTTATGATGAGGTCAATTGGGAGCTTTTGTTATAGGTGTTGAGAAAGTTTGGTTTTAATGCTGCCTGGATTGATTGGGTGGGGAGTTGTATTAATACTCCAATGTTCGTAGTGCTTGTCAATGGAAGCCCTCAAGGTTTTTTTGAGTCCTCAAAAGGGATAAGGCGAGGGGATCCATTGTCTCCCTTTCTTTTTATTATAATGGTTGAAGTTTTAGGAAGATTGATTGCAAAATATAGGTTGGATGGATGGTGGAAAGGGATAAAGGTTGCTAGGGGGTGGAAACAATTTCCAATCTTCAATTTTTAGATTTTACTTTTTAAATGGGAGAAGCCACTCTCAGAGAGGTTTGCATAATGAAGTTAACTATAGATCGGTATAGCAGGCTCTCAGGGTAGTGTGTGAATTGGAAGAAATCATAAGTCTTTTTCTTTAATACTCCAATAAGGAAGCAAAGAGAAATCAATAGAATTTTGGAGATGAAACTTGGTTTACTATCAAGAAAATATTTAGGAATGCCTCTATTTAGTGGCCCTTGTAAAGTGTCTCTTTGGAAAATTTTGGTAGATTGTTGTTTGCAGAGAATGGATGGGTCGAAGAGCCATTGGCTGACCTCGACAGGGCATATTTTAATGTTGAAATCGATTATTTCTACAATCCCAATTTATCAATGATGTGTTTGTGGATTTTGCAAAAGGTTATTAGTACGATTGGGCAGAAAATGAGGAAGTTCTTTTGGAATGGGGCACGTGAATATGATAATATTTCATTGCTGGAATGGGAAAATATTTGTAGGCTAAAAGGTGAAGAGGGAGTAGGTTTGTGTAATTGGAAAGTGATGAATGAGGCCATGGGTGCGAAATTGGTGTGGAATATGTATTCAAATCCAAATCAACTTTGGGTGAGGATTCCAAAGTCAAAATATCTCAACTTTGAAGAGAATCATATAATTTTCATGATTCAAAATCCCCCTAGAGGGTCAACAATCTGAAACTTCATAGTGTCTTGCAGGCCAATTATCATTGAGCATATCACATGGCAGATTGGAAACGACTGGATGGAATTTTTTTGGGAGATTCGTGGGAAGGTTTCCCTACTTTGGTTGAAAATAATCAAGTACTAGATTTGAATTTACTCTTAACACAATGTTGGGGAAGTAGAGTTAAGGACTATTTGGAGCAAAAATAAGGTGCTAATGGTGAAGAGTGGGTCTAGAAAGATGTGAGCCAATTGGGTTTAACGATAGATCAACAAACTTTAATGAAGGAGATTTTCGCAAGTAGAAGGGTTCTTATAAATAATTCTAAGGATAGGGTTGTGTGGTGTGGAGCTTCTAATGGAAGATATTATGTTAAAATTGGGTACCAACTCCTTGATTCCAGGGGGTAGGATGAAGTATGGCCATCTCATTTGTTCTGGAGCAAGGAGTGTCTTCCAAAGGTGAGGACATTTTCTTGGTTTCATTTTTGGGGGCAAAATACTCACAAGAGAGTGAAGGAAAAGGTTGGGATTTGTAGGGACTTCACATTGCATCATGTGTGAATACAGTAAGGAAACCGTGGATCATCTCCTGCTCTAGTGTGATTTTTCTTCTCAATGTTGGAGTATGGTTCGTGGTAAATTAGGTTGGTAGATCTTTCTATTGGAATCTTTGAAGCAACATTTAATTTTCTGGCCATGATGCTCTGGTAGATCTACACTTTCTTGTGTTTGGAATGTCTATCCTTCTGTAGTGGTGTGGGAGATTTGGAAGGAAAGGAATAGGAGGTTATTTCAGGAAAATAAGATACCACTAGATAGAATTAGTTTCAGAATAAACCAATCAATTGAAGAAATCATTGGAGTAGCAACCTCTAGATACTTTAAGCCGAAGGTACCATATACGGATCAGGATAATCACTTTCAAATGCAATTTCCTGGGGTTAAGATCCAGCCTATAAAGGGGATGTCTTGGGTCAATCTGGCTTCTAAAGAAAGTGAAATGGTAAGATGGAAACAACTAGAGAAGGGATGGACAAAGATAAATTTTGACAGTGCATTGAAAGGAAATCTAGGGCCATCGGGGATTGGGTGTGTGGCTAGGGACAGTAATAGCATCTTAATGATGAAATAAAAAAGAATTTGGGAAGGGACCAACAATGTGGCAGAACCAATGGCAACACTTCAAGCAGTCAAACTTGGAAGGAAGATGGGAATTAGAAATTTTCATTTGGAAGGTGCCTCCCTCGTTATTGTGAAGGCAATCACAACAAAAATAACACAAGCATGAAATTTGCAGAAATACATTCATGGCATACATGAGATGCTAACCTTCTTTGAAGGATTTAAGGTGACCCACACTTAGAGGCAGGGAAATGAGGAGGTAGATGTGCTATCCAAGTGGGCATTGATGTTCACAGCCAAAGGGGAGGAATAGATAAAATACTTTCAAAATCTCTCCTTTTATGAATAACAACCTTAATAAGTGATGATTGATGGAGCTTTAAAGGAAGACTTTGAATGAAACGCTCCTTGAGGGATATGATTAGATGTGAGGAGGGGGTAACAACATGAGGTAGATGGGGGTGTATGAAGTGACTCTTTTGATTTGTTAGCCCTTTGGGGTAGATTGAGATGTAGGAAGAGAACAAGATTTGGATAGTTGTGTTTTTGGGTGCATGAATTGAGATAAAAGGCTTCCAGGTTTAATCAACAAATGAGGGTGGTGTTTCTGCAAGGACAAGTGTTAAGGATGCAACGCTCAAAGCCCAGGAAGCAAATTGTTGAGAGAGTGCCATCATCTAAGGTGGAAGGCGAATGAAGATTTGGATCATAGAGGTATGATCCCTTTTTGGTGTTGGCATAGTGGATGAGACTGGTAGTACTTTGTGGTTGTGATAGATGGTGGTGTTTATTTGAAAATGGGCCTTGGGTTGGTGGAAACTTTGAATGTACTGATAACGGCCCATTGTTGGTGAATGACCACCTTTGGTTTTTGAATGTATTTTTTTGTTGGCATTGGGTGATGGCTCTTTTTGGTTTGAAGGGTTGTGATGATCCCAAGAGGTGGATGTAGAATGGCTAGGAAGTGAGGAAGATGCTTTTTATAGAATCATATAGGTGGTGTGATGGGGTTTGAAATGAAGATGTCACGGGACTTGCTTTGTAATCTTAAATTGTTATCAATAGAATATATATTATTACTGATAAAAAAAATTATTTACACCTTCAATATTTCTTTCATTAATTATCTAGCTCCTATTTTTGTAATAATTGACAATGTCAAAAACTCTTTCCAATTCTACTAGTTGCTTGTGAATTTTGTTAGTTTTCAATTGCACTACTTCATTTCCCAACAACATATTTTTTTTGTCTTCAAGTTCAACCATTGGTTCCAAATCAGCCAACTAGCTATAAAATTCATCCATACAATTCTAATGTTTTTAAATACATTTATCATCATTGAACACTTTCTAGCTCTAAATGTTATCATGTATGTTAGGCCTTGTGAGGACCTTAATTCTAGATTGATACTTAGAGGGAACCAACCTTAGATCAAAATTGGATGCCTCAATGACCAAGGCACCAACATCAACATTTTTTGACCTATCAATCTAATCTAAACAAACTACATAAAATATCTCAACAATTTACCATCCATCATTTCTATATAATTTAAGGTTTTCATCCTTTGTTACATAGACACCCTTCACTTGTTGAGAAATCATCTCTAAACATCTAATGATTATTATGCACTTAATACCATTCCTATGAGAAAAATTCAATGCTAGTAATAGATCCTCATACTTTTCAATGTTGTTGGTACAATTGAATGTTAGCTTAAATGCATATTTGAAGGATTTACCATCTAGTGAAATAAAAACCAATCCAACACTTAAAATATATTTGGAACAAACACTATGAAAGTACATGGTCCACAAATAATTTATATTTGTATTATGAAGAGAGATATTGAGATAATTAACAACTTCAATATTTCCTTCTTCATAATATATAATGAAATTATCAAGTTTAGTATCAATATAATGCACTTGATTAGAAATCTTGTACCTATATTCAACAATTTTTTGCACCTTATTCTTTCTATGTTGTTTAAATTCTTTTCCTAAAATGCAATTGTAGAATAAGATAGGTCCATTTACATACTACCACCCATTGAGGTATCCCATTTCCTAGAGAGTAGAATATCACTCTGGCTAGGTAGTAAAAAATAATTATGTCCATTAAGAAAAAATTACTTGGGTATGCCACTTATAGAACATCCTTTTTGTTCAAAACACCAACATCACTCATCTCTCTTGAATCCATGAAAAATAATTTACCATTAGATTTTGACACATTTACTCCCAAATCATTCATGACCTTAAGGGGCATGCCATTAACTGAAGCTCTAGATTCTAACATACAATTATGAATAAGTCAATTATTTATTACAATTATGGTGTAGAAATGGTTGAAATTAGATTGATGGAAATATAAGGAATTCCCTAAATATATTTATATGGTTTCTTCCTTATATTTAGGATTTGCATCATCACTAAGACTAGTGGTAGTTTGATCAAGCTCTTTGATAGTAGTAAAATAGGACAACACCCTTTCCCTATGCTTAGTGATTCTAAGAATTTACCATATTAGCATTGATATTCTAACTTGGATCATAACTTGTTCCATATCTATAGGGAAGTAATTAGGTAGGGATGCATCATGTGAAATAGTGATATCATTAGCATTGAGAGTATAAGGCGTAACTAATCCAAAAGGCACATAATCCTTACCTTTTGTGTTGCTCTTTTTCTTTTTTTTTAGCTCCATCTCCTATTGGTTGGGAATGATTTTATTGAACTCTAGTGATTGGGTCTCACCCTTTTGACATATCTCCCATTTATATTTTGGAAATACTTCCTCTTGGTTAGTTACTGTTGTACTTTGAATTTATGCTTGTCCTTTTTTAAATCTAGTTTAGTCCCTCTTTGTGTTGCAACATTGGGATCACTATTTGGAGGGACTTCTCTATTTCTCAATTAGTACCCATCTTGAGCATGGATCCTTGAAAATTCAATAAAGATTGTATTATCCTTATTTGATGTCATATAACACCTTTAGATTTCTACTTCATAATCTCTTTCAAATTTTTAAATTTATGGGTCAAAGACTCATATTAGTTTAGATCAATACTTTGATCACATTAGAAAATATTGTAAAAACCCTCTTGATGAAAAAATTCAACCTCTTCATCCACAAATACATCCAAATGCATCCAACTAATCAATGTCTTCATGATAATACTAGGAATTTCCATCTCATCAATAAGTTCTTCATATTTTCTATCACCTAGGGTAGCCATACAATTTGCTGAATCACAAGGGATATAGAATAGATCACAACACATTGGTATGTCCTAATAATGCACATGATCCCGCCAAAGAGGATCTAGAGTCACCTTATTCTAGTGCTTAAAATTAAGTTTCTTAGGATCATCTTATTTTCATGTTTCCATGGCATTTTATACCAATCATAGTTATATGACCTATTGTACAATTGTTAAGACTCATTAAAATGAGCTACATTATTCAAATATTTCAACCCTTTCTCATTCCTTGCTATCTTGTACAATAGATCTTTCATTACACCCATCAACTTATCCAAATTTTCATCAGTAGTTAGTGGCTTGCTTGGGGCCTTTCTATCAAGTTGAAATATCTTGACATCTACCCCCTTGATGTCTTTACCAAATACCCTCATATTAATCTCAATATTGATGGCATTAGCATATGATTCCCTAAGGGTCTTGTCATATAATAAAATTGCACCCTAATGCAATTTAACAATTACATAGCCTTCACCTTAGCCTAATAAAGATGATAATGCTAATCCCCTTTTCGTCACCTTCATTTTTTCTTTGACCCCATTACTTTTGGTCATCGAGGGAATTTTTGTTAGGGATGATTTTTTAACGTTCATATGTCTACACATCATGCAAATGACCTGACAAGATTCTTGATCTTGTGGCCGTTGGGACATTATAATTCTGCCTTCCTATGAAGTGTAGCTCCTCTGTAGTCACAAGCGTACCCAAAAATAACCCTCTTGCATGCACATATATTCATTCAAATTCATATTCTTCCCTCTCTTTCATTTTGATTCATTCAATCTCTCAATCTATTTTCACTCTTGCAGCTCATCCTCTCATTCACTCATTCTCTTCTTGCTTTCTTGCTTTCTCAAGCTCTTCTACATCACTTTGGCTCAAGTTTCTTGCATGTTCATGGCTCTATGTATTCATCTCAATGTCTCTCAAGTGTTGCACTCTCTTTCAGCTTTTCAAGCTCATTGAAGGGAGGGTAAACACTTTATTGTTGGCATTATCATATTTACTTGATAACATATTGATATCTTGCATTTTCTATTTCATTATCTTATCATTCCACATTATCTATTGTCTATTTCTTTATCTCATTATATCTTTGGCTATCCATAGAGGCAGAAACACCAAAACAAGGGTTTAACTAAGGCAAGCCCTAAAATAACCTCAACACTTTTCATTGTAGGTTGTTCATGTGGAGATTTATGGGAGGCTTCATAGTGCTAGACCACCCATGAGTTCATCTTTCTCTCCTTTGTCTTTCATCATCTCATTTCATTAGTTTTATTATTTGCACATCTAGTATTCTTCTTGTTGTACTTTTCTTTATTTCAAACATTCTATTAGTTTAGTCAAACTGTCAAATGTCAATTTTTGAGAAGTTAGCAAGCCTTGTGAGTTTATAGAGACTTGCTCTATTTTCGGTCCGTACGAGACAACAGTGTGCTATGGGGATGCCCACACGTCATGTTGTCTTCCTCTATTCGAGAGCTAGCCAGTTAGTCCCCAAGACCTCTAAGGCTTGATCTTTCAACTTCTGAAGTCATTTTTCCATAAACAATCATAAAACATAAAACATTTCAGAAGAATCCATTTCACATGTCTTTGTCACTTGAGATTATTCCTTGAGGTAGTTGAGGATAATTCACTACTTGTAGGCTCTTCTCTATCCTAGAGACTCGGGAGTAGCGAATCTCCTCCTCTACATTTTGGTGAACCCAATGTGAATCCTTCTTTTCTCTTGTCTTTGTGTCTCAAATTTTCTTCTCTCTTATTAGGACATATAGTGGATAGCGCATTGTGATGCTTTTATGAGCTTCACAACCTAATCTACTACCTACGAGCATGTAGTAAGGAGCTATCAAAACATTGATATGAGGTTTAGAAGGTTCAGTTATTCTTGATCAAGTACTAATTTTGAGTTCACTACAAGACTCACTATTGGATTCTCCCCTCTTCATCTTGGAACTGAAACTCATTCCCCTCCAACCTCTCCTTCGAACTATTCCTCTTCCTTAGCTGAGGAAGTTGCTCTTAGGGTTCCTGGGGAGAGAAGATTCTTATGCTCAAGCATCTCCTCTCGTCAATAGTCTAAAGAATTTATTAATTACCAATCAAAGAGATTTAGAGCTACTTCATGGAATATCACATATTGTGGAGAACTATGTCCTATATTACACTTCCATCTTAGATAATCCCCAAGATGTTCAATTAGAGATCGCTGGCCACCAACTGAATGTTTTGATACCAAGAGTGTCTATTCACATGGTTGACATGGTTCCTTTCGGATGTCAATACTGCTACAAATAATACCACCACTGCACTTGAGGAGACTCTTATGGTTAGAGTAAATTAGATTCCTTCGGGTTTTTAGATTTCTACATACGAGATTCAAAATGTCTCTACCTCTAGTGCTGGTGCTTCAACTAGTCATACTTCATCCATAGATCCCATCCTTAATTCTCTATTATAGAACATGGGGTAGATGCAAGCTCAGCTGGCGAATTTGACCAATTCTTCTTCTAAGCCTATGTTACAACCCAATTATCACCATAGTCCCTTGTCTTTTTCTTTCTTCAACACCCCCATCCCTCAAGGGATGGGGATTACTAATTTTGAAAAGTACAATGGTAGAAGAGATTCGTAGACACACGTTTCATCTTTCAATGACATGTATATTGTTTTCTTCTATCATGATGCTCTGCTTGAAAAAACTATACTAGTGTTCTCTCAAGGATGCCACCTTGGAATAGTATTGCTCTTTTCCTAATAATTATGTCTTTTCCCTTGATTAGCTTGTGAATTAGTTCCTCCAACAATTCCAAGCTAATGTCAGACTGAAGGTCACTTTTATCGATCTCATTCGATGTAAGCAGGGTGCACATAAGAAGGTGACTGATTTCATCGCTTGTTATCAAGCCCTATTTTCCTAGATCTCCTATGCCTTGCCTGATTTTGATGTGCAATGAGTGTTCATCAGGAACTTGCAACCAACACTGTGAGACAAATTTTTGCTGATGAAATATCCCTCTTTCACCCATCTATGTGTTGTTCTGTGAGAGTACCAAAAAACCGTTGATTATTATAAGGATTCTTCCTCATCCTCCCATTAGGATGGTCGGTCAACTGTGTCTATCTCTGATGAATCAAGGAAAAACAAAACAGTGGAAAACATGGTGTATGTTCCTCTAGACATCTAAATTTGACCACTTATATTTGGTCAAATTTACCCTTTTATCCACATTAGTTAAATAATGTTACTATTATTTAATTAATACCCCTAAATTCTTCTAAATCCCTAAGGTATTTAGTTAAATGATTAAATACCTTACCCTTTATCCCTTTCTTCTAAAGAATTAAATAAATAACCCACTTATTTAATTCCCTTTATGCCCCATCCACACTTAATCCTAATTCATCTCCTAATCCCATCAATCCAAGATTAGGATGTGTCACATCCTCCAACTTTTGAAAGTTGGCTGCTAATCATCATTAGCCACCTAACTCTTTTCTAATCCTTCATTAGCTAGTCTAATCAGTCCTTTAGTCAACTCTTGTCACATCCCAATGGAATTTTTAATTCCAATTTATTCTCCCAACACCGTTAATGGAATTTTTAATTCCATTTACAATCACCATCTCCTTTCCAATGGAATTTTAAATTCCATTTATCCCCCCCATGTATTTATCTTCCCCATGACCTCTCATAGGTCACATCAAGTACATGGAACAAGGACCTCCTTTAGGAGGACCTTGTCTTATCCATTCGGTTCTTCTAAGCATGTGAATTAAAAATTCATGTTTATTTCTCCAACACCCTCTCCAATCCCCATGGTGACAAGAGTGGACTTTCTAAAAGTCCTCACTTGTCACTTTACACCCCACTTGGGGACAATGAATTCCTTTTTGAGGAAATCCTCTCCAATCCCAAGGTACTTGCAAGTACCTTGGGACCACATGGACTTTTCCCATGTCACTTGTCCATCTTCCATCTCACCCTCCACATGGCAAGATGTGAGGGCTTGTGATTCCTCAACTCACCACAACCCTCCATCTTTTCCATGGTGGTTCAATCTCAACCATCCATTTTTCTTTAATGTAGAGCCTTGGCCTCAAGTTAGGGAGGTTAGAGTTTTTGGAGATTGTTGCATTCAAAGCCATTTTGAATTCAAGCCTTTAGCATTCAAGCAATTATTGTAGCCATCATTGCACTCACCCACTATCATCAATCACTCAACCATCTCCATTACTGCATGAAGTTTGTCATCAAGGAGCATACATCAAAACACCATCAAGGGCCAACCAACTCAATAATTTAAGCAAGAAAAATGTATAACATTTCTATTTGTTTTTGTTTGTTTAGATTCAACTAGGCCTAATCATTGAGGTGTTGTTTGTGTTTTCTTTGTTACATTTCTTTTAATTTTGCATTTTAGACTTAGTTAAAACACCTGCACACATTTTTGGCATGCCTAGTGGGACCCACGTCATGTGTCTGTTCTTTCACGTTTTCTATTTTTTGACGTTTTGCAAGTTCAAGAACACAAAGGTGGCCTTGCCTAGCACGCAGAGGTGACTCTGCCCACAAAGGGGCGACCCCGCCCAACATTCTAGTTTTTATTCCTGTTGTTTTTTGTTTCTGACTTATTTTGTAGGTTTTGGACTGAACAGGTGACCCCACCCACAAAGGGGCAACCCCACCCATGGGTAGGCAACCCCGCCCAACATTCCAATTTTTGTTCTTGTTGTTTTATGTTTTTGACTCTTTTTTTGCAGATTCTGGACTGAACAAGCGATCCCGCCCACAAAGGGGTGACCCTACCCACAAATAGGTGACCCCACCCAATTTCTGTTTTCTATTTTCTAGTTTTTGACATTTTGTAGGTTTGGGTCCACAGAGGGGCGACCCCGCCCACAAATAGGTGACCCCTTCCACAAAGGGGCGACCCCGCCCACAAACAGGCGACCCACCCAATTTCTATTTTTTGTTTTATGTTTTTAAAATTTTGCAAGTTCGGGTCCATAAAGGGGCGACCTCGCACACAGATGGGTGACCCCGTCCACAAAGGGGTGATCCCGCCAAAAGAGTTGACCGTGCCCAAAACACAGAGGCAACCTCGCCTAGAACAAAGGTAAAATTAGATAAAAAAAATAGTTAGTTTTTCATTCCAAAGTCTAGATTGCTGTTGTTTTTCATTATTACTGACCTATTAATGTGCATTTGGTTGTGAGTGTTGTTTTCATTACTAATGTTTTTGCAACTTGATTGTTGAAGACAACAAAACAACAAACTACTAACACATTTTCTATAGGGGGAGAAAGTTTATTTTTTCTAGTTAGTTGCTTGTAATTTTTATCTTAACTAGGCACATAGATTTAATTAAAGGGGTCAAAGAACTTGTTTGTTGTGCTTGTAAGTGGGATATTGACATATCCAATCCCCTTGCACCATTTGGAAATCTTGGGTGAAGAGAAATCTTAGTCCACTTAAGTCTTTTTTACCCTTTTTATTTTTCTTAGCAGGACTTGCTTGGGGATTTCATCACCCCAAGGGACGATCCCAACTACATGTTACCAACAGGGTATATAAAGGGGGGAGAGCGAAAGTTGTACCTCAATTTAGTCACATCGTGTCTGGCGGAGTGTCAAAGCCATGGTGATACCTAGACAAAACCTGAAGAGTTGGTTCGAGCTCCCAGTCTCTCGCTGGAAGTTCTCGACTCACGCTTGTGATAGGCTGGTGTTCATGATTGTGCCCGACGTATCGTGCGTATATCAAAGACTCCCTTAGAATCCTTGTTAAACCTAGATAGAGGACTATGTTGACCATACCCTTAACACTAAGCTTAGGCTTGTGTTGTTTGAACTGTCTTCTTATGCAAAACTAGTGTTTATCAGTTAGTTTTGGCCTTTTGCTTACCGTTTTTGTCCTTTGCCATAGTTGTTTTTGCATAATTTAAGTTTAGACCAACACACAAAGGCGACCCTTCCCCTAAAGGGGCGACCTTTCCCTCAAAGGGGCAACCTTGCCCTTCCTGTTTCAGCTGCTTTTCACCTTGCCCAAGTCAAATCTAAGCATTTTTTCCTAAATAGGCGACCCTGCCCTCAAAGGGACGACCTCACCCTCAAATAGGTGACCCTGCACTCAAAGGGGCGACCTTGCCCTTCTGTCTCAGTTGCTTTTTACCCTATCCAAGTCAAATCTAAGCATTTTTTCTTAAACAGGTGACCTTGCCCCTCAAAAGGGCAACCTTTCCCTCCAAAGGGGCGATCGTGCCCTCAAAGGGGTGACCCTGCCCTCAAGACAATCATTTTCATCTTCTGTTTGCCTACCGTTTTCTTGTCTCGGGTACCCATTTTACCATTCTGAGTGTCATTCCCTCATTTCGGGTATTCGTTTAACCATTCTGGCTATCTATCCACCCATTCTAGGTATTCACTTGCCCATTCCAAGCATCGTTCTCTCATTCTGAGCATCCGTTCTCCCATTTTAGGTGTCTATTTTCCTGTTTTAGGTATCCGTTTTCTCATTCCAAGCGTCGTTCTCCTGTTCTAGCCCGTTTGGGTATTTGATCACTCATTTCAAGCGTCGTTCCCCCATTTCAAGCATTCATTCACCCATTTCGAGCATCCGTTCACCTGTTCTGTGCACTCGTTTGCTCATCTTGGAAGCCCGTTCACCCCATTTATCGATATCACTTGACTGTTTTCTGGACTAAGTCGAACATAGAAGCTGTTTGGGTAGCCCTGCCCAAGTTTGAGTGACCTTGCCCTGCCAAAACATGAAACCCTACCCTGATAGGCAACCTTGCCCTGCCAGAACATGCAACCTTGCCTTGACAGGCGATCCTACCCTGACAGGCGACCTTGCCCTGCTAGAATAGACGACCCTGCCATGACAGGCGACCTGGCCCCGAATAGATGGGTGAATCTGCCTTTTCTTCATCCAGGGCCCCATTCGTGTCTGTTTTAGTGTCCAAAGAGTCAATCCTTCATACCAAAATTATCCTACATCTATTTCAGTCCAAAATCATCATCCAATCATTCCTCCTCATCCTATCCATCCCCAAACCATCTAATTTAAAAAAAAAAACTAGGAATTTATTTACCCCAACTTGTTGGGGTCATAACTTTCTACTCGGTGCTCAAAATTCAGAACCGTTTACATCATTGAAAAGGTCTCCTAGAGTACTAATTCACTTCATAAAATAGTGCACCTCTGGTGACCCAATTTCAAGGACTGATGCAAGTTTCAACCCCAAATTCCACTTCGAAGACCTAAAAAACATGATTTACTACGACATCGAAAAAATTGAAAAAAATTTGAAAATTTTAATTTTTGATTTTTCTCAATTCTGTCACCCATGGATTGTTTTGGACCATAATATGAGCTTTAATATTGTCCTAATCTAATCTCCAATCCAATTCTAATTTGAGATTTAATCCCATCATCCTAATCCTAATATGAGCTTCAATCTAATCTGAATCTGAGCTTTTATCCAATCCCAATATGAGCTTAACCTAAATCCCAATCCGAGCTTTGGTCCATCCACACCCAAGATTCTCTAATATCAAAAAAAATCTTATGATATCTTCCCCCATCTTCTTCCAATCCGTTCTCTTCCATCATCCATTATTTCTTTCTAATCATCTATTCTTATCTTTCCCATCTGTATCTATTTTATCTAACATCATGAATCCTTATCCTCCTCCCGCACAACCAATAATAGTAGTCAAGGGGATCCTAACTATGTTGATGATGATAATTAAAGTCTTGTTGATCAAGAAGATAGTAATATAGATCCCCTTGATGCTGCCATTGCTAGCAAGAATTTTCCAATCGCCTCCCAAAATCCAACTACTCCTTCAAACTATCCCCCCATGCCTTCATCCACATCTAATAACAGTCCTTATGCTACCCTTGACAAGGGATATTCAGTATCCTCACCATCCAAATATTCATCATGTCCTCCCTCTCCACCTCTATCCTATCCAACATCTACATCCTCCTATAGTAATCCACCATCCCCATACTCCTATCCTTATCATCATCAACAATCCCAATATCTCTACCTTAATTCCTCATCCCAATCTTCCAATCCTAATCCAACAACCACTCCTTCCTATCATAATCCACCATCCCAATATTCCTCTTATCCTAATCCAACTTTTCAATTTTCTTATCCTTATCCATCACCCATATCCTCCTATGCCAATCCACCATCCATGTCCTCCTACGGTAATCCGCCACCTCAATCCTCCCATTCTAATCCAACATCCACACCTTCTTATCACAATCCACCACCCACATCCTCTTATCTTAATCCCATATCCACATCTTCCCATCCTAATCAAATGTCCACATTTTCCTATGTTCCTCCATCATCCCAATCTTCCCATCCTAATCCATCATCCACATCTTCCTACTATTACCCACCATCCCAATCTTCCCATCCTAATCTAATGTCCACATTTTCCTATGTTCCTCCATCATCCCAATCTTCCCATCCTAATCCAATGTCCACATTTTCCTATGTTCCTCCATCATCCTAATCCAATGTCCACATTTTCCTACGTTCCTCTATCATCCCAATCTTCCCATCCTAATCCATCATCCACATCTTCCTACTATTACCCACCATCCCAATCTTCCCAACTTAGTCCAACATCCACATCCTCCTATCTTAATTCATCATCCGCATCCTCTTGCATCACTCCCCCCTTCACTGTATTATATCTTAATCCTCCCTCCAATCCTAATCCACCAATCCCTAATCCTAATCCTTTGACCATCCCTAATATTCCATCCAATCCCATCCACTCATCTAATTCTAATCCACCAATCCCTGATCCTAGTCCTACATCTACTTCCATCTAATCCTCTAATCCTAATCCACCAATCCATAATCCCAGTCCTCCAACCATCCCTAATCCTCCATCCATTCCCATCACCCCACTTAATCCTACATCCCTTTCAAATGTCATCCAAGGACTCATGATAGAAGAGACATCCCCAAATCCACACCTTGATGTTATGAAATAATGCCCTACCACTCTATCATGTACAGTCACTAGTGATGAGGCCCTCCTCCATCCTACTCCTATCACTCCCATTACCATTCCTAACACCGTCCAAATAGTTGAGACTATCAAACCCATCAAATGCACTGAATCCCCATCTTCTATTACTAGATCCACCCAATCCATTGGAGACATCCAGTCCACTCCTCCGAGTCCTAATAATACCAAACTTAAACCCCATGACCTTCATGAATCCTCCATCCTCCTATCTCCCCCACATGAGAAGTCCTTCCAACACTCCTCTGTCATCATGCCTCCCAAACTAGATGAGCCATGCCAAGGGCTTGATCCAAAGTATACAAGAATATCCCCTCCTCTAAATTTAGATCTTACCATCCCATCCACTCCATCCCAAGATCATATTACCCCATCCATCCCATCTCATGATTCCTCTCCTCAACCGAATACTGATCCTACCATCCTATCTAATCCATCTCAAGATCACACTATCTTGTCCAATCCATTCCATAATCCCCTTCACACCCAAGATCCAATTACCCCATTTCATGAGCCCTTATCACCCACTGCCATAAATCCAGAGCTTGTCATACCACCTAATCCATCTCTCGATCCCTTATCACTCATTCCTCCTAATCAGGATGCTGCTATCCCTTCATCTCCATCACACGATCCTCCATCACTGCCTAGTCTTATTGCCCCAACACCACTTTTATATCACCTCGGTAATATTACACTCAGTCATGGTGGTCTCCTTGCAAAAGAAAAACAAAGTATATGCACAACCCATCCTCCTTCACCTACTAATGGATTCGCATCATGATTCCAAAAGAATACACATCCTACCATAGATCACATGCTCAAGAACATGAACTATCAAGGAAAAGGTTTAGGCCTTCATGAGAAAGGTACTTTAGAGCCCATCCAGGTCAAAGAACATCTAGGCACACAAGGTCTTGGATATATCTCCCAAGAATCACAATCCAAAATTTTTGGTACAACCTCCATACATCCTAAGAAAACTTCTTCCAAAGGAATGAGAGGCACTTCCCGTTGTTATACCAAGTCATTTTTCGCCATCCTCCCTCCTCCATCATATTACCTCAAAAGAACCGTCCACCTTTCTCCTTCATCTTTTAAATCCATTTTGGGTCCTTGTATACCTCTATCAAACTTCACACATCCTTCATATACACAGTCTATTTTGGGTCCTTATATCCCAAATTCACCTCCTCCATCTCATCCTATTCATCCTTTTATCCATCCAACACCTATCCCTAACACGCATCACATAAATCCTAAATTTATAACTCCTAATCAGGATCAACAAAGGCACCCCTCCATGCATGCTATCTCGCATCCTCCATCCACACACCATCATCAAAATCCTACCTTTATCATTGCATCCATGTCTTCTCCACATCATCCATTACCTCCTACCCATTCCATTGCTACTACAAGCACTTTGGATGCCAAAGTAAAAGGCATAAATCCAAACATCTACATGAATCTAAAGCTCCTCATGTCCCCTTCAAAATACATGTTGATGAAAATAAAAATCAAATCCAAAAGCAAAATCAATCCCAAAGGCCACAAAGGCCCACCAAAGAAAAAATCAAAACCATGTGGATTCCCAAGAAAAAAGATGCCATGCCTTCAAATGAGAAATCCCTAAAGACATCCAAAGTTGCTAATCCCAAAGCTAATCATTTGCATCCTCCATCTCCTAAATCTATTTTGGGTCCTTATGTCCCAAAATTCACTATCCCAAAACCTCCATTATTGCCACATTCTCCCTCCATCAACCCTCCTATCATTTCACATCCACCACATGTGACAATATTGGTCTTGAACACCTTCCCCCATCACACATCCACTCCATCATTCCATCCATACAATTTCCAACATCCCATCCATTATCTCACATATCTGCCCCATGAAATCCCTTTAATCCATCCATTCTAATAAGGTTGTACCAACATCCAATGATTTCTTTACACATGGGTTCTTAGTACCTCATATAGAATTTGATGCTTGAGTCCTTCATCCATCCCCTCTATCACATACCTTCCAAAACCACATATCCATATCCCTATCTTTATCCATCTTCATCCACATCCTAGTCCAAAAGGTCACAAAAATCAAAATAAATCAAAAAATCAAAAAAGAAAAACAAAACAAAGAAAAAAATAAATAGTAAAGAGAAAATAATTCGTCCAATGGTGAAAAATGGACAAAAAAGCACCTTGGATAAGTACCATGATGAAAAATTGGCAAATAGGAGTCATGCGTAAATCCCCCATCTAGTTTACTACCATAATTGGGGGAAAATTCCATCTATGCATTCCCTTCCTCCATCTCCTACATCCTATCCATCATATCCCATTTACTCCAGTCCCTCCATATTCCTTGCGATCTTGACCTAGAAAGGGGTAAACATATATACATGCTTTGGACACCTCTTGGCATAAATTCCCCTCATCTATACATTATGCTATTCATATTCCTATCCCCTCCCATTCACCTTCCTTATCCATGTATCCTATCCACATCCATCCTCCTTCCTTATCCATGCATCCTATCCACATTTTTCTATCTTCTATTGACCATCATCCTATTATCTTGCCTCATCACACATGACATATCTAGAGTGGGGGCATCTCCTTCTATATGAAATAGTCCTTGGCGACGTCATCCATCCATCCCTCCAAGTAATCCCTTCCATATTTCCAATCCTTATCTCCCAATCCACCCATCCACTTGTCCATCTTTTCATCATTATCTCCCCATCCAACAATTTATTCCATCTTTGTGAATCCTTATCCCTCTGTCAATCCATCCTAACATATTTCTATTTCCCCCATCTTTATCAAGCCATCCATTTATCTCTATTTTCCTCCTATCTCATAATCCCTTGTCATTGGTATCTAGATATAGGCTACCCCCATGTAATCCAATGCCATGCTATCTCACTATCATCACTCCTATCTATTTCCTCACATTTCCTATCCCTCTTCATCACTCATCTATCCATCGTCTCATTCTACCACTTCATCTTTCAATGATTTGGATAACTATCCCATCTCTGAGCTTCACATAATCCACCTCTTACATATATCCACAATCCCATCTACACGGCCTATCCTAGCTCATCATATTAGCTCCATCATCATATATCCTTATCATGGTCATCTCACTGTCCTTTATCCACTATCTATCTTTGGCCTTTTGTTAAACTATGTTGCCCTTGCACTTTCACATATGCAAGGTCGATCATTTGGTCCACCCCAGGGTTCTATCTTTTGTATGTCTTGTCATCTTCCATCGTCTATCTTTGGCCTTGTATCGAACTATGTTGCCCCTATGATTTCACGTAGGAAAGGCTAAATCATTTTGTCCTCCCCTAGGGCATTCGTCCATTTGGTCTTTGTCATCCATTGAGGTCTCCATTATTGTCTTTCTGCTTTTATCCATGGTCTTTTATTGAACTACGAGGGCTCTGTGCTTTCACGTAGGCAAGGTTGATCTTTGATCAACCCCCGAGCCCCTAGGTCTTTAGGGCATGTTGGTCTTGTGTCCCCTAGGTCTTTAGGGTGTGTTAGTCTTGTGACTTGTGTCTCATTGTCTTGTCGTGTCATCAAATATGTCCTTATCTGGATGGTGCTTCCAAAATAAAGGTCACTAGTATCCCGAGATTCAATCAGTTTTGAGTATCCCGAGTCATGTCGATCATTTAGTTTAGTATCCATCTTTTGTCTCCATAGGATGTATCCCTCCTAATAGACCTCATCAACCCCCATCCATCCTCTCGATCCTATGGCAAAGGACGTTTTGAAATTGATTGGAATCTTTTGATACTTTTGGCTTCTATTTATCATTTGAGCTCCCTATCATCACTTGTCTAGGCCCCTATGATCTATCATATTATGGTGTGCTTTTAATAGTTAACATAGGGGCGTATCTTGATCTTTTTTTATTTTTGTCTTATTGTTTGTCCCATGTAGTACCCACCAAGACCCCTGAGGTCTTGTGTTATGCTGGGGCATCCTTTTGTGCTTGTGGTTATCCCAATACCTAGCCCAACCAAGGTCATCGCAAAGTTGGGGTGTTGGGATAGCCTCCTTCTTTTTTGTGTTTGTGTATTCATTAGACACTAATCTACCTTGGTTATACATACCATGGTACCTGATGTCTTATTCTATAACAAAAATTAGTGCTCCAAAAATGGAAAATTGCATTAGGATTGCATTTCATTTTCTCTTCCATTGCATCTTTCCCTCCATCATCTTCGTTCATTTTTACCATCTCTCATATCCATCTAATACTAATACATTCAATATAGCACAAATAATCTAATCAAATCCTTGGTTTTGTTCCCAACCTTGCTACAAGCCTTGACCCAATCATCATCATCATTGTCATCATCGGGATGTATCTTTCCCTATCCTTTTGAGTTGTTTTGGAATGTATCCTTCACTTGTCAACAAAACTATCATCATCATCATCTGTAGGATGCATCCTTCCCTATCCTTGTGTTGTTATGGGATATATTGTTCCCTCATCAACAACACTCCATCGATCATCACTTCATCTTGAATTGTAGCTTGATTGGGGCAACATCACTGTTGTCCTTCAAATCTATTTGTGCTTACCTTTATCTCTTCATATTATCATCCTCTCTCATCCATCATTTTGCCTCATCTTCCCCATCTCCCCTTGCATTATTTCATCCATTTTGAGTGCACACCCATGTTCTCTTAAACCCACATGTCCTCTCGAGGGGGCATCCTCAATCCCTAACCTTCATCTTCATTCATATCATCTTTCCTCCTAGTCACTCTTCAAATGACTGGGGAATCTTCCTTAATCTAACCATCTTCTTCTAGGTGCTATGTTTTAATTTTATTTGAAATGATGCTACTTCATAACACCATCTCAAAGAGGGGCAAAATGTAGACATCTAAATTTGATCACTTATGTTTGGTCAAATTTACCCTTTTATCCACATTATTTAAATAATGTTACTATTATTTAATTAATACCTTTAAAGTCTTCTATATCCCTAAGGTATTTAGTTAAATGATTAAATACCTTACTCTTTATCCTTTTCTTCCAAAGAATTATAAATAACCCACTTATTTAATTCCCTTTATGTCCCATTCACACTTAATCCTAATTCATCTCCTAATCCCATCATTAGGGATGTGACACATCCTAATCATGTCACATCCCTAATCCATGATTAGGATGTGTCACATCCTCCAACTTTTGAAAGTTGGCTCCTAATCATCGTTAGCCACATAACTCTCTTCTAATACTTCATTAGCTAATCTAATCAGTCATTTAGTCAACTCTTATCACATCCCAATGGAATTTTTAATTCCAATTTATTCCTCCAAAACCCTTAATGGAATTTTTAATTCTATTTACAATCCCCTTGTCCTTTCCAATGGAATTTTAAATTCCATTTATCCCCCCCATGCATTTCTCTTCCCCATGACTTCTCATAGGTCACATCAAGTACATGGGTTTAGGAGGACCTTGTCTTATCCATTGGGTTCTTCTAAGCATGTGAATTAAGAATTCATGTTTATTTCTCCAACACCCTCTCCAATCCCCATGGTGACAAGAGTGGAATTTTTAAAAGTCCTCACTTGTCACTTTTAGCCCCACTTGGGGATAAGGAATTCCTTTTTGAGGAAATCCTCTCCAATCCCAAGGTACTTGCAAGTACCTTGGGACCACATGGCTTTTTTCCATGTCACTTGTCCTTCTTCCATATCACCCTCCACATGGCAAGATGTGAGGGCTTGTGAGTACTCAACTCACCACAACCCTTCATCTTGTCCATGGTGGCTCAATCTCAACTGTCCATTTTTCTTTAAATGGAGAGCCTTGGCCTCAAGTTAGGGAGGTTAGAGTTTTTGGAGATTGTTGCATTCAAATCTATTTTTCATTCAAGCCTTTAGCATTCAATCCATTCTTGTAGCCATCATTGCACTCACCCACTATCATCAATCACTCAACCATCTCCATTATTGCTGAAGTTTGTCATCAAGGAGCATACATCAAAAAACCATCAAGGGCCAACCAACTCAACAATTTAAGCAAGAAAAAGGTATAAAAATTCTATTTGTTTTTGTTTTTTTTTGTTTAGATTCAACTAGGCCTAATCATTGAGGTGTTGTTTGTGTTTATTTTGTTGCATTTCTTTTAGTTTTGCATTTTAGACTCAGTTAAAACACCTGAACATAGTTCCCATTGATAAAAGTTTTGTAGGTCAAAATAGAATATTTACAAAATTATCTGAATCTTATACAAATATCCCATAAGAAAAATTAAAAGATGGTGTAATATCTCTCCTAGAGATCAAACCACTTTTAAAGCTTTATCTCTAGTGGTATGATGCATAAATGTTTTGCCAATATCATTGGGTTTTGGGTCATGATACTGAGAGATGCACGTGTATTCATCATGTGATACAAGACCACATTGATAGTGGTACCATCCAGCTCAATGGTAAAAACCATAGCTCCGATAAATCTATTGTGAAGCCTAACAACCAACTATTGATTTACACAAATCCCTTTTCATCCCATTTTTCCAATATTGTCACCCCTAATTCTTCTTTCAATCTAAATCCATCTGATTATGTAAACATGGTTTCATTTAATCGTGTTCCTCCTCTAGACCATGTGAATGCAACACCCGATATTACATTCACCTCAAGTGACTTGGCACTAAATAAAGAGCCCTCTCTGATGTATATCTTTTCTCATGTCAATGATAATATCATCATTGGCATTATGGTTGACCTTGTTGAACACATAGTACTACTGAGAGGGGGGTGAATCAATACTTAAACAAGTTCATCGATTTAGCAAAAATCAACCAATTAAAACATGATAAGTAGAAGAACACAAGATCATGCAACCATAATACTAGGTTTACGTTTAAAACCCTACAAGGGAAAAACCATGATGAGCAAGCTTCTTGGATCTATTGTCCAAATGCAACTTCACAAATATATCAACTTTTATAATAGGTATTTAACCAAAGGAAGTTCACTACTCCTTGCTCAATACAACTTTCACAATAGAGGTTCACTACCTCAACATAAAATTGCATTATTTCAATACATCAATTACCTCTGGCTTACTACCTTTGGTACATACATCTACTTTAATAAGCTAAGTTACTTACAACTCACTGCCTTCAACAAAATTTCTCATTTATAGGATCATAATCTTCTTCACAGTCTTCACATTTACTACTAATATAACAAAATTGACCTTTGGCATATTTCATGATCAAAATATATTTTGTGAAAGTCTATTCACACATTGTTTACTCAAAAAATTCACAACACACTTGCCTACATTCTCAATTTTTTTAATCTAACTATTTATACCATCCACATTCTTCAAAAAAGGTTCTTCAAGTTAGTTATAAACATAAAATATAAAATATGCAATATTTACAATGAAGTTAGCTTCAAACACATTTTCTATAGAAATAAAACTTATGTGGTCCAATCTTAAGGTTATCCAAGACCTATTCTTCATGAAACACATCTTCAAAATTGGCATACACATCTAAACACTTGGCACAATCAACCCAACATGAGAAGTCAACCGAATAAGCAAGCAAAATGTCAAAATATCAACTCTAGACCAAGGTGGTACCAGAGAGACCAAGAAAAACTTTACAAACCACTTCAACACTTCTATGCATTCCTTTTGTCATTCTAGATCAATATGTATGCTGGCACAAACACTTTATACTCAAAACAATGATTCCAAACATACTATAGTTCAAAAAATGATCACATATAATCTTGCAAAGAAACCAAAGAACCCAATTAGATTCCGTCATGTATTACATAGCCTTTGTACACATTATTGATCTAATATAAGTTGACATAGATTGATTAGACACCAACAGACCAACCTACCAAGTTGTCGAAACATAGACAACACACTATCATCTACATAACCACAAATGGTTAACTAAATCATCTGAAACTTAGACTAAGCAAACATACTACCTTCAATAACATAAATACAAAACCACAAGGCAAAACATTGTGATGCAGTGAAATGTAGAGACATACAATTCTCTCCTTATCATACATTCACTAGAACATAGAAATTTTATACTTTGAAAATTCCATAATACTTTACAGTAAAAATTATGCATGGGTAGATGGAATATGCATACCTTTCAACTATGTAGAGCTACTCTTCAAAGCGCAAGAAAAAAACTTCATTTGTTGAGAAATACAGAGCAACTGATAGAGCTCCTGTGTAGCCAATCTTGTGCCTTGGATTTGAGCTTTATCAACCAAGGCATTTGACATCCAATCACGATCTTCAATATATAAAGACCATCTTACATCTCTTTGACATCCAACCATGAACAATATAAATTCATAAGATATCTACAAAGGTTGAAATCAATGATGACATTAATAAAGGTTGGCATCAATGACAACAAACTATCCACATATTTTTCCAATAAACCCCATAAGCTGAGTTAATATTATCAAGAAAGAGACTCATTTTATAAATAATTTGCATAAGGAGAAATATGGGGAATCATAAAATATGGTCACACACATGATGGAATATATATTGCGCCCATTAGTTCCATTTCTCTGTTAGTCCTGGTTGGACCTAAAACTTTGGAAGTTCCATTTATTGTGATACTTTGGTCCAATCTCTTCAGAGTTAGACTAGGCATCCCATGGCTAGTTTCTATGAACATGGTTGCCTCAGTTATCCATAAATTCTTGAAGTTTCCCCATGAGGGTACTGTGTACACTATCTAGGATAATGGATATAGACCACTGGTGTCATGTGGGGGCTTCTCCTTGGATCACTTCTGGCCCTCCCTGGTTGGATCTCTACCACCCAAAGGAGACCTATTATACAAATCTTATTTCAAGTATAAAACTAGGGGACCAGTGCCTAAAAGTGGTTTTCCTCCTTCTACTCAGGCTATTTCTTTGAAGGCCTCTTTGCATGCACAACAAAACACTTCATCCTCTACCCCTCTAAAGGGTAAGGACAAGTAAGATCTCATCCTTAGGCCTTCTTCTTCTTCTTCTACTTCCCAACCTCTTGTGGCATCCTCTGATCCTTCTCCAGTTCCTGGCACATGAAAAGGAAAGGTTGTGGAAGCTGAGACCTTACGTCTTTCAGCTCCAATCTCTACCCATAGTCCCCCGAACCACCCTTTATGGTAGGGGGAAGCATTTTCATGGAGTTATTCTTGCATCTTGGCCTTTGAGGCCTCCCCTTGTTCCTTCACTTTCCACCAAGGAAAACAAAGGAAAGGGGCCCATCATTGAGATTCTCGTCTCTCTTCTTGTCTATTTGCATCCTCCTCATATTCTTCCTTAGGAGTCTAACCTTCCACTGACAACAACTGTAGAGCCTACACCTCTTGTAGAATATGAGTCCCTGGCCTCTTCTCAAGCTACACATTCTAATTCCCATTGCTACCGCAACTAGATTGAACTAGAGCATAAGCACTAACAAAAGGCCTTGACTAAGGAGCATGAGGCTTCTGAGAAGACCAAAGAGGAGGCTTTTCTTTCTTCTTTTGCTTTTGTTTTTGCTCCTATCTCTACTTCTTTTTCTGCTTCAGTTTCCATAGCCTTTATGCTTCTCCCGGCTTCGTCAGTGGATCTTGATGAACCTCACCCCAAAAGGGTGCAAGTGTTCATCACTCTCTGTGGAGCCATATCTTATCCCCTCTCTTCTTGATCTTCATCCTTTTTTGTAGCCTATTAAAATGCCTTTTACAAAGGTTGTGTCCTCTATGGATTTGTCTCCTTCTCCCTCTTCCACTTCAGCTGTGAGGATTCCACATCCTTCAATAAAGCGTAAGTTAGAGAGCGACCTCGCTTCATGGGATGGTTGGAAAAAGTCTTATTTGTCTTTTGAGTCTTGTTCCATTGTAGCTTGTGTCATCCTTGTGATGGAGAAAATGCCTCTCTCCCTAGAGTTTTTCATTGCTCCTCTCCTTGAGGTCAAAAGTGAATCTCAAGTTTCCTACCCTTCTCCTATCTAGTTGCAACATGTCACTCATGAGAAGTACATGTTCGACTCGTTGGAGGAAATTTTGACTTTTTCGTCGATCTTTGCTAGATCGATGACTCTAGTCTCGCATGAGCTCGAAGAAGAAGACCTTTAGGGGGCTTCTTCCTTGGCTCTTTCCATAGATGAGCCGACTAGTACCACCATAGATATCCCCCCTACAGGCTCATCTTCCCTCCCCTTATGATGATCTAGATTGGGAGCAGGATGACCTGCTAGAGGTATTGGACTAGAGTGGTGCCCTCTTCTCCATCTTTAGATTAGTTTTATGTTTTTGTTTGTGTTCTCCTGTGCTTGTGTATTGATGTTTGTGCTCTACCCTAAAGGACCGTTGCTACCCTTATAGGTGCTTGGATACAAGAGAGAAAATTTATCGTACACTTCTTCTATTTGTATCATTATTCTTCTATATGTCGTAAACTTTTCTTTTTCACTTCGGGAATGACACAAAGCATTGGGGCATTTAGGCCTCTTCCATGTTGAACTGATTTTTATTTTTATTTTATCTTCATTTCTCTTCTTCCTATTCTGATCTATTTGGGGGTGATGAAAATTCATACATATTATATTATATTTATCTATCTATATCTATGAGAAATTCAAACCCCGAATAATCAGATCCCCATGCGATCTTAATTTCTTAATCTCTACTTTTCTCTTTCATGATGTTGTGGATTGTATGTGTTGTCTCTCACGTGACAACATTCCATGAATACATTTCGCTATGCATTTTATGCCATAACATCTCTAGTATTTCTTGTCTCCTTTGAATGGAATGTGCTCCTCTGCATAACACACAACATTCTAAGGGGGTCTATTATATCTGCTTAAATTTTTTAAAATTTTCAAAAACTATTTTAAAAATATGTCTTGTTGTCTTATGTCTCATCGTCTAGCTTGGGGGAAACCTGAATAGACTTGTCTTGTATTTTTTGTGACTATCTTGCAATACATTTTATAGCAACCACATGTCTATCTACTTACCCTATGTCTCTAGCTTTGCTAGCCATACCTAGCAACACCATCTTTCATTTGATTAGATTACGTAATGTCATTTCTATCAAAATTTATCATTTCTATTTTTTTCTTTTTCACCTAACATATTTGTTTGTAGCTAATATGTTTGTGGTGAGATTGTAGTTAGCTTTGTAAGATCCAAGACTCGTGTCCTCTTCGCGTCCTATCTCAGCTTCTCTACATTGCATATACCAGATTGAAGACCTACATCCTCTTCATCCTAGGTATATTCTCTTAAACCTCTTTCTACTTTAGCTCACACATGATGTTTAAGATACATATACTCGCTAAAGTGGGGGAAAAATATAATGTCGTAAAATTACACCCCAATGGAATTTCATAGTACATAACCTTCACCTTAGCCTAATAAAGATGATAATGCTAATCCCCTTTTTCCTCACCTTCATTTTTTTCCTTGACCCCATCACTTTCGATTGTTGAGGGAATTTTTATCATGGATGCTTCCATGAGACATAGACGTTTGCATGCCACAAAAATGTCCTGACAAATATTCTTGATCGTGCGGTTGTTGGGATGTTACAATTAATCCTACTTGCAAAGTGTAATGCCTCTATAGTCATAGGCACATCTGAAAATGACCCTCTTGCATGCATTTATTTAGTCAAACTCATATAGTTCCTTCTCATTCGTTCTAATTCATTCACTCTCTTAATCTAATTTCATTCTTGCAACTCATTCTCTTATTCACTCATTCTCTTCTTGCTTTCTTGTTTTTTCAAGCTCTTCTACATCACTTTGGCTCAAGTTTATTACATATTTGTGGCTCTATATCTTTTTCTCAATCTCTCTCAAGTGTTGCACTCTCTTTTGGCTTCTCAAGCTCGTTGAAGGGAGGGTAAACACTTTCTTGTTGGCATTATCATATTTACTTGATAACATATTGATATCTTGCATGTTCTATTTCTTTATCTTTTCATTCTACATTGTCTGTTGTCTATTTATTTATCTCGTTGTCTCTTTGGCTATTTGTGGAGGTGGAAATACCAAAATGGGGGTTTGACTAAGGCAAGCCCCGAATCAACCCCAACACTTTTCATTGTTTCGATGTGTGTAGGTTGTTCGTGTGGAGCTTTGTGGGAGGCTACATAGTGCTAGGAAACCTGTGAGTTCATCTTGCTCTCCTTTGTCTTTCATCACTTCATTTCATTAGTTTTATTATTCACACATCTAACATTCTTCTTGTTGTACTTTTATTTATTTCCAACATTTTGTTAGTTCAATCAAATTGTCAAAATTCAATTTTTGAGTAGTTAGTAGGCCCTTTGAGTTTCTAGAGAATCGCTTTGTTTTTGGTTTGTATGAGACCACAATGCGCTATGGGGACATCCACATTCCGTTTTGTTGTCCTCTAGATGAGAGCTAGCTAGTTAGTCCTTGAGACCTTTGAGGCCTACTTTTTTGGCTTCTAAAGTCCTTTTTCCATAAACAACCATAAAAATATTGCAAAAAACTCCCTTTCACCCATCTTTGTCACTTGAGATTATTCCTTGAGGTGGTTGAGGATAATTCACTCCCTGTAGACTCTTCTTTGTCCTAGAGACTTGGGAGTAGTGAATCTCCTCCTCTACATGTCTATACATTCTTGTCTCTAAGGTAGCATCCAATTTCAAAATCAAATGCACCATAATAAAGAACAAGACACATAAAGTCATCTGGCCTTAAATTCAATGGTATTTTTTATATTTCCATGATGAATATGCTATTAAAATATACCATTAATTTATTCACACCCTTCTTGATGATTGTGAGTTCATGGATGGGAAATTTGGGGTTAATCAAATCCCCTTGACATGATCTAAAAATCCAAATGAACTACTCTCATGTGTCAATATTGCTATTAGGGATACTCCTATACCACTCCTTCACACTTTCCTCAAGGGACTGTATAAATAGTTTCATCATTACATCGTCATCCTCATTCATATTCATTAATAATATTAATAAAGAAATGAAGATTCTCTTATCTTGTTATATCACTATTACTCTTAAATATCAGTATCTTTACCCTTATTTAATTTATAATTATACTGCAAAAACTAGAATACCAAAGAAATCTAACTATCTATACTTGTCAATTATAAGAGGCTACCTAACTAGAGAATATATCTAAGCATGCCTTCTGAATTGGGGCCTCACATTCAACAAATTATTATTATTTTGATCCAAATGTTGATTTGAAATATTATGGGAATCATGCTAAACGGGTGGTTACAATTTATGGTTATGTTGATCTCAATTTAGATTTCAAGTATTTTCTTCAAGTTTTTATTGCTACAATTGAATTTGAGCTTCAATTTCTCTTTGCCTATTTTCTTGATGCTTAATAAAATCAATTCTCTCATCTATTTCAATTTCTCTTCTTTATTATTTTGACTAAGTAGTTGCATTTGTATCAAGAAAAGGAAGTATGTTTTCTTTCTCCATTTTATGGGAAGAAGTAGGGAATTTTGAATTAGTCCTCCCCTTTGATTTCTTACTTGTGGTGGTGGGAGAGATTCATTCCAACATCATTATGTAAAGAGGGAAAAGGTTAAGTTATTCAAATGGAATTCCTTTGAGCTAATTTTACTCTATCTACACTAGGATAAACCAATTTCTTAGGTTCTCCTAGTTTTGCATTAATTATCGATTTTATACATAATTTATAATTAAATATAAAATATTCAATTATGAAAAACCCGTGAAAATATCTCTTTACATAAGAGCAATTACAACTTTATTCTAAAATATATAGAAACTACTAATCACAAGGAACCTAAAAATCTTTTCTAAAGTCCTTTGTCCTAGAAACTAGTGTGTCATGTGAATGCCCTCATGTCATTTTTTAATCTAGTCTATATTCTTTATAAAAAGTACTATGCAGCACAAATATACCTCTTGCACACATATAATAAAATATACAAATTTTTGAGGTACACCTAGTATTCAAGATGATGAAAGTGACAATAAAATTAGCTATTTAAATATTCAAAATAAAGAACTAAAATACTAGGAGAAGAGTTAGAAAATATATCATCAAATAACGCTTCCTCTCCAAAGAAGAACTTGCAAACAAGAAGACTTGGAAATAAAAAAATGTTTTTGGTGGTTTTTTGAGGGGCTTATCTTAATCAAACCCCCATTTAGTCTTTCAACCTCCATGGAAGCTTAGTTTTTTTATAAATTTTGAAAGAAAAATTAAAAACAATTTAAATAAAAAATCTAGATGATTGAAATATAGAAAATCCTAAACAAACTGCACAATACTTGAGACTTTACAAATGATATCAAGAAATGTGAACATGAAGAGAGGGAATAATATTTTAGGAATAAAATCACCTAGAAGCTTGTAAAAAATCCCAAGAAGAATGTTGTTTCATTGATCTTATTGTTCTTCACAATCTCACAAAGATATTTTTTTCTAAATATTGAAGAGATTATGTGTGCAAATATGGTAAGATCATGTACCTTGTTGGTTTTAGAAAATGACATAGTTTCTTCTTCAAATTTTCAAAATGAGAATTGGGAATGAAAAATCTATTTGAGATACCAAAAGGAAAAGTGTGAAAGGCATTACTAGTGGGAATTGCATGGAGGAGCAATGCTCCTCCAATTGTTAATGGGAAGGTAGAATTCAAATGGCCATTGACATCATGAATTTTCAAGAGACACTAGCACTTCACACGAACATCTATGTGTTACACTCCTTTCTAGGAAAATTTGGACTTAAAAATCTTGAATTATCATAAAAAAGCTAGTGATTTAGAATTCGAGTGCTAAAATTTTGTAATTGAGAAATTCTATATCATAGAGTTAAAGTGAAGTCATGATGCAGTGCGAAATTACAAAGATGTGCAATTTTTGACACTATACCTTAGATACATCTCATTGGATAAATATATATTTTCCAATCCTTCATTTCTTTGAGTCCAAAGTGAGGCATATTTATTCCTAAGGTTTATCCTACTAGTTCTAACCCTATTATCTATTGATTTATCTAATGCATATTTGTATCAATCCCTTAAATCAAGGACATCCCTTGTATCAAATGTACTAGCTACTACCGAATCAATAAAATTTGACATAGATGGCCTACCCAAATATTTCACTTTCCATAGCGACTATTGTTTTCTTGTATTAGCTACAACATCTTCATATCCATGGTTATCTTTAAATTTCTTTCCTCTCTCCACAAATGATAAATTTTATTTGAATGTGATTTTGAGTTAAGTAATGATAAAACCACCATGATCTAAATGGGAGAGACACACTTTCCTTAATATTAAACCAAGGACCCTTTTCCTTTTGGCTGCACTTAATATTTATTTACCAAGGTTTTAGAAATGAACATCTAAATTTTTTCCTCGATAATGATGCCAACTATTATTTCCCAAAAATGTAGATCCACAATCATAGACCATAGTTTTACCATCAATGCTATGGGTTGTAATTCATGAGGGTAAAAAAATTTCATCAATAAATTATAACGGTTTCAGGGCTAAAAAATAAGAGTGGATAAGCTCCCCTACTCTTTGGGATTAGCTAGGCCAAAGAGGGTGTTCCTAGAGGTATTCTAAGTAGGATTGAAATATCTATAGAAAGATGTTTGTATTTGTATTGAAGATGATTTTAATGTCAAAGACTATCACTAGGTTAAAGGAAAACCAACTACACAATTAACCTCTTATATATATGGTGTGGTCATCATTAAATAAAATGAAAGATGTGGGTGCAAGGATATGATTCATAAATGAATTATATAGTAAATATAAAAACTAATATGTAATTATTTGAACTACTAAAATGTGAACTATATAAAAAATAAAGCTAATTAGTACTCTATTGGGGAATGATTTATTCTTTTAAGGATATATGATCGAATCACTAGTTCTTAGGAACAATGCTTATCCACTATGAAAAGAGATAATTTTTAAAATAAAAGAAAACTAAAACCATAAATAATAATGATATATGCATATAAATACATCTAATAGGTGAAATAAATAATAGATTATGTTTAATAATCCATAAAAAATTTATAAATCTACATATAATACAAAAAATTCTTGCAATGCATTATAATATTTCCATATTCATCAAAATCAACATTACACTCATACAAGAAAATATGTAAAATAAGAAGCCTGAGCTACAAATAGAAGATTCCTTTGGAGTAATATAAAATATTATGGAGATATTATATAGATAACACTTACAAAAGTAACGTCTTTTTTGTTTTACAAGTGTGTTGCTCCCAAGATAAGCTAAACTAGTGTGATTTGAAACCCTAGATCACTCTAGCGCTATGGTGACTCATAAAAACAAATGAAAAAACCATTGAAAATAGAAGAAAATTATATTTATAGTTCACACATGGATAGTATCTTGAGGGTAGGAAGTGCTAAGGTGTAGGGAACTCTTGAAGATCCATGACCAACATAAGAAGAGATGTAATACATGTAATAACTAAAAAATTATGTTAACTAATACTTCATATTGGTCACCTATATCTTATGAGAATTCATAATACATGATTTATACATGAAATAATGACCATATATGTTGATTTGTACCAAGGAGACATGGGATAACATTCCTACTTGTTCTCTAAATTATCCTTTAATCTTATAGTTTTGATTATGGCATGCTAGGGCATGGGTCAGGCACACAAAACAACGTGAAAAACCATTGGAAGTTGTTCAAATTCATTTTAGTAGATTAAAGTTATTTCCATGGTGTGGGGGTAGGTAAAATAGTGTGTTTCTTTAGGGTTCTTTGGTTGAAAATTTCTTTTGACATGAAACTTGAAATTTTGGTGTCTAGTGTGGGGTTCAGGTCTAAGAAAAACTAATGATTAGTGGATAAGAGGATCTAGGAATGAGAGGGAAAAAAGGAATAAATGTGAATCTGTGGGAAAGGTGAATAATGGAGAGATTCATCCACAAGTATGGAACCAAGAGAAGGAATGTTGTATTAGGAATAGGAATATGACAGGCATTAGGGGCCAAGAACCTAAAAAAATGAGATTGGGTCCTCAGAAGGGATTAGGAATGGGAACAAGTTTTAGAGGTGTAAGGTTCACATGGAAGCCTAGTTTTTGAAGGGATCTTGTAAGATTTGGGTATCCAAAAGAGGGAATCATGAGGATTGGGTGTGAAAAAGGAATCAAGACTAGGATTAGGAATTGGAGTGGATTGAGGATCAAGAGATGAGAATTACTTCACACTAGGGACTATGAAGAGAGAGAATTGGGATTGGGAGGAAAAATTGAATCAATACCGGGGAGAGGAGGGGAGATGATCCGTTCACAGTCATTAAATATGAATAGAACTTGGGACTAAGTCTCAAGGTTCTAGGCTTAAATGTACATCTACAACCTAGGTGGAAGACTAAGGTAGAAGGGTTGAGACTGAGACTGAAAAAGGAATGCAGACTGGGAAAAAAGAGAATGTGAGGATCAAGGAGCATGGAGGACTTGAAACCATAGAAATTGTGCCAAATTTTAGGTTTCTCTTGGGTGTATGAACTTCAAGGGAGCACATTGTCAGTCTTAGAAGTGGGGGGCCAATAGGTATGGGGAATAATGGGGTAGGGAAGAAATAGGGAAAGGATGTAAGGGTTTTATGGATATTGGAAACCTTGAGGAAAAAAGTTGAAATAGGAAGTGGGGGCCAAGGTAGACCTTGCACTTGGGACAAGATGCAAAGATCCAAAGTTCCTTTAGAGGTTTAAAATTTTGGGGGATAAAGGATATCAAGGGAGTGGGGGTCTTGAGTTTTGAGGGAGTTTTGTAACTCCAAGAAAAAGGAGGCATGTGGAGATTAGGAACCTCATGACGTAGTCCCGTGGTCCTAAGTTCATCTATAGACTTAAGAACTACAAAGGAAAATATGAAGATAATAACATGGTGGGGCTAGGGTTCTAAGGGAACTTGGAATTCCAAGACTTGGTGTAGAAGTGCAGAGGTCCTAAATCCACTCACAAGACCAAAACTTATGAAAGAATAAAGACATAAAGACATAAAAACATGCAAACACATAAAATTTCAAAAATAGCTAACAACCACAACACGAGGGCCCCACTTATAATTTCTCAGATCAAATACTAAAGGTTGAAAAATAGGGCAAGGGAAAAAAATAATGCAGGGACCTAGGTTATCTATGAATGTTGAGGCCTACAAATCTAGGTACTAATAAGATAAATGATAGGTTTTGAAATGGGTTGGAACCTTTTAAATGGGTAATGCAATGACTACCAAAAAAATTATCCAACAACACAATTGTCACCAAGATACTATTGGAGAATATATATATATATATTTTACCTTGCACTTGCAATCTGTACATCCTTACCCCAAGGATGGGATTTTGAAAACAAATAGGAAGATATCTCTTCCTTCTTTTAATATTCTTTAGAGGGACACCATTATATAAATCCTTTGATCATGAATAAAGGAGGGAGTCCTCAATCAACTTATCAACCAGAGTCACATTTCCCAATGAGGAATAACATCTAGCTAAAGATGTATTTTTCATATAATCCATATATTTAGAAAGATAAATAATCCCCTTAAAAACTATTGACAAGGTGATGGGATTAGATGAAGGAGATTCCTAAACTAATTTAGAAGGATAATTCTTAATAGGGAATGATGAAATCACCTAAGTTACACTAGGCCTAGGGGAAGCCAGATCAAGAGGAGCCTCCAAGATCACATCATGCTCCATCAATGGAGGGTGGGACAAGGAAACTCGTCAACTAGAGATTCAAAATAAAAAAAACATCCATACTAAAATGATTAGGGAGTGAATTCCATCGCCATGTAGCTGAGTCCATAATATTACAACAAGAATAGGGATAATTAGAAGAAATATGTTTGATATCATCATATACAACATAATAATAGACTCTCATAATAAAGAAAATGAATCTATTGGCTATCGTCAATCATCAAGATAACATCCCTATGAGTATTTTTAGAAATTTTTATGTCCAAAAAATTATAGGAAAAGGTAGGGTGGATGCATTGGACATGGTTGAATCCAACTTTGAAAAATGACCAATATCATTTTATATATCCTCAAATAAGGATTTTTTTCTTGAATTAGAGAGGGAGATTAGGAAAACTTACTCAAAATAGCATAATATTAAGAGGTCGACTCATCAAAATTGCTAGTTCCACATCTATAACTTAAGCATCTAGCATCATCTCCATGTTGCATGAGGTTTTAAATCCTGTGATGAAAAAATCCTAGCACTAGGAAAAATATTAATCATGCCTTTAGTGAGAGGCCTCCAATACTCCAAAACCAACTTATTCACATCTAGGGGAGAAGGTTTTAAGTGATTGAATCTACAAATTAGACTTCGATGAGAGTAAAAAATCTATTTTTAATCACATTTGGCCAAAAACCATGATAGGGGAGGAGTGTGAACAAAAAATGACCAAGATTTTTTATGCTTAAAAAGGTAAGAAGAATCAAAGGGAGTCCTTAAACTAGCCATGGTTGCATTGGACAAACAAATATTTTCCCCACATGTGCCATCAACCAATGAAACCATTTTTTATATAAGATATATAAAATAAGTTATAATAAGTGTTTGTTAATATAGGTGATATAGGAATTTAGTAAGAAAATGGTTTTGTAACAACATCATTTTATGTAATAAGTCATCTTATCTTTAGGTTTCTTGGCTTTCCCACTCAACAATTTTATTCGTAGTTGTAAGTGTGAATAAGTAAACAAGATTAAAACACTTCTTAATATGACATTATATCAAAGATTAAACTAATTGAATCAATTCAAAACAATAATCTATTGAAAGCTTCATATTGCTCTCTATCTCCAAAGATTTATTAAATCATTTGTAGCTCTCAGATTATGTAAGCAAATGACTGTTAAAATGACTATCTGAAAAATGAGATGAATATTAATGCAATGATATGGAAGCTAGATGTGAATACTAGATGATAAAATCAATTAAACTAGCATGTATTGACATGGAAACAGATAATTGCAGCTACAGGAGGTAGCCATGATTGTGAAAGCTCGATTGCTGGATGTTAGATGCTTGATGCCTGATGCTTGATGCTTGAATGCTTGAATGCTAGAATTCCTGCAGAGTAAGAGTGCATAAGTTAGATTCTCTGGATCCTTTCTTGGTTGAATGAGGTTGTATTTATAGATTTCTTGGCTATAGAAATGCACAGGGATGGCATTGAGAGGCTTGGATTCAATCTGGAGGATTGAATGGTGAGAGATGGAGGAGATTGAGAGGAATTTGGAGATTGTCTCTACCCATGAAAACACCAGACAAGAGAAGAGGAAAGATTGATGGAGTAGGATTGAGAGAAGAATTTGGAATTTGTCTCCAATTTGTCTCCAAAACTTCCCGTGAAGTTTCAAAGCATTAATTTTGACATAAATTAGACATAGGATATCTAATTCATTTTTGAGGAAATATGGATGGAATATTCCTTATGCCTTAATTCAAATATTTTTGATTTATTTAAATTAGGAAAAGGGAGATAAATAATTTAATAAAACAAACTATAGGATTGTTTATTAAATTAAACAGATGAATATGGCAATTAATTAATAAAGCATTTTGATCTTTATTTAATTAATTTGAAATTGATGTGATAGAATAAAATAGGGATTTGATAATTAAATCAAATAAAGTATTTAATTTTGTTTATTTAATTAAGATAAGATTGGAAGAAATTTAGAAGAAATAAATGTGAACTATATAAATAAATATTTCTATTTATTTAAACAGCAGAGGAATTTAGGATAATCAATTAAATAATTCATTTTTAATTAATCAGATGCTCCAGACCATTTTTAGGTGTATATAGTAGTCTTGATAGATTCATCACTCAACCATTTTGATATAATATGTATTTTATAAAATTATATGTATCTATGCATCTTAAGGGCATGAATCTAAATGTAATATATTTAAAGTATGAATAGAATGGGAGAGTGTCCTTAGTTGTTACTTGAATTACCAAAAAAAACAAACTATGTGGGTATAGTTAAAAAAACAGGTAGTTACATCTTAAATTTATATTGCAATAGCATGTAATGACACTCTCCTACTTTACAATTTATGTTTTTATATAATATTCAACCTAATACAAATTGACAATTTTAATAAGTATTAGTTTCTAGATATATGATAAAACATTAAAACAAGTATTGTATTGCATAATTTTAGAGCATAACTAACCCCTCTATTAAAATAGTTTGGAAAGTTTAGGGCATGATTTTATAAGTTCAAAAATCACAATATATGCTAAAAGTGTATGCCCTTATATTTTTCTCCATAGATTTTATGTCACTTTGGTGGATAAAATTAATACATGATTATAATGTACTTTGATCATTTTGGTGCACTTAACTAGCCTAAAACCCATATCTAGCACCTTACTATGTCATATCAAGATCTATTTCTTATAATGTTGCTATCCCTAGACTACATCATACTTATAATTTTGTGCTCTAAACTAGAGCACAATGAGATCTCATCCCTTATTTTCTTTTTATTTTTGAAAATCCCAAACATGATCATTATCTATTTACATACATGCCAAAAAGTTTAAATTATGTATCAAAAGGGTTAGATTTGAAGGTATCATCCTAGTCCATGTTGATTTTCTAAAAATATTAACCAAGGACCTCTATCCTCCTAGCCACACTTCTATTGATTTACCAAGGTTTTAAAAAATGAACATATTAAAATTTCCCCTGATAATGATGCTAACTAATACTTCCCAAAAAATTAGGTCCATAATCATAAAACATAGTTTTACCATCAAGGGTAGAGGTTGTCATTCATGAGGGTAAAATAATAATTCATCAATAGATTATAGTGATTTTAGAGCTAATAAATGAGAGTGGATAATCTTTCCTGCTCTTTGGGCTCACCATGTCCAAGAGGTTGTTGCTAGAGGTATCCTAAGTAGGATTGAAATACAAAATTATGTTGCAAGTTATATATTTTGTAGTTGTATCGAAGGTGATTTTAGTACCAAATATTCACTATTTTCAAGGTAAACCAAATGCACAAATATCCTTTTATATAGATAACGTGGTCATTATTATAAAAAATGTAAGATGTGGATGTAATGACATGATTCGTAAATGATTTATATGATAAAGTTCATAATTGATATTTCCGTGTTTAAACTATCAAATCATGAACTGCATAAAAAGTAAAACTAATTCCTGTTCTAGTAGTGAATGGTTTATTCTTCTAAAGATGTATGTTTTAATCGCTAATTCTTAGAACTAGTGCTTACCCACTAGGCAACAAAGTTTAGTTTATCAAAAGAAAAGAAAACTAAAACCATAAAGATAATGATTTGTGCATATAAATACATCAAATAAGTGAAATCAATAACAAATCATGCTTAATAATCCATCATAAAATTGTATAAATCTATTTACATTATAGAATTTTTTTTGCAATACATTATAATGTTTTCACATTAATCAAATTCAACATTAAGCTCATGCTAGCAAATGCGGAAAATAAAAAAAATCTTAGATACAAATAGAAGATTTCTTTGGAGTAATATAAAATATCATGGATGCCTTTCTATAAAGAAAAAATACAAATGTAACCTCTTTCTAGTTTCATAGGTATGATACTCCCAAGATAAGATATACTAGCATTATTTGAAACCCTAGATCACTTTGGCACTATGGTGATTGAGAAAAAAGACCAACGCTTTGAACACGAAATGAACTTGTATTTATAGTTCACATGTGGGCAATATTAAACACATGTACATTCCATAAGTAGGTGAATCACATATAAATAAATAGTGAGGATTCTTTTGATAATGTGTATAATGAGTATGCTAGTTTTTTATAATAATTCTAATTCTTAACATAGCACATCTCCCATCAATTTATATGATCTTTAACTATCACACATGACAAAAATGAAGAAAAGACAAAAATAATTATCAACTAAATAACAAAGAAATAGAAGCCAAGTCACATCTAAGATAATCATTTCAAATAAAATAGATCATAATTGACAAATTTAAAAGATAATTTTGTTCATAGAGAAATAAATAACAATCATACATCACCATGATCTATGGATCAAGAAATTATAGATGATAGTACCATGGGATGATTTGATTTATGAAACACATATTTTGACCTTGTTGAGATAGACCTATGCCCATTTGATATCAGTTGATTTATTTTTCACATGTTACATATTGTATTTGTTCTATGTTCATGTTCTTTCTATGCTTTTCACTTGATCTTGCCACTTGAGGGATCAAGTATTGTTTCTTGATATAAGTTTTATGTCTTTATATTTCCTAATTAGGTAAAACTACAGGGGGAATATTTTCACCTACATGTATTATTCACATTGATGACACACACAAGTAAATATCCAATAAGGTAGTCTTCCTTCATTTTTTTAGACTGCAGGAATCAGAATCAGGTAGCTTCCCCCCTATAAACTATAGTCTGCCTGGAATTTTTTTTCACGTGACCGGTGATGTTGTTGTGACACGTCATTCGGTATCAAGTGGATGGTGGGGAGACTATACCTCGTGACCTCTTGCTTGCAACATGACGCTTTAGCCAATCGAGCTAGGCCCACCACCCCACCCTTCATTTATTTTTACATTTACATAGGATACTTTGTTTTATGCTCTAATTTTTGTCACAATTATATTTTCATTTTTCTCTCCTCAATTTGTGTGCATTCCTTTGTAGTTTGAGGGGATATATTATTACAAATTTTATCTTTAATTCATATGTAGTATTCATAGATTGAGAGTACCAACTTATTCCAATAATTTCATTTCCAAATTTTTTCATATGTTATATCATTAGTATTTTATTTATTTCTACTTTGACATGCATGCTCATTTAAATTTATACACACCAAAAAGGGGATAAAATGTATAATATTTTTTGTATAACCTCACACTTTTTCCCACTCATTTAATGCCGTATTGTGTGGATGATTTTAATGCATGATCTTAGCACACTTTTGGTAGTTTTTATGTACTTGTTGATGCAAATCCTTATTAAACACTTAGTTATGCCATACCACTTACTCGTACCATTCTTGACCTCTAATTTTAGATCATTACTTGCCCTAGATTTAATGTGCCTATGATTCTATCCAATGTACTAGATTACGGGTGCAATCTTGTTTGAAAATTGTATATTGCTTACATCTAAAGGCTAACAATCCTAGACATGATCACTATCCATTGGTGTGTATGCCAATTTTTTATATATATCTAGGGATTGTATTTGAAGGCATCACCTTAAGTAATTCTAATAATAGATTATTCAAAGCACCTAATCAAGATAACTCACTTACATCTCCATTGCTAACACTTGCAAGTTCAACATATCAACTACTTTTTCTATATCAACATTCAATTCAGTTATTTACTCTTCGCTATGGTTGAGTCAATCTTAGCACTTGACTATTAACAAGGAATTCGATTGTTCTTTCCCATTGTTATATTAGGTTTCTAATGATGCTTATTAGCACCATCTAGTTTTGCTTAAAATATTATACTTAACTCTTTAAATATCTATAGGATTTAACATTTACTTAATTAACTAGTTTTAAGATTTTTGTGTTTCAAGTGTGTTCAATTTCTTTATAATATAAACTAAAAGCATTCAATTTTTTCGGATAAACTTGTTTATTAACTATTGTTATGTTGAAAGGTGTAACGTGTAGTAGCACCAAGCGACGTGATGTGAATGAAGAAGAAAAATCTAAAATATCTAAAGTTGACACCAAAAAGAGATAAATTACAAAAACAAGATATCAATAACACATACACACATACAAGATTGATTATTCTACAAAATTAAATTAATTAAAAAAGAACAAAGAAAAAGCAATATAATAAGTATGATTTTTCAAAAGTAAAAAATAATATATTTGCATACCATGCTCTTTAATGATAAGATATAAATTTCTATAAATTATTTAAGATGTTAACATTTGAAATATTATATTTGAATAAGATGTTATTTGTTGGAAGTGGAATTTATATTTTGTGATTATTTAGAAATATAATTAAATATTTTTATATTTTATTAGTTACACAATCCAGTAAACTAATTAGATAATCATCTTTTAAATGGATGTACTTAACATATTTATGCTAGTTATTTTTTTTTATAATAATTATTTAAAAATATTATTATTAAGATATATAAGTTAATTAAGAATTGAGGACAACCAAAAGTTATTATAAATTATATGGCTACATTTATAATGATTTCAAAAGGAAAACTAAACTTTTCATCTATTAATTGTAACCTATGTTCCATTAAAACAAAAATATAAAGAATAATATATTATTGAATGCATTTTTTTAATAATGTCCACAAGACCGAAATATTTTTCATTCTAATAAAAATAATGCATACAAATTGAAGGGATGAAGCTCCTAGCTACAAGCCCTAAGGGCTCCAAGGGGCAAGGCCTAGTCAAGTAATGAACTCAAACCAATGACAAATCAAGAGGGGAATTGTCAATATTTGAGACAACAAAAAGACTCAAGCTAGATCGAATCCTTATGATAAAAATAACTACAAACATTTAAACCCATACTCTTAATAACAATAGTATTAACTCATATGAGATCCACTAATGATAACAAAACTGTTGTGCAAATCCAAATTATTCGTTTCCTTTTTAATCCTATATCCTTACTATAAAATAATCTATTTTGTCTCTCTCCTTTTCTAAATTTCTACAAAACCCAACAAATGGGGAAAAAACATTTTTATGTCGAAGGCGTGTCCTATTTGAGTTCTATGAACTCATTTTGTTTGTGAATGAACCAAAACTCTTGAGAAGGCCGACAAGGTGGTAAACCAAATATCAGTTGTTCATAATTTTTTACCAAATTGGATGAGTCAAAGGTCAATACCAACGAGGCAAAGTTTGGAGGAGCCAAAACCAATAGCGGCGGGAAAGTAGTGAAGGCGGTGAAAAATAGCTGTCGTCAACAAGAAGAGAAATAGGTTCAGTTATGCACATATACTATTCACAAAAACTCCACTTCAGAAAAATGGCAACCATCAACATAAGTTCATTGCTTACATCACATGGGGATTGTCCCATGAGCGATTGTCTAAGTGGATTGCAACCTCTGTCTCACAATTTCCAAAACTAAAATCAAAGCCTTAATCCATTTTTTCCATTTTTAAAGTTTACTTAGAATCCCACTTTCCTAAACACAATCACATCGTTAATTTTTCAGCCACCCCTTTAAAAATCTCACCATTGGAGAGGAAAGGAAAGGAAATTAAGAGAGCTGGAAAAAATAGAGCTGTGGAAAACCATACCAAATTCACTAAGCAAAATCGAAAACAACTTACTATGTGTGTTGAGACTCTCGACTATTCTCTCTTATTTATAGCTCAAAAATCAGATGGGAAATAGGTCGGGTTGGATCCCAACACACAGTTTCAAATTTTCTCGGAAGCATTCTCAGAAAGTAGAATAACAAGCATACAATTAGATCCTGTATGTGGATCTTAGTTGATTTGAAGCTATCGCTTCTCCATTGAGACTTTTTTTGCACAAACAACTTCATTTACTAAATAGTCTACCAACTGACCCATGTGCTACACAAATGTTTAATAAAAAAATAGACTAGAATCTTCCCTAGTCAACCTTCCAAACCTCGTCTCACTAATTAAGAAAAAAAGTTCTCACAAACAAGTAGGATCACAAAATTGGAATTTTGAAAATAATTGCAGAATTAAATATTTCACAAAATTCCTTAAACAAATGCTACCTCTGGACCTACCACAATTGCACAATATGAATTTGTTAAAAGAATTCTACAAACTTCCAAGAATAATTCACAATTTTTTCTAGCACTCTACCTGCATGTGCATAAATGGAAGAGTAGGCCACACATAAGTTTAAATAGGTAGTCTCCTTTATTTCCATATGTTGCTTTACAAGATTTGTCTCTCGAATTATATGATCTGGACATGGCCTCCACAAACAACAATATCTTAATGTTTAAAATCTTGAGAAGAGGAAATTTTATTGTAAGAGGACTTAACATAATTGTTATTTATTGTTTAGGGTTAGATTTCTAAGAGTGGAAATTGTATACTTATATTTTTTTATATTTAATATTATAAAATATAATTTTCTAAAATATTTTAATATAAAAATATAAAATAAAATTATATATGATATAAATATGTAAGGTTTAAATATTTTTGTATAGTATTATATATAATGTTTATATACACTATACATTATTAAATATAATATATAATATGATTTTAATATAATATTAATTAAAATATTAAATATATTGTTTTAATATATATTATGTTTATTGAAAAATATATTCAAATTATATTTATTATTACATATATTATATAAATTATATATATTTTTGCTACCGTAAAAAGATTGGGATTAAGCAATTAATTGATTAATTGATATGCGTAAAAAGGATTTGCGAAAGCGACCGTACACCATGGGGATGTAGCTCAGATGGTAGAGCGCTTGCTTAGCATGCGAGAGGTACGGGGATCGATACCCCGCATCTCCAGTTCTGTTTTCCCCTCACTCGTGAAGTTTAATGGAAGCGAATTTTGGATCTGAGTTTAATCTGAAATGAATTTTCAACATGAATTTAATTGACAATTGGTATCCTCTCGAAATGACTTCTAAAATGAGTTCGCCAAAAAATAATTCCAAATAATTTCATGAAAAAATAAACGCTTTGAACCTGACGTGAATCGAACACGCAACCTTCTAATCTGGAGTCAGACGCGCTACCATTGCGCCACAGATCCCCTTACTGTAATATATGATGTTGTCAACTGGAATAAACTTTTTGACTTCTTCGGATTAGATTCCATACTAAAATTGGCTTTCATTTATGATGCTCAAAGTTTTTCTTTTGATGTCTTTAAAAGGTTGAGAGAAGTTAGAGAGTATGGATTTTATATTATTTATTAATAAGATTTTTCTTTTTTAAATATATAAAGGTAAAAACTATATTAAAATAATAATTGATAATAAAATAGTTTTGTTAGTAAAAAAAATTATGGTATATTAATTTCAAAGAATTAAGAAATTTTAGATAAGATTATTTTTTGAAGTTTCATCAACATTTATTTAAATCAAGTTTAGAGGGGGACATTCTCATTTAGTAAGTTGGTATTCTTGAAGATTATTATTGGAAGAGGTAGAAGAGGAAGAAGTCATTGGGATACCAAGTCTCATCAGAATTTTGGATTCCCACCAAGATCTCGCTTAATAATTTTGAATCCAAAACTGATAGGTTTCTTTTAGATTAACCATTATTTTACCCAAACTTAACTTATATGTCTTGTATCATTGGAAATCCTTTGATTTCGTTCTCATCAAATATCAAACCAAGACCAATACCATCCAATAGATTAAGGGCTTTTAGTTTCAAACTAAGGTGACATATTCATAATTATTCTATGAAATTTTCAACAAATCACACCATAATCGATAAAGGAAAGTGGCAAAGGGTTAAGCTAAAATAAGATGTATGTTGGAGTTTTCATCTTGAAAAAAAAAACACATCTATTTGGAAAATAAACCGTCATTTTTAAAGATTATCTTGATGAATAAATTTATCTAAAACTACAAGACACACGAAAGAATTAACCATAGCCAAAATTTAGGTTGTCAGACCCTTTTCCAAAGCTTAGAGTTCACAACTTCCGGGTTTTCTTTTAGAAGAGTTATATAACTAGTTTGTGCTTTGTAGATTTCAAAACCTTTCAAATTCCATCCAAAGAAATATGAATTCCTACCTAAAGAGACCTAATATGCTAAAATATGAGCTAAATGATCAATAAGGAGAGGGAATTGTTGACTTGATCAAATATCTTTAGGTTTTCATTTCTAGATCTTCAAACCATCTTGCATGATTACATACTAAAAATTAGAAACATAACTCCAACCAAATTCAATATATTTATATTTTAATTCCAAGATATCAAGGAATTCCACACAAAGAGGGCTATGTAGGTCTCAACATCATCCTAGAAAATAGCAAGGCCATCCTTCCCCACTATTAAAAAAGGCCATCTTTAGTCAAATTGATACCCAACTTCATAGTTTTCATATTTGAGAACCCTTGGCAAGGGTTAAAATCCTAGGGATGAAATAATGATTTTCTAAATTTAGGTACTTGAGCTTAAGATCTCTCCCTCGTTAGCATACTCCTCCACACACTATCTCCAATATAATTTGGTATCAAGAGCTATATTATTGAGGAGGGAATAACTCATACCTAAATCACCTCTCTCTTTCAATTGGCTAATCTTCTCCTAATTAACCAAATGCCATTTGTTTTTCTCTAAATTTCCTTTGCATAAGAAATTCTCATCTTACGATCCAAATCATGAAGGATAACTTTTCGAATTGTAAGAGCCATACATCTATAAATTGGGAGAGTTAAATCACAACTATAAGAAAGATTATATAGATATCCAAAGAGATGTATCTATGTGTCTAATTACTGATATGATGCTAAATAGAATCCAACATAGCATTCTATTCTTTTTTCCAAGGAAAGTAGGAGAAATAGGGATATCCAAATATTTAAAAGGAGGAGAAGCAAACTAGAAATAAAAAATATTAGAAATTTATATTTGAAGATGAAGGTCTATATGGAAAAATAAAGCTTGTAATATGGTAAAAACATTGTAATCACACTAAGTATAAAGTGTCAACATTGTGATTTTTCGGGGGTGATTTATGAAACTAGTGAAAAGGGGGGTCTTGTGCTCCTTATTTATTGTAATTCTAGATTCTCTTTTATATATAATAACAACAACTTCAATATACTTTTCTACTCTAAATGGATTGATTAATAGTTCACATTCTCACACCTTATAATTATTTTGATTGAAATTTTAAAATATAAATCTACTTGAAAAAATAAGGATTGCATAAGGTTACAACAAGCCTTGAAATAGAACAAACATTAATTCTAGAAAAGTTAAAATGATATAATAAGTGTGATGAAGCATTTGGTACCTTGTATATATCTATATCTCTAGGTTTACTCTTTCATGTTGAGTCTACCTCTAAACCAAATGAAATGTGGACCACTTTGAAATGCCTCTTTGGTATGTGGGATGAGTTGAGAGTTCATTAACTAGAGAATGGGCTCATAGAGTTAATCCCTTGTAATTTTGACACTATTTAAGACTTATTCACTAAAATAAATCCATCATATTACAAATAAAATAGTGTGGGATTAAGAAGAAAGATACAAAGTTGATTTTGTATACCATGCAATTATTTACCAACTTACTAAATAAAATATTAAATATAATAGTTTGACATTTATTTAAATGTGTTCATATTCTCAATCTAATATATATTTCTCACGGGTGTAAGATGTGGAGAAAACTCACAATTCTAAATGCATATATAAATCTATTTTTTCCTATTTCAAAAATATAGTTTTATAATTAAAGCTTTTGGAAAATTAGTGGGAAAAATATATAGTGCATCAATTACCATCAATCAATTGTATATGTCTACAAATATCAACTAACATTCATTTTGAAAACTCTAGATGGAAAATCTCTTAGTACATTCTATAATCTACGAGTCATTGAATCAGTTGTTTAATAGGTAGTTGTTTATTTGTTATTTAATTCTCAAGTAGAAGGCAACTTTACTTCAGATTGCAACAATATCATCTTGCATATTTCTTAGTCCACCAAATCATTGTATATTATACATGGATTTGGAAAGAGAAATACATTGTTGATTCTCTTAAGATATTGAATTATTTTTTTAATGATTCAAATATTTAAATTATCATATCTTACAGATCTAGATGATGAATTTCAATTCAATGAAAATAATATACTTAAAATTAATTGTTATCTTCTATCAATGAATATGATTTTGGTATTTTTTTTGTTTTTAATAATATAATAAACACTTTTTTCTTAAAAGAGTTTCTTTTAAATCTATAAGGTAGTACTTAAATAATCCCATATAAGATATATTTTTGGTTAATGGCGATTAAACTAGCTAGCAAAAAATAAGGCTATTCTTAAGAGTGTAATGTTTAAACAGTGTGAACAAACAATAATAGTTCATTAAAATTAACTCTCTAGTGAATGGTAAATGCGTTATAATTTTTAATTTTAAGATGTATTATTATAGATCCCAATAGATTCTCTTTAAAACATAAATTGGATATATAAATAAGTAAATGCTAATACAATGGTGTTAGGTACAATTCCTATTCTTAAAGTGATTACTAGACCAATCAATTTTTTGAATCCTCTAACTAATTATTATTAGCTAAACTTTTAACTATATTACAATGGAAAGACTAGTCTCTACACAACACTTAATATATATGTGATGGTCTATATGATATACTTTGGATCAAGGTTGTGAAAAGAACCCAAATTTTAATCTTAAAAAAGTATACACATAAATAAAAGTATAGATTGGTTTGAAAGGGAAAATACATCATCGTTGTTGATTTTATCCATGCACACATGAAATTATCTCATTTAGAGATTCAAAAGATACTAGAATCTTGTAGCACAATCTAATAAACTCTTTGGATACTCTGTAGAAGTATATACATTTGAAGATACTTGAGATTAATTTGTGAATCCATATTTAAGTATAGGTGAAGTAGTTTTGAAAATGTTAATAGCTATTGATTTAGTTTATGCATTCTTTTGAATTATTTGATCTTGTATTTTTCACAAGATAACTCATATAAATCAATCCGACTTCTTATGAAACTAGTTCACAACTCTTAGATAATAAAACTCATAACTTCATAAAATCTAATTACAACTTTTAACAAATTAATTTGAAACTTCATAAATAACTTATTTAATCTTATTAAATAAATTTGTATATAATTTTTTATAATCTTTATCATTCCAAATTTTATATAATATTTAGGAAATAAAATATTTACATTCTCATATCTTAAATTATTTTTCTAAATATAAAAAATTAGAGTTACTTTTCATTCCTTAGGTGACTCTAGACTTCTAAGAGTTTTAAAGATGAATATAATTAAAAAAAAAACAAACACTTAACTAAATTTCAAATTTTTAGTATTCTAGATTATGTTTTTAAGAATTTAATAACATCTAATATCTATTGTAAATTAAATTGGGGAAAATGCTCCATCCTCGTATATAGTAGTTTATATTGTCACATCCAGTAATCAAGAATATATTGGGGATGTAGCTCAGATGGTAGAGCGCTCGTTTAGCATGCGAGAGGTACGGGGATTGATACCCCGCATCTCCAAATTAGGTTGTTTTCAAGTCAGTATGGTTACTAGAACATACATAAAGGTAATAAATTATACTGTGAGTTATATATAGTTGAAGCTTTTGTTTAACGTTCGTATGAAAGTTTTAATCACAAATAGAATGTTTATTGGCTTCTTTGTTTTAGTGCTAGTTAAATATAGTATTACTATATCAATTTTATATATTTAAAAGAATTAAAATTAAGTTTTATTTTAATATATTGGTCACCATTTACTCTTCAATTTGTACTTATAATTTTTTTTTGACTTTTTTTTATATATCTATATGTTAATACACAAGTCAATTAGTAAAGAATTTGGATTTGTATGTCAATAGTCAGCTGATTGGGGAACCAATAAAATTACAGTTATAATTGTTAAACTATTTAGGCATGTAGATAAATATATATCATTCTTATTATTTTTTTTATGCTAGGTAATCAATATTCATTTTGTACAACATAAGTCATAATCATAGTAGTTGTCCAACGATATGAACTAACACTTTGACAAGATATGTTGTAGATTTACACTCTCTTCTTCACATATCAATGTGTTAATGATATGTCCTAGATTTATGCTCATATTGTCTTTTCCTTCTAATCAAATACTTCTTAAAAATATGCATCTTAGAATTGATTTCAAAACTTATAAATACTTGTATCATATCATAATAGTCAAAGCTGATGAATAAAGCCTCAATCAAATTAAAAAGAAACATAGGCATCCAAAGTTTACATGATTGCTAAGATTTCAATATCCAAAATTTAAATGCTAAAGATAAAAAATCTAATTATTATAACTAAATAGGAAGATGATGTTTCTAGCTATTCTTAAATATTAAACAATTTAAAGTCAAAGGTAATTTTTTGTCAATAAAAATAGGACAACTTTTTACTTCTATGTCAATGTAAAATTATAATTAATTATTGTGTCATCAAACTTTCTAATTTTTAAGTAGAGTAATTGTTTCCAATTAGTAACAAACTATTTACAATGGAGGAAACACATGACATACAACCAACAAAAGTGCCATAATTGGAATCAAGGTGAAGCCATAAACCCCATTGAATTAAGGAAATAAAGTGCAACCACAATAGTGAAGGAAATCCATAAAATGAAGCAAAGAAGAACAATGGATTGAAAATAATAACATTAATGAATTAACTAAAACAAATAAATAACTTTAGCCAACAAAATCACTTAGATGGAGACATGTCTAGTGCAATGATATTGGTAATGCACCCTATCCTACTAAGTTGAAGATCTTCACATGCCTACCTTCATCTCATATCACTTCATAATCCATACCACTAGTAAATAGATGGGTTGACACACTCATAATCATATGTTGATGTCCCTTATCACCACCTACATCCTCACAAATACAATTTAAGCACAAAGAAGCACTCTTCCATATCTACTTGCACCTCTTCCATGCTCATCGCCACACATTCCTGAAAATATGTAAGAAGCAAATGTTTGCTTCCCTAACTATAAGTATAATCTCCATTAGAATCCTAAGCATCATGAAATAATCAACTTCTCACTCTCACATTCACTCAACAATCTTTGATATAATTATGGAGTATTAATATATTGATTCTATTCCATTATGATATAATCGTCTTGCTAATAGAGTTTTTTTATGATTTGATTGTGAGTGATTACATGTCAAGGATAAATGATTGGATAGTCTCATTAGACCCTCCATCCATGACCACATCAAATACAAGTCTACAAGTAACATATTTTTTCATGAAATTTAGGTCTCAACCTTATCCTACCTCGATCTTGTCATTGGTCATCCCTATAACTCAAATTCTCAACCTTAGACCAAATCCACAAGTGTAGCTAGATCACTTCTGCACATGTGCCTCTAAACCTCAAAATTTTAAAATAAAAACTTCAACTTAAAACCCTTGTTCACTTCCTCCTACTAGACATTGTGAGCTATTCTAGAACACATTTTTGTGGATAAATATGTGCTATGTTGTTGTATTTAAGGGAATTACTTATTTATTTAAAAATAACCTAGAAGATAGAGAAATCATTTCAAGAGAATTTATATGAGAGCATCATAATAATGCCCTAATTGCATCATCAACTTGTGCCATAATCTAAAAGCACTACATTCTTACTATCTTTGATTATCATTCCAAAGTCATTGAATTGGTCTATCTAGGGGTTTGACTAAGAAGATCATGATCCTCACTTAGCAAGTTCACAACTGTAACAACCACCCACTTTAAACACAAGTTTGGTGAGAGTCTAGGTTCAATTCCATGCACTAGATTGATTATATTTAGGAATGGAAATTAGTTCCACAAGCGCATATCTAACTAGAGCATATCAAAGTCAAATTGTATATTTAAGGCATTTATCAAGACAATACCCTAATTTTAGGCATATTAACAAATCAATCCTTAGTATCTTCAATAATATATTCCTTCATCTAGAATCTATGTATCACATTTAATTTATTTAAATAATTTCATAAATTCAATTCTACATTTATTCTTCTAATCCTAGGGATCTTTATTTATTTAACTAATCCACTCTAAGATATTTATGTAAAAGGTGTTATTTTCCACCTAATTGGAGCTTTACCACTTTATGCTTAGAAGGAATAGCTTACCCTTATTATTTTTACTCTTACTATTTTTTAACATGATTTTAAAGTAGGTTACAACTAATGTCTATTTTTAATGTTTGAAATATTTTACTTGTTACAATATTTTATGTTTTGCATGTTTCTAATGGAGCACTTGTTGCAAGGAGAATATAAGAATTATTGTCCATATTCATATCCTTTAAGTGTTGAAAATATTTATTTTTATGGTAACTAATTGTTTTACTTTGACATGTATCCTCATAGTAGTTTGCATGCATGTTACAATGGGAAAAATATTAAGATGCTCAAAATTGCATACCCATGTCCTTTTCCCTTATGTTTTGGGTCCACTTTGACTAGAGTTTCCTTTATACAATAACAAGTATACACATAACATATTCTTACATGAAATTTATCTTGTGACCTTATCCAAATTTGATCCCATCATCATTCATCCCTACAAACCAATATTGATCCCTAGACCTCGTAGTTATCACCTTTGATCAAATCCATAAATACAAAATTGACCTAGGTTACTTACATGCATGCAACTCTCAACGTCAAACTTTTAAAATTTAGAATTCAAATGTAAACCATTGATAACTCCCTCCTACTTGCCCTTGTGAGCTATCCTAATGCATGTTTGTGTGAATTTGTGTTCCCGTTTATTGTATTCAAGGGCATTCCTTATTCATTTATGAATTACCTAGGAGATAGAGGAATCATTAGAAAATAATTCATATGAGAGCATATAAAAATATCATAAAGAATCCCATTTACATCATCAACTTACATCAGCATCCTAGGTATACTATATTCTTTCCAATTATCTACAATCATTGTGCTAGATTTGTTAAGCCAACCCACAATCCATTTCGACAAATGTTTTTTGACATATCGACAAACTATTGTCGAAATGCCGATGAAACACTCATATAAATTTTGTAGCTTGCACAACGAACTTTTATACATCGAAACCACAACCCAACATCATCAGTCATCGCTATGGAAAATGGAACTGGCGTTCGTTAGAAAATCAACACAAACTTCGTCCATCTAGTGACGAAAAATAACCACAACACAATGTGAAATGGCTCTTTGAAAGCGTCTCAAAAAAACCAAATGTTCATCACAATTTTGACGATGTGGAGCATGTCATTACGACGAAAATATCATTGCGTGTACAACAACCTCATTGAAAGTTTTAGTAGTTCGTCAGTTTATGTTCGTCGCAATTTCGACGAAACCCTACAACTTTTTTTTAAAAATATTCATTCAAATGTATGCTATTACATACATTTGAACAAATTTTATTATTGGTGTGGGTAAGTTTGCTGATTGGAGCCTTGTGGCTATGTTCATTTTAAAGACCATGATTGTTGTCACAAATCTATTCCTTTGAAGCCTGTGATGAGAAAATTGAGCACCAACAATAGACCATTATCTTGCCATTATCTTATCATAACCATGAGTGTAAACCACAACTACAAATGTAAACATGCAACAAACAGTATGCCCACTGGTAACAGAGAGTTGGAAAAATTGTTTTTGCAAGGCATTCACATCAAATAGATATACAAGTCAATGATCATTCTAAGGAATATATCTCACCAATTCTGGGTGATTATTGTGACCTAAGTTTAGCATTGTCAATTCTGATGCAACTACTACAAAAAAGAATGATATTGAAGCATATATAAAATAAAATATATCTAGAATGGACATCTTTGATGTTGTCAACAATTGATATGCAACTACATTATCAATATTTTGTAAACATATCTACATAGCATATGATGATTTCTCAATCTCTCTCTATGAAAGATGTATCAAATTCCAATAATAAGATAGGGGGAATGAAGACTAAAACTTCAAGATAAATGAATTGGGAGACTAAAATAGTGAATGATTTATAGACAATTTTTTATACATGGTTGTTGCTAGAGTTTTTTCAAAGCACAAAGTGTTGGTATGTTGACATTGTCTCATGTACATCAAAAATGTATACATACTTGTCCTCTTTCTCCAATGGAGTTTTCTTGCGTAAGGATTTCTCCAAGTAAATCAAGTCTATATGATTTCTTGATTTTATTGTTATTGTTGATTAATGTATCTACAAGTTATTCCTTTATGGTAATCCTCGATAAAGAACATATTTCAAATTTGCACACTTTATAGAAGATTTTATTGCAGTAGCATGTACAAATTACCAAGACAAAGAAGAATTCCAAATACTTTCAACCAAATAAGCAGAAATAATCAATAACACAACACTTAGTTGCCAAAAACACATAATTAATCACAAAAAATGCAAAGATTAATCACTAAAAAACACGATTAATGGGAAAAACCACACAATTAATTGCCTGGTCAACGCTCATTGACTGATTTTTTTCATTTACATGCATTAAAATAACCTTTAAATCATGTTAAAAAAATTTCAACTCTACTCTCATTTTTATTTTCTCTAAAGTGTGTTTTTTCAAAAGAAATGTAAGAAGTGACATCTCATTGATATCAGCTAGCAATCCCAGCTCACAAAGTGACAAAAATATGGTAGAAGTGAACTCCAAAAGACTATTCAACTATAGACAATGATATTATCAAAATAGGAATAGCATGGTTCATAAACTATTCAGTAAATTATAAAGAAAATTCAACACTAAAAAACCAATAGATACGATTCAAAGTAAGAAGACAGATCTTGATTACCTTACACCTCTGAACCATATCATCAAAGTATTGCCTTTCCTACCCTGTAAAGCTTCAAACTTCTCAACTGTATCAATGCCAATCTTATGCTTTGTCTTTCAATTCTTTTAGGAATTTGTGGATGACTCATATATCTGTCAGTAAAAATGCCTTCAACTAGCTCTATATCTTCCAACCTTCCACCAACTTTTCCTTCAACTTTAATCAAATCCAAGTTAACATCCTTTCTTTCCAAATCTGCAACAACAAGAATTTCTCTGACAACAATCTCTGCTAACATGCGTTTGCATTTGTTAACACTACATCAAAGAAAAAAAATTCAATACAAAAAAGTTGACATTCAGAAGAATCAATTGTTATCATAGTTGTAGGTAGGATGGAACTTATTCCTTGTGAAATGAGCATACAAATTGATAAGGCGTTAGTATCTCCAAATCTCAAAACAAGTCAATTCAAAATCAAAATCACATCCAAAATTTAATAAAAGTTACTCCGGAGTTTTATAAAACCAAATTTGCAAACAACATGTGTGCAATTAAAATATTTACAATTGAATTTGTACCAATTTTTTTTCCTTCATATAGCACTTCACTAAGCTATTGCACACTGCTATGGAAAACAAGAGATAGGGTATTCTACTTAAGGGGTGTATGTACTCAATTATTGGCAAAGCTAGATTGTTGTTTCTAGTCTTACATATTAAGTGTATAGGTTGTGTATAGAATAAGGCCACCCTTTATGTTCCTCTATGCAACTGCTATTAATTATTTGAAATTGATGTAGAAAAAAGGTGATAATTGTCTTGTTGTCTTCACAATTTCATTTAACTTTCTTAATTACATGAGTGTGAAAAGGCCTAAGATGGAAATCCAAAAAGGGGCAGTTAGAGTCAAGAAGATGAAATAGAAGAATAAAAAAAATCCCAATGCAACCACGACTCCATAGCCTTGCTAATAGAAATTTTTATCTACTGTCCAGAATCTCTCAGTGATCTCTACCTTGACGAGTCATTGAACAAGAAACTACTCTTGAGGTGTATGATTGTAAAAGACTACATTCACTACTACAAAAAAGGTCAATGCATCAGCATTGGCAAGTCATGCAATAATTAAGCTTCAACCAAAAAAGAACAACCAAATTCCCTCTTTTGGCAAGAAAAGTCAATCAATACAACAAATGTTCAATCCATACATGCATATTATTCTTGTATCTAGTTCAATGGATAATGGTTTAGTAACTAGATGGCATACATTGTTGCAGTGATGGTTACAAAAAAAAAAATATCGAGGGTTTCTGAACAGAGTAGCAACATGACATAATCAAGGCCTCCTGATGGAATCATAAAAAAAGAATATTATGTGAATATTTTGTGAGTAACATGGAGTCTTGAAAAATTTTAATGATCATAAGGAAAGTGACCTTTCAATCTTGTAAAAATGATTTCTTTTATAGTGATCCCTTAGAATTTGATGCTTTTCAATGTAAATTTCTTCATTACTTGTAAAGGGCTATGCAACTGTTTTTGTAAGTACATAGTGGCATTCATGAATGTGTTTCGAGTCCTATTGTAATCCATGTTGGGAGTGATAAAATATAGTGAGCATACAAGAGGTTGTAAGTCTGATTTTTGACAATAAGTTCCCTACTAATCATAATTATTGTTCCTTTGAGAATATGTTGTTCCTTTGCTCAAGACTTGTATCCATGAATGTAACACAAATTGGTCCTTGATGTGTATTAATCCTTGAATTTCCAAATGAGACATTGTGCCTACAAGGGAAATTAGGCGAGTTTTCTGATTGGAGCCTTGTCCTTCCAATCCTTTTCAAGTTGCAATCAACATTTTCATTGATTTTTGTCCTTCCAAATCATACCTTTACAAGAATTAGTAAGATTCAACCAATATGCAACCAAGATAAGTACTGACCTTACGCAATTTCTCGAAGGAATCTATCCGACACGGGATCCATCCGTGGATAGCTTCCCCTGCAAAAGTGATCATCTAGGGTAACATATGAGATGTGTTAAAAAGTAAAATAAGTAAAAAGGGTAACATATTGAAGCAAAGAGAACTAATGAAAATCTCATAAGCTTAAAAGTGCAGCATAATGAAATATTGAAAAGTGCATTACCTTATTGAGCTTCTCTTTATTTCGAGAATAGTTTAATATTCTCTACTTAATAGGGCCAACCATGTGAAGGTGGAAGCTCATTTGCATCCTCCCCCCCCCACCCCTCCTCACATCACTCTTAATTCGCCATACCCGATCATATAACATTAATCATTCATTCATCCATTAATAACATATAAAATTCATTCATTCATCCATTAATAACATATAACATTCATTCTTTCAGTTTTCACATATTATCAAAATATGGTTGTCATAATATGATTACAATCACTTTTTTTTTGTTTATTTTTTGCAGCTAAATAAATAAGAAGTGGAGTATCATTTTATACATCATCTATCCCCCCTTGAGTTGTTCTACCCTCTGTTCATGATCTTAATGTATGCCTAGTCGTGTACTCACGACGTGGAGGCCACTGCAAGGGGGGGTCTATTGCAATAGCAAAGAAATGTTAAATTGATATGTTTTATTATTATTGTTACAAGTATTTCATTAATTAAAAGAACATTAGAGTGGTGCTCTTTACTTGATAGGGACACATCATGTTCCTAATCTTGTCTTATAGGCTCATGCTCAACATGTTGAACACCCTCTAAATAATCTAGATTTGAAACACAAAAGGTTACATTAATTAATACACCAATTGCAATTAAATATGTTTAAAAGAACATTAGAGTTGTCCTCTTTACCTGATGGGACCACATCATGTTCCTGATCTTGTCTAGCCTGATCGTTCTCAACATGTTGATCACGCTCTACATGCTTTAAAGTTGAAACACGAAAGGTTGCATTAATTAATACACCAAATGCAATTAAATATGTTTAATTGTATTAATCCATAATGCGTTTTGTATAGCACATGAATACATACAGTACCAGGATGGACATGGCCATGACCTTCATCTGCAGGTTGTGCTCTAGCCTCACCAAGTTGCATTCCAATGTCATGTGTAGTATTATGATTGCTTGCCTATTTAAAACAAATAGGCACATAATTACTTTATGGTGGAAATTAATATTGAATAGATTGCACAAGTATTCAATTTTAAATAAACTTCATTGAGTTTTTTTTACCTGCGTGTCAGATGTAGTGGAAGCTTGTGTTTTCCTAGTCAAGAGTCTTAGGCATTCAACCATGGCTCCATAGCCTTGCTAGAAGGCAATCTTCAGGTCCTCTTTTGTGGGAACTCTATTAAATTCAGAGCCCTGCATTTTTGCATAAGATCATGAATTTTGCTTCTATGGTGTGATAAAACCAAAATTTTTTGCAATTTATTATTTGGATGCAATAGTTCATTTATTGATACTTACAATTCATGTAGCTAATTTCATATAACCACTAGAGCCAAGTTTGTGCTGCCCGTATTTTTCTAGTCTTTCCTTTGTTCCCTTCGATGTGTTGGGAAGCCTATGAAAAGTTTGAAATACTTTAGATTATGTAAAAAGAAAGATTAATCAGTATATAATTACATTGTTGATAGTATCACATACCTTCCTTGGCCCGGTGGTGTCTTTCCTTTTTTCTTTTCAGCCTTCTCCTTTCCATCTGACACCAGGTCCTTCCAATCCCTCTTCAGAATCATGGGGGGAAGCTCATACTTTTTGTTATTCTCTAAATGTGACCTATATTGGTCCTTCACATACTTTAGATAGGTACCAACTTTCTTAAGGACCTTGGTTCGGTTGAATGTGTTACTATCGAACAACACAACTAAATGGTTAATGAGCTCATCTTTTAAATCTTGATTTTGGGCATTCCAATGTGTACGTATGGTGGGCCCAAAGATCTCCAGTGTAATATCATTTAGATGTTTATAAAAACCACCATTTCCTACAAAATGATCATGGGATCATTAGTCTAAAAAGAGTGATCAATAAGTAAATTTCAATTGGATTATATATAATAATAATAATAATATTTTAAAGTACCTAGGACCTTCTCTATCTTTATGGGAACGAAATCCTCAGTCACCACAAATGTGACCGACAATGTTCCCTTACTAGTAATACAGGAAGATCTAGAAAATGCTGCTAAAATATCACTAGCACTAGTGGCCTCTACATCCGCAGGTACATGTCTTGACACGTGTTCTAACATGTGTTCACTACCAAAGGGTGCACTACTCGATGTCTGCATGCTATGTGTTGCCGAAGCCAAAATTTCAGTCAACAATATAGGAATGGATGATGGGGTCAGATGATATGATGTATGCATAGGAAGATCAAGATCGACACTTGTATGAACCCTTACTCCCTGGGCATCACCTACAATACCTTGATCATGGCCAACAACATCATGAGGATGCAAAAAATCTTGTAAAAACAACACATATTTTAGTTCATGACATAAAAGAGTACAAAATATAAACCATGAATAAACTTATATTATAATTAAAGATCTCATGAAAACTTACTTGCAAGTTTTGTGCTCTCTCAGTCAATATTTTAACCCTTTCTCTTATCTCATTTGTTTGAGGCACTATGAATAACAATTGAAGGATTTCTTCATTGCATTTTTTTTGGGTCTTCCTTATCATATCCTAAGGGTTTGAGGAATATGAGATGTCATCATCATAGAATAGTGACTGCACCTCCCTATGGATTCTCTCCTCTACTTCTAGTTTCTTTTCCCAATCATTCGACTACGACAAGAATATTAAAAATATTATCAAAATTAACCCAATAAGCTTATGAAAAAACATAATAATAAAACATTTTGATCGTATCTAATTTGTACAATTACAATGAGGTAAACCTGTTGGTTAGAAGTGCCTAAAGATGCATCGCGATCTATGCTCTAGGTCGGAGCCTTCCCCCTACGATCAATGTCCTGCTATGATAAAAATTAAATATAAAAAAACATTACCAAAATGAAACCAATAGACTTACAAAAAAAAACATAATAATAAAATGGTATATTGGAATCATTAATTTGAGGTTGGGTAAAATGGTATATAGTATGTACCACCCCCATAGTAACTGTGTTTGTATCTAGATGTGATTCAAATTGTAATCAATTAGCAACTCTTCCCCTACACTTATTGATTTTATTGCACATACGAATACACAGTTTCCCTCACACGCCTCAAATATGCAATTAGGTTTCTTATTTGTTGACCCGGGTTGTGTATTGTTTATAAAATTTGCAATATTCCCTGATGCTTTTTTCCTTCCATCAATGTACATAGCCACTCCTTTATTTTGATCCTTATCTTTTAGTTGTATATAATTTGCTGACAGTGTATACCTATTCACACTTCATGTATATCGAACCAACTGCATCTAATCTTTGTAACTGTAACAGGGTCTGACATACTCCATCAATTTAGTAAATTTTCCGTAACAAACCTTTATGTCGTCCATGAAAAATAGGCCCAAACCATGTAATGATGATGGTGCTATGCGATACATCCTCTCGTTGACACAAAAATCAGTGTTTATTGGAGGAAGTTCCTTGGGTACCCATTGTTTCCATAGATGTTTGTACCTCAAGGGCACCTCGATGTTGCCTATGCTCTCATCATCATAAGAACATGACCCCCTTTTAGCAAGAAAAAATTCCATGCGTTTACAAAATTTTCTTCTAATCTTTTGACCTCTAGTTGATCTCCCTCTTTTAGACCTACTACATGTCTTGCTTTCCTCTTCTCTTCTTGAATTTACCTCGCTCAAGGAAGACAAATCGAAAAAATACCTATTTGGTGGTACTTGCACTCCATCGAATGAGAGAGATAGTTACCGAAAATTCCTTGAGGTTTTTCATGGTCCATCAAGACATGGGCGAGCATAACTATAAGGTAACAAAGAGCATCTACAAGAGATCATGGACTTAGTAGAGGTTTCCCGGAAGATGGACTTAATTGTCCACACCCTTCAGCTTGGCCGGTTATTTTTCATGGACTTTGATTTTATTGTAGAAGGAATTGATAAATCTAAGACGTATGTCATCTTATGTTGTCTTGTGACAAGAGAATTTTCTTAGGGGGGGTCTATGGTGTAGGAGCACCAAGAGCCCTTTAAGGCCACCATGACCATTTTGGGTCAATATTTGTAATAAGGTCATGATGAGGCCATTTTGTTTCTTTTCATGAGTAAATAAGGTCATTCCATGTATTGCATCAAAGTTGTAAGGCCATTGTGCCATTTTTTGTCATCTCTAGGCCAACTAGGTCCTAAATAGGTCAACACTGGTCAACCTCACCAAAGGTGGCCAAAAGTGATGAAATTGATGTAATTCATGGTTTTATCCCATATTTAGCATGTTTGAGGAGTCCTAGGTTGATAGGAGATCATTTGGTTGAAAATTGAAAAAGTTGTCAAAATTGCTCAAAAGTTGCTATGAGCAACTTTGCAATTTTGGTGCAAAAAGATGCATTTTGTTTCCCAAACCTTGTGTTTTGAAGCCTTGGGTTTTGGGAACATCTAGAGGAGTCATTGTCTTATTTCTTGGAGGTTTATTGGGTTAGTTGGTGGAAGGTTTCTATTACTTTATGTACCTATCTATGAATTTTTTTGGACCACCTTCCTCGAAGACAATAGTCCCTCTCAGGTAGTTTCCATTTGGGTGAGCAACACCTTGATGGGAACCACAATTTTTCTTGAATTCCCTTTAGACTCTAACTTTCTAACCTTTCTAACCCCTTACAAATGAGAAGGCCTTCTCTCGATCCATATAAAATAATTTGTTGTAGTTATATGAAGTTGTTTGTGATGTAAGAGAAAATTGTTGAATTCATTGCAAGAAAGTTATTCGAATCAAGTTATTTAATTGATGACCTAAAAGGCTCTATAATTAATGGTTCATAAGGCACAATGCTTGTTGTATGTTTTTCAAATGGGATATCAAGCTAAGTGGGTTTAACCTTGGAGGAAACTCCATGGATAAGTGCACTTGAGTTGGAGTTGTACTAGGATTGACCTCTCAGGAAGGCCCAACGCTTCACCTCTATGAGCATCACCTAGATGCAATGAGTGATAAGTGTTCCATTCATTCTCATGAGAGGTTGGAGTTATTTATAAGGAGGCTTGTTGATCTGTAGTAAGTGTGCTTTATGGATTTGATGCGACGAATTTGTTTGATGATGTGAAGCTGAGGACAAAAACCTTCAGGAGATCAACAAGAGTTGGACGAAAACTTAAGGGTGGATTTGTAATGGAGTTCACAATTGGGAAAATTTTGTTAAGTCTCCATTGGAGACAAATTTGTAGGGGTTAAGGGTTTGATTCAAAACTAAGGTACTTCTGCAATTTTTAGAATAAAGTTATTTTGATTGGAAAATGAATTATATTATTGCTGAAGCATGCAGTTTAGTGTTGGGTCAATCAATTATTGTTTGGAGGCCAATTTGGAGTTGAAATCCAAAGCTACGGGTTTAGGTTTTGATATCCTCTAGCAATGTGTATTGATGTGTTTTAACATAATCTAAGGTTGCAGAGCATTTGATCAAGGTTTGGTCAACAAAGGTGGATGCCCTAGGACTATTACAATAAGGTTTAATAGGAAAGTCATGTGATCGGTGAGTTTTTCTTGATATTTGATCATTGAATTTGAATCTATTTGTGTTATAAGGGTTAAAACAATGTTCTACTATCTCAATGGTCCTATTTCAACTTGGTGGTTGCATTGAATGCAAACAATTGTATGCTTTTTCATGGACTGTTATGTGTCGGTAGTAGTTGGTAATTTAGATTTATATTAGTGATAAAGGAAGGATGTTGATATGAGTGAATCATTTGAACATAAATTCCATGACTGTAAGAGGTTAAGGGGAGACATTGGGGCCCTCTTATATTTTGATTTGGTGGAACCATGAGTTTGAATTCTTCATATACACTAATTGGTAACCTTGATTTTTATAATAGTCAACAAAATTAATTGTTTTGCAGACAAAGGGAAGGTTCTTATGCATATAAATGTGTTATGAATGTTGATGGATGATTGGGATACTCATAAAAATTTTGAAGCCCAAACCACAAAGTTTATGATACCTTTCATGTTCTCTTAAGAGTCACTGATATCAGACAGTAAGGTAATGTATTGATAGTCTAATGAAGTTTGTGGCTTTCTCTTAATGTTGTGTCTCTCCATTAGAGATTGTGCAGACAACATATGGACGTTTGACAAAGTAAAAGGGGATTGCTTTGTGTATGACGGTAAGCCCTTTTAAGTATTGAGTGTTGAATGAGGAATGTGATCAGATTTGTTTTAGATAAAGGGCTAGTTATTCTTGAAATCAGAACCAATGACCTTGTTTAAGGCAATAGTACAAATCAGTAGTTGTTCTTTATATATTATTTTATGAAATTGGAGGGTAATTGGAATGTACCTTGATTGGGAAATTGCTTGTATGTCTTGGTTATGATCAGATTTGTTGGTATGGTTGATGGCCTTTGGAGCCATTTAGAAGTGGTTGAGTTGTGAACAGTTATGGAGACCTTATTATCTTAATCCTAATTTTTATATCAGAAAGTGGATAGGAAGATTCATGTTCCTTGAGGAGTAGAAGGTTGTGTATATGCAATCCTTTATGTAAGGGTAAGGTGCTATTGTTGCAAGATGACTTTGAAGTTATTTGATCCTATATGCATTAATGGTGTCCTATGAATGATTTGATAGATGATATTATCAAACAAAGATAATAATGTGATTGAAAGATACTTGTGAGAGTGTTTTTATACTTTGACAAGTTCAACTAGGGTTTGAAGTCTTTTCTAAGGATAGCCAGGGTTTGAGAATAATTTTTGAGGTATTTTGTACCTAAATCTGCATACTTTATTCTTCTTTATCTCAAAAATATATGAGAAAAATCATTGTGTTCATTTCTGTAATTCATGGGCAAAAACACAGAAATTTTCGGTACTTTTTCTAGGGTTAGACTTAGTATTACCCCAAAAATTATTTCTTTAAGGAGAAAAATTAGTCTTATTATTTGATCGTAATTCTGAGTTTATTTGTAGAATTTGTTATATGCAAATAAAGTTTCAATTTTTTTGTGGCCTATTTTTGAAAATATTGTTGTTTTTCTATTATCCCTATTTGGGGATATTACATGCACACGAGTGTTGGACGCAAGAAAAACATGAAAGATGTTAAAAAAACACAATTTTCTGCCCCAATAAGCCTTACCCACTCAATGTAAAAAAAAACCCTACCATTTCAACCCTTTTTAGTAAATTGGAAGGATTTTATAGTGGATTTTAAGATTAATGGGAGTTGACCAAAATATAGCATGCAACACTTACAGTGGATTTGTTGGCACTTGCACTTGTTCGTCCTCTTTCTCCCTCCATTTTTTAATTTCTGGTTGGCTGGATGCTTTGTGGACAACTTGGTATTTCAATTGATCCTTGCAGCCATTATGCCTTCTGGATCGTAGCCCCAACTCTCTGCTCCTACATGCGCCAAATAGACTAGTTCATTTTTATACTTTCAAAAGATAATTTTATATTTCAAATTTAAAATACAATTTGGGTCCAATTATTTTCCTTCATTTTAATTATTATGTAAACTTGAAGCACAAAATGTCTACAAAACACTTTATTTGAACACCTCCTAGAAGATATCAAGGGCCTAAAAATAATAATCTAATAATAATGCTACATTAGAAATTGATTTGACATTCTAGAATAATATGCACTAAATTAATGTGTTGTAATATTATTTGTCCATTTTAGTTCGCTTTTGATTAAAGAGTTTCATCTAACATCTAATATCATGCAACATTTCCTCTAAGCAAATGCATTTGGAAAGTACAAAGCTAAATTCCATAGCCTTCATTAATATCCTTGTTGTTTCTTTCAATATGGAAGCTTTGATTGAGGTATGGACATCCATCAAAGTATAACATATAGAGGTATTTTTTCCAAATGTTGAGGTTAAAACTATCCTAGTCATATCACCTACTTTCAGTGTTGTGCCAACACATCTAACATGAAACAAATCTACAACTCTATATAAATAAATATATGGTAGAAATATCTAATTGTGAATTACATTTACTTTTCTTGTTTTTTCATATTTGTTCTCTATAGGTTATACCATATAGTATATTTCTATGCGTAATAGTAATCTCTTTAGTTTGCATGAATAAAATTCTTCACAACTTAAATATAAGATAGATATAAATATGTAAATATATGCCAAGTCAATAAGAGTGGATGGTGCAAAGTATCTAGGTGGTAGATAAGGATATGATGATATGAATTTAAGAGTGGATGTGATTGAATTTAATAAATTACAAATTAAAATAGATATAAATTACTTTAAATAAGTGCTTCATAACCCATCTAATCAAATCATAACCTATCAAAAAGGCAATAGGAATTTTCTAAAGAAAATAACACTTGGCCCAATCATAAGTGTATGGCCTTCACAAAAAGGAGTGATTCACCTTAGCAATAGCAACTACCCCTTCCAAAATTTGCTCACATTATACAAAGCTACAATGTTCCTCCAAGATAAGCCAATCAAATCCTACCTTATGTGTCCTAGTTATCAAATTGGAGATGATCCTAAAAATGACATTGTGAAGGGTGATTGGTCTAAAAAATCTAAATGACTTTGCAATTATTTCACTACTACGATCAATGTGTCATCTTTCATGAAATGTACCAAAACACTATTCATTATGATCATATGGAAATTTCTAGGAGAGCTATAATAGTTGTAACATCATGAATTAAAAACATTAAAAAGTACATCATGAATTAATTATGTAATGTAATAAAAATTAAAAACATCATGAATTAATTATGTAACCATATAAGTCAAATATAATTCTATCAAGAAATCAATATCAAATAGATAATATAATCACATAAATCATACATTTCAATGTCATTGATCTTCTTCTTCATCTAACTCTTTGTTTGCATCATCTGATCTAGATTCGACATTGTATGGATTGGTCATATCATCATCATCATCATCATTGATATCAATTTCGATAATGTCATCATCCACACAGATATCATCTTCATGAACATTAATTCCTACATCATCATGATCTAATTCCTCTTCTTCGACATCTTTGTCAGGCACATCATCAACTAACTGTTGATCATGATCATCATCTACATCATCTTCTAGTTCTTCGATATCTTCTTCTTCCAACACATTATACTTTACTGGCCTTCCTCTTGGATCCTGTCTAACAAAAAATGACCAACCCGGTTTACTTGGAACCTTTGAGTAAAATACCTGCTCAAATTGGCTTGGAAGAACATAGGGCTCATTTCCAGCTCGCTCGATCAACCTTGTATTAACCATGGTAAATCCATTATCATGTTCAATAATAGTTCTCTTGGGATCATTTTCATTCAATCGTAGCTTGTACCATTGGACAACGAACATAACTAATTTGAAGGACTTAAAGTCACACTCAAGTATATCATCCAAAATCCCCATAGTATCAATTTTTTGAGACTTCTAGATGTATGTCGCTTCTAGATGAAACATTAGTCACCTGAAAGACTACAGTTATCCCAGAATCAAAAGTTTTCTTCGTGTCATCCAACTTTTTGATTCAAAATTTGCGACCATTGCACCACATATCCTTGTGGTGTTTCACCTGCAATATGTCAAGCATGTAAAAATTATTGCATTGTTAGTTGATAAACATATTTATTCTTGGCCGAATGTATGCAAAGAAAAAAAACTCAACATAAATATACATCAATATAATTGAAAATAATTAAATAATATGGGTGATTAATATATTTATACGTACCTTTTTATCTCTTAAACCATATGCTAAATCAATTTCCCTTGGTGTAACATTGGAATCTCCATTACAATGAGCTTCTTTAACCAATGAAGCCACACCTTCCCATGTTAATGCACGACCAAATTGTTGACATTGTTCAATCCATACCGTCATCCAATCAAGATTGTTTGTGACGTACAAATGTAGTGCATCCCACTCTAGACCAACTATATATAAAAAAATTGAAATTCACAAATGACGTATTATTAGTTAATTGCCACTGTATATGAGCTTAATTTATAATTGATGTAATTGAAAACCTAACATCCCACTACCAATGATCTTATTATATTTTGTAAGAAACCTCTGAACTATATGTATCCAAGACCCATTGTGTTGGAACTATAAATTTTTTAAAAAAATTATAGTGATTTATACTCATAAGTTTCCCAAAGGAGCCCATATTTTGAATAAAAAATTGATATAATATCCTTTGCATGACATGAATATCAATGATCACATCAGCATTAACCATTTGATACCATGAATTCTGTCTAAGCCCAAGGATTTGTGTAAATAAGCCATATCAGCAAGAGATAGTGCAGGTCTCTCCGATTCATAAAGCATTATATTCTTATACATATTTTCTAGCATATCGGTGAGAGGTCAGGAATGTCACGCTAATCAGATTTCATATGAATATGTGCATCGAGAAGATATAGTTTACAGTCTCACCGATGAAGAAGTTCATTGGCAAGACGAGCATCATCGGGAAGAGATCAATAGGTCATATCAAGAATATGTGCCTTACCGATGAAATACCATCGGTACGAGATTTGTCATGTCTCACCGATAAAGCATAAAGAATCACATCGGAAAGAAAAAACACTATCGGAGTAAGGTTCTTAAGTCAGTATGAGCACATTTGTCTCACCGATGAAATATCATCGGCGAGACACCCATCATGTCTTACCGAAAAAACAAAAGAAGATACTATCGGAAAGACAATTGCTATAGGGTTGAGTTCAAAATTTCCCCCCAAATCTCCATGTCATGCCAATGGGATTACATCGGTAAGAGTCTTAGCGACATACTTAAGATCAAAGGAATGAACATCAGGGAGACTCATAGCGTTGGGGAAACAACTAAGTGTCTTAGCGATACATAGTCTCTTGTCGATAAATAATACAAATGGGTCAAAGGATTCATCAGGGTGACTCTTGGTGATATCTATGCATTATGGATCAAAAGGATGAATTATGTGATATCGGCAAAAAGGACATAATGTCTCCTTGATCAACAAGGTGTTCAGTGAATGTTGGTTGAACCCAAATAAAAAGGATCGCCCTGAGTTTGAAATTTCATGCCGATATAAAGCACTTGATGTGATAGTGAGAATTTCAAAAAAATTGCAAACTCGTACGTGCTCAGAGCTGGAACATTAATGGTGCCATGAACACACAAAGAAGTAGAGAACTTTTGAAGAGGAGTAATTGAAGGCAAATTTTGTAAAATTAGCAGCAGGAGAGCGAATGAAGGGCCAAAGGATTTTACAGTCAACTATTTTCAAATAAATTGGTAAGTTCTCTATGATTGAATTTCCTATTCTGTGATTTATAAAGAGTAAAATGGAAAGTACCATCTTGGGGAAAACAAAGGGTAAGAGACAAGGTGAGAGTAGTCACCCTAGAGGGAAAAAGAAAAAAATTGAAACTGAAAATGAGCCAAGGGTAGTGGAAAGGAAATTGAACCAAGACTTATTCGACCAATTACCTGGTTCAAGACCTAAAGCTAGGTGTTCCGCTCAACTTAGGGCAGAAGTAGAAAAATTGGAGGATAAGTAAAATCACATAGGTGATATTTGGACTCCAATTAGGGGATACAATCTATTCATCTTTCATTACCATCGAAGGAATCAATATGAACCAATGTGTAACCCTTGGAAGTTTAACCTAGGGAAATTGGTCTGCCCAAACGTGTTTGTAGATGCAAAATTGGTAAAAATGATAGCTTCTCACTATGACCCAAAGCTTAGAGCTATTTGTGATCCATCGGGAAAACCCTTTGTACACATATAAGAGGCTGCAATCAGTGAGGTTTTTAACCTAGAGGGGGTATGTGATGAAAAAATTGTAAATGAGGAGTTGGAAAGGGAGTTTTGGAGAATGGATACTATATACAAGGGTTGGAGGTTACCATTGCATAGACTCACAAAGGATGGCAACTCAATTCCATTAGAAGATAGTGATGGCCCTCCATTTCATGTTGACATGTTTGAACCATACTTGAAGTATACATGTTTTTCAGAAGGCCAAGTATTAGGGATGGAGGTCCTTGATTACATGTCAATTGTGCCAATGGTAGTGGCAACAAATGTTCAATGCCATAATTCTAGACCTTTTGACTATGCTTCACATATTTCCAAATAACTTGATGCAAGATTAATGTCAATAAAAAATGGATCTCCTATTTTGGATTTGAAGCCCTATTCAATCTTTATGCATATGATATTGTACTATGGACAAGAACTAAATTTGTGGCCTGAAGGGTTAAGAGTTTCAAAATTTGATAAGGAAGGAAGATCATTACCAATACAACTTTGGACCACCATCTGGGATAATAGATTTGCTAGTTCTTGCTTTATACATTTTGAAGAATATTTTGTGAAGTCATTGTATAAATTGTATAATCACCCTTGTGATTACTCATTGTCTAATGAAATAAAAAGGTTTCTCAAACATAAGGACTTTGTTGGGCTTGTCAATCACAATTGGGGGGACTGGCATTGCTTGGAAAGTACAACTAGAATCAGGATATATGGGTTTGAGGATGCACCTTTTATCCTTCCCAAAATAGTACCTGATAGGATTGCCTACCTAGAGATTGCTAGGCAGTTAGATTATTTAGATTTCATGAACTTAAATTCTTTTGGAAAACGAGAATTTGTTCCTAGCACTCTTTGTTTTGGTGACTTCACTGTGTTAGCAAGGGATGGATATAATATGGTTCTAAATAAATTATTACAATACAATATGAAGAAAGTTCCACTACGGAAAGGATTTGATCCAGAGGGGTATATCCACTTTGTAAGAGATAAAATGAATTTGGGCGAGTATTATCATGTACCCTATTAGTATGATGATCTGATCAGGAATTTGGAGGAAGAAGAAGCAAAAAGAGTGGTTGAAGAATATAACAGAAGGTTGCAAGATGTTGGAACGTTGTCTTCAGAGGAAGAGACATCTGGGGATGAAAGGCCCCACAGTGCAATTAATAAAATTTCTAGGGCAAGAACTCAAGCTTACAAATATCCTCCTAGGGAAGCATATGTTGAAAATAATTCAGATACATATGCAAGATAGATTGCATACAAGTCATTTGTAGCCGATGATGAATTTATCAAAACTCGAGAATTTAAAATCCTTCTTGTACAATTAAAAGGGGAAATCAATAAGAGAATCAGTGGAAGATATAACACCACATAATGAGGGGAAACTATTGAGAAATTTGAAACTAAGTGTAGAAAAAGAAATGGAAAACATAACCCCTGAAAAGGGAAGAAAATTGCTAGAAAATGTAGGTGTCATGATTTTTCCTGGGTTGGATTTAAATTCTACCTTAGTTTTTGATAGTTTTTTGAAGAATAATAATGCCACATACAAACCCAGTCCTGAAGGTATAGCAAAGATATACACAGGATCTAGGTATAATCCTGATGAGGGATCACTCATGATTTGGGCTTTGTACTCACCACACAAGAAATCTGTTGTGTGATACAAAGAAATATTTTGGGCATGTAATGACATTAAACGTTGGAGAAGTTGATCCGATAACACCAACAAATATTGGCATTAATGTTGCCAAGTTGAATAAGACACATATGCAAATATTAATTAAGGAGAAATAAATGCATAATATGAATAATGAAAGATTACTCAGAGAGAATGATTGTTTGAAAGATATGGTGGGAATTGCATTAGGACCCACTAACCAACTAACTCATGGTGAGAGATCCCAAGCTAAGGACAAGTGGGAAGAGTCTAGTGCATACTCTCAAGGAAAACATGACACACTTACTGCAATAATTAGAAAAAGGTAGGACAACTTGATGATCTTGTTGAAAAAACTTTGGGGAACAAGTTCATAAATCCATATTGCAGAACAAGAACATATACGAATTGATGGTAGGATTCAAGAAAAGTGTCAAGAAATAAATGAGAGGGATGTTCCTGATAATGAGGTTATTAATATTATTGATGACATCATGAGAAAAAACATGAGCTTTCATGAAGAGATGCAAGGAAATGCACAAGGATTGGTTGAAGCCACAAAAAAGGGATTACCAACACTATCTAAAGATGGAGGAAAAATGAAGGGAAAGGCCAAATGGGTTGATGAATGCAAGTCAATGCTGCAACAACTTTTGGAAACGCCTACAAAGAAAGACGCTCCACTAAATGAAGCTTGCGAGTTGGTCGAGAAGATGGTGATGATGGAGATAACAATCTGAAATGTGCTAGAAGATGCTAACACACATGAGCAACATGATTACTTGGATAATTTTTCAGAAGTCCATTTATGGCTCAACAAAGCCTAATTTCTAGTTTATTATTGTTGTTGTTAAGAAAAAACATTTCTGAAAGTATGTTTCCTTTTATGATTTTGTTGTATTTATATCTATTTTATAATGTGAAATAGATATAGGCGGATAGAACAAGGATACAACAGATAAATTTGCAATGATGTTTTCATCTAAAAAGACTCAGATGCATGTTTGAATTTTGATGAAGTTAATGAAGATATCTGGATTTGTGGCTTAATCTTGGTATGAATTGTTTGTTGAAGTTATATAGTTATATGGTTGTCTCCATTTTGGTATTTTTCTATTGTTTAAATTGATATATCAAGCATATATTCAGTTTATCAATACACATTTGTTGTATTTGTGTGATGTGGTTATTCGGTTATTTCTAACAGAGATTAAATCCTTCCAATCAATCACAGTAATTGGGGAGTATTAATTGGATCAGTAAGAAGAATCACATAACTAGGATTTTCATTTAGTCTCAAGTAGAGTTTTTCAATCATTTATTTGCACGTTTATACAAGTTATAAACTACATTTGTGTGCCAAACAGTTTGAATTATTTCCTTCACAAATTACACTTTTCTAGATCTTCATTAGACTCCATATACCCAACAAGGCACTGGTCTAACATTTTTATCTTTTAGTTCATCCATTTTATTTTGTACATTTGTTAACTAAACATATTTCTTACTCATACAATTTATGTTAGATTAGGATTACATCTGTTAACTGAACATATTTCAAGAAAATTGAAGGCAATGCAAAATGTATTATAATTAATCTCCATGGCCATCTTATAATTACCTCTCACTTTCCTCAATCTACCTTTTCCCATAAGGTACTCCCCTTCGAATTTGTTAATGGAGTTGGGATCCCAAATGCGATCTACATGGATCTTTGCGGCGAACTCAGAAAGATATTCAATAATGTACACCATGGTCTGGTATACCATATATCCCTCCACTATAGAACCCTCAAGATGTACTCTTTGTCTAACCAAAGCCTTCAAAAATTTCAAGTGCCTCTCAACCATCCACATTGACCTTGTGTGTGCAGGTCCACACAATTCAATCTCCTCAACTTGGTGTATGAGTTAGTGTTCTTGTGCATTGAAAAATGTCGAAGGTTGACACTTTTACATTTCACACATTAGACGAGGAATTTTTCTCTTCCAATAATTTATATCTTCTTTATGGATTTCTTTAGATGGCAACCATCTACAAGTGATTCAAGGCGCAAATATATTAACGAGATTTAACAAAAACATACAATATATTACATAACAAGTAAAAAAAATGGAAAATATAAAATCTATACAACGAATTGAACAAATATCACTACTTACATCATGTATTTTCCAAGATCATATATAACTTTCTTGACATTGTTATCGAAGTCGTCTGGGAGAGATAGAGGTAGAACGTACTGCAACAATTATAAAATGATCTTTTCATTATTTTTCCAAAACTAGTAAACATAATACAATTAAAAAGTACATGTAGTATAAAATTTACCAGAATAATTACCTTAATGAAGGTATGTCAATCATGCGTTTTTATCCCTGACCCAAATTCACTTTTCTTTGTTTTGATATTGTTTATGTTTGCAACAAATCCTATGGGAAATCAATTTTTTTGTATGACTTCTTTTATAGCATTGCTTTGCTGCTCCATTAATAACCAAGGAAGGGCGCTTATATTAATTTGGTCTCTATCACTATTTAATTAAATAGCATTTTTAATTGCATGATTGGCTTCCTGAATGTCACTACAAAATTTGACAATTTTTTCTTTGTCATGCCCTCCATCCAATATTTTCCATAACGTTTTTGTTATATTATTTTCAATATGCATTGTATCAAACAAATGCACAATTTGTAGCTGCTCATAGTAGGGCAACCTACTAAATTGTTTGGGATATATTTTCAATCCTTGTGGAAGCTGACCATTAATGCCTAGATGACCTTCATGAAGCATATAAGTTAAACAAATTAACAATGACAATCATTGTCAATTACAACATGAGTAAAAATAACACAATATAAAAATATAAATTCCAAACATATATGATAGATAAACAATTTGATCCAATGTATAACTTTGACGATTAATTCTATTATATTCCAACTTCCATAGGCGAGGTGTCATTCTTCATGGTTTTTATGTAGTATCTTCTTTCCCATTGAAAATATGTTTTTCAGTAGTTCGATACTTATGATTTATGTGGAGGGAGTGCCTATACTCATCAAACACCTGCTTTCCTAAACTTGTTGAATGATGAGATTTCATCTTTGGACCACAAACTGGACATACAATTTTTCCCTTTGTTTGAAGACCTGCAAGATCATATATAATTGGATTAAATATGTCAATTTTTATAATTATATATAATGAATAGATTATTTAAAAAATATGCATGATATCTACTTCATAAAATTAAATATCGTTAAAGTGTAGTCGAACGTTATAACATACCAAAAAAATGTGTTAGCCCTAGGGCATCATGAATTGTCCATACAATCATTGCATGGAATTGAAATTGTCTTTGTCCTATTGGTCTAGAGATGTCATACATAGTGACGCCATTCTATAACTTTAGTAACTTGTCGATAAGAGGCTCGACATATACATTCATATCTTTAACTTGGTACTTACCTAGTTGAATGAACACAAACATTACATAATTATTATAACCATTTTACTGCAATATATATAAATTAATGTACATGACTATTAAATGAAAAAAATATAAGTCATTATGCAACAAATAAGACAAATGAGATGCTACTACATTAAAGAAAATTGATGTAAACAAATACCTGGAACAATCATTACCAACATTATGTGCTCCCTCTTTATTGACATCCATGGAGGAATGTTATTGTTGATAACAAAAAGAGGCCACACTGAGTAAATAGATCACATCTCTCCAAATGGATTGACACCGTCTGCTAGCAATGAACACCTAAGATTACGAGGTTCTTCTTTAAAGTCTGGCCATTTTTCCTCCATGTCTCTATATGTAGAACCATCTGTAGAAATTCAAAGAATGGCATCTCCACTTCTATTCCATGCATGGTAATCCATAAATTGTGCCAAGCTTTCGCACCTAAATAATCATTGCATGTGTGGAATAATGAGAATATAACGAAGAACCTTGCGAGGCACCTTTTGTGTTAGTTGATCTGTTTGATATCTATTCATATGACATTCTAGGCATTTTGATGCAAATTCATGTTGTTTATGATATATAATATGATCATTGGCACATGCATCTATTGCTTGATACTCCATTCCAATATATTTCATAATGCCAGATAAATCTCGGTATGAGCGAGGTAAAATATTTGACGGTGATAACAAAAATTCACCTATCAATCTACAACAAAAAAATAATTTGTTAATATAAAGAATATTAATGGTACATATTTCATCCTTTATTTACTAGTGATGAACTAACAACAATTAAAATAGATGAAAAAAGATGACATATATGACATACCTTAACATCCGTGAGATTGCTATGTTGGATAAACCATTCATAACCTTCAAGTTCACCAACAAAAATACAACAGAGAGAAGAGTTGTTTGGGAGCCTTCATAAAGGGGTTCGTATTCCTTCTCAAGTACAAGTAAATCATGAACATCATCAAAGTCATCTCGATCATCATGATTAGTTGTGCCACTAAATGTGTCATGGATCAATGTATTTGTACCATCATCTTCAACTGTGGTTTCTGGTGCATGATCATCTTCTTCCATAGGATCATTAACTTCATCTTTGGTATTCATAGCTCCATGTTCCTCCGCTTGCAAAACCACATTCTTTAGGTTGTGATAATCCATATCATGTGCCCTAGGGCACCCCACCTTTATAATAATGATCAAGACAAATAAACCATGATCATGATCAAGTGATTTTTTATATATATAAAAAATGTTAAAATGATATAAACATTTACAAATTCAATCAATAGAAAGACATATAATGAACAACTTACCAATGGATGATAATCATGCCCCCTTCAATGTGACCATGCTGCCTACAATGCTTCTCAACTGTTGTGATTAAAAGTCTTCTCATCTTTAAGCCCTTGCAATTATTGCAAAGATAATAACATTTCCCATCACCCTTTCTTTTCAATCTAGCCCACAATAATCTAGCAAGTGTCTCTTGATTTTGTTCTGGACTAATATTATCTGACATGATTTTTCTTTACCAAGCTTGAATTTTTAGATCTTCAAAAAATATCAAACTCACACTCCAATAATTTTTAATCATAGATGGGTAACAAAATCTAATAATTTTGATATTTTGCACCCAAAAAAATTGGCATGCAACCACCCTTGCAAAAGAGAAGATAGCCTGAACCCTAAACCCCAAAAAACACTTTAAAATGTTAATGTCAGAACTTATTAAATTTTGATTTTACTATGATTTCCAACTGTTAGACTCCTAAAATCAAAATATTGAACTTGCACAACAAAATTTGGAAATGAAATTATGAAAATGCACAAGTCTAAAAATGAAATCTGATGATATGTTGCTTTAAAATATGATTTTCACACCTGAAACAAATCTGACTTCACAAATGAATTCTGGAAAAAGACAATGACTACCCTCAACCTGGCGATATCTTCTTGATTTTTTTTAATTTTTTTCCAAGAAAATCGTTTTTAGTTCTCCACAAACTATCACAAGTATATAAAATTCGCAAGTAGAGAAAATTCACAAGTATAGAAAAACACTGTCACAAGTATAGATAAATTGTGGAGCTCACTTTTATTTATTAAAAAAACATTCATTGGAACTCCGACGAATGGCCCACTAACCATATGTCGGCCACAATTTGACTTTACGTGTTTGTCGAAATATCAACGAAAAATCAGTATCGTCGAAATTCCGACTAACGTCAGGCATAATGTTTTAAAAAATTGAAAATTTCACATTAAATATAACAGGTACCCAATGATACATCTAATTATACATCTTTCGTCAAAAATTTTCATCATTTTTTGCAGTCAAATGAGTTAGTGGTTGGATGAAGGACAACATGACCCTCACCAGACAAGTTCTCAAATCATTTTTTTAGACACTAGACCCCACTTTAAATCTAAAGATAATCTACAACAATCATCCATTCCTTTCCCGTTATGTTTATCTTTGTGTGCTAGATTGATTCCATAGGCATGTAGATTAGAGTTGTAGGTGTGGATTTGAACTTGATAAGAGTAAAATTAGTTTGTAAATTCTAAGGTATTTTTCCATATAAGTTACTATTTTTTTAGCACATTGTAAATCAATCCCTAGCATCTTCAACAATACATTCTTCCATCAATCTAACTAAGTATCACATTTAATTCATTTAAATTTAATTTTATATTTATTATTTCCAATCCCTACCCTAAAATCCCAAGGTTATTTATTTATTTAATCTACTCTAGCATATTTATGTAAGAAGATTCATTTTCCCTTATAATGAATAACATAGTAGCATTATAAAGTTGTCTGACATTTCAATTTCCACCCACTCTAAATAATCTCATTATTTTTTATTAGGAACACAGGTTTTGAAGGGGTCCTAAAACCCTTTACAAAAGGAGCAGGCTACTATTTAAATAAAAGCATTGAAACCAAGTAGCCCCCAAAAAAACACCACCATCATCAAAACCAACAATAAACAATCAACAAGAAAAAGACAAAAAAAATAGACAAAATCAGAGAGACAACTATTACTATAAATTCTTAAGGATTCTTATTGCCTCCACATCACTGGTAATAAATTTTTCATGCATCTTAACCACATCATCAAGATCTTTAGCTGAAACCATTCCACCTTTCTTCATTTTACTCTTGATCTGAATACAAGGACCATCCTCCTTACCAGTCTCAACATTACCCAATAAGGTCACATCCTCCAAAACCTGCATCTCCTTCCGTTTGAGCAATGACTTACTAGTCCACTATCTAGATTTTTCATTTAGCATGGTCAATCCATTTGCACTGTTCTGCATTGACACACAACTCACATAAACTAGGGTAGAAACATCTATGAGAATCTTTGAAACTTTTTGTTTTAAAGAAACCAACCTGGACTCATGATCAACTTTTATGTTTTCAACATCAACCACAAATCTATTGAGGATACCATGCATGATTTTTACCTTTTTGATGACTGATGATTCCAAATTGTTACTATCTATGAGAGATATATTAAACTAGGCCCCAAAATCAACCTTAATATGAAGTTGCTTAACTTCATATAGAAGCCACTTAAGAAGCAAGAAAATGTTACTAGTCCCCTCTCTTGCAAGTCGAACAACATCATTACCATCTATCAGTTGAAGAGCTTCAAAAACAATATGAAACTTACCAATTGGGGTGTCTACCTTCTCTTTACCAACATCCAGAGAATCAACTTCTAGATCAATCACCTTATCAGGAACCCTACTATCTTTGTTGTCTTTCCTTTGTGTTGAATCCTCAAGAACGTGCACCATGCCACCCAATGGCTCTTCCACAACATCGCCAACCTTTTCCTTCCCTTTACCCAAAGTAGGTGAGCCTTTCTCCATAGAATTCTTCCCTACCCTCCTCATTTATCCATCCCCTAATTAAATCCTTCTTTTAGCACCAATTGGAGGAGACTCTACTCTTTTTGCACTTGATTTTTTATTTTTCGAAGAGCCTTTACCTTCCCCTTCCCACTCCAGATCAGTATAAGAACCCTCTGACCATGAAAGGGATTCCTCTTTCTTGGACCTTTTCTCGGATGAGTTAGAAAAATCATCCTAGGGGTCCTCAAAGGAGTTAGACCCATCATCCTTCCCATCATCCCCCTCTGAATCCTCACCCATGTCAAAATTAGAGAGGGTATCCTTGACCTTGCGCCCTTTATGCAATTTGGGAGTCTCGATAACAAAATTAGCCTTGGTGTGCTCAATTATCAGGACCATTAGCACCTCATGCAAATAGGGGTTGCTCGAGTTCTTACGGTGGTCCAAAATACCATTCTCTAAAGAAAGTAGCAGATAAAAGGGAAAAAATAATCACATTGTTTTTTATTGGTTAAGCAGGGAAAGGGCCTTGACCCAAAAAATTTAGTACAACATTAGAAGAACAAAAGGTGGAAAGAAACAACAAAAAAAGGAATCCCACCAAACTTCCCCCCTCCCACAAGCAAAAATCTTAACCAATACCCTTACAATCAAACATAGCAGTTCTATCAAAAGTAGCAAAATAGTTTAACCTATAATACCTATTAATATCTAACTTCGAGTGCATACTAAAACTAGAATTACTAGAAGCATTACAAACATTAAAGTTTAGGCACCAACGACCATTAACAATTTTATCATCCCCAGAAAAAGCACAAAAATAAACCATCAAAACAAAAAGCACAGAACAACAAAATAGAGCACCATAGTTATGCTTCCTCAATCAACTTCCATGCAGTCAACAGGTCCTCAACTGTGTCATCCACTGTTTCCTTTAGCTCCATCTTCCCAGACAAATCCACACCCTCGCTTGTCGCTTTTTTTTTATTTTGTGGATTTTTAATTTTACCCATACCTAATACCATAGCCATTATAGCCCTCTTCATGACAACACCAACCACCGAGCATAAAATCTTAACCACCTTTTCCAGAGCTTGGATTCAGATGTCCTTGTCTTGCTCTTGCATCCCTTTTTCTAAAACTTGTAGTCTTTCCTCCAATCTATTTATATTACCACCATCCTTGAATTTTCTCTTAACAAAATTTTCAAGAGCTTGAATTATGTTGTCCTAATCCTTCTCTTGCATCCCTTTTTCCAAAACTTGTAGTATTTCCTCCAATCTTTTAATTCTCTCATTACCACCATCCTCAACATTTTCTTCCTCCTGATCTTTTGTTTCCATCCTCTCTTGGTTATCCATGAAATTGTCTTCTTCCTCCTCTCGGGTCACCTCTTGCTGCAACTCCTCTTCCTTGTCTTCATTACCATTGCTACCATCACTTTCTAAATTCGAATCTTCCTCCTCGACTGAATCACCACCTAGGATATCAGGGATCTCCTCTGTAGAAGAATAATTATCCTCCCTCGCTTTCTTATCTTTTCTTTCCTACGGGTTGTGGGTACTCTTTTCCTCTGGGCTTTGTGAATTTTTACTACTTTCTTGCCCCTTCAAAGTCACCATTTCCAATCTCTTAGACCTTCTACCGATCGGATTTGAACATTCTATCTCATTTTCATCAGGTATAGTGATCATGTCTGCCTCTTCCCCCAGTTCACGAATAATCAATTTCCTCTTCTTTTTAGCCCCCAGGTCAATAGAAACATCCCTTCTTTTTTTTGGTGTAACTGTTAGCAGATCCTTCCACGCTGATTCATTAGGATTAGAAGACTTCTTACTAGGTTTTTTGTCTAGGGAATTGGGTTGGGTTTCAATAAGCTCAATTTTCACAGAGCTTTGGGGCTTGGGGTTTTCAAGCAATTTGAGGGTTGGGTTTCTCTGCGGAGTCTTGGCCAACTCAAATTTGCAGATGGCTCTTATAAGTCCCTGATGTAATGGTGGGTTGGATCCATCTCTGGCTCAAGGAAGAGAATACAAAGAATGGAAGATTAATTTTTTCAAGATGTCTTATGTGATTGAGAATGGGGAAATGATACCCGTGGATGGACTAGAAGCGCCCCTCAAGGGTAAAATACTTCATTACAATGAAACACACATTATGATACGGGGGGAAAGCTTAATCCTAGAGTAGCTGTTTTGAAATCTTTCAACTTTTTATTTGTCTTCAAAGAGATTCTCAATGTAATCTTGATAGTTACCATTACTAACCTTGGCCACCTTCATTCCCTCGTATGCCAGTCCCAACACCTATGCAATTATCTTCACATCCACTTTAAATTGAATTCCACCCAGATTAACTTCGCCATCCCTCCATGCATTGGAAAACTTGTAGCTTAGTTTTTTGTTATATCATTCCATTGCTGCAAAGTATGGGGTGAAACCTACCCTCTCAAAAAGACCCCAGAGCTCCTCATTATTGTGGAGTGACTCATATTTGCGGGGTTCAGTTCACTTCCTAGGGCCTCCCATGGTGTTGTTTTGGCTATGGTAATTCTTAGGGATGAGAAGGAATTCACTTTCATGTCCTTCGACATTCTCAACACTGGCGACATGAAATTCTAAAAGTTAAGTTTTAATGGTGACTCCGTGGCTACTCATTTGAAAGATAAACGACTTAGGTTTTTTGTTGCAATGAATTAAAGAACTAATGCCTAGGTTATCACCTTTTCGAATATCATCATTATTGAGATTGACAACTCCACCTCCCTTTCTAGTAATGATTACACCTATTTTATTACTTCTTTTGTCTTCAGTGCAAACACGAGTCCATCTGTCATTTTGGAGATCAAACTCATGATTTTTTCTCATGCAATTTATTTCCTTAATTAAACCTTTCTTATCAAGGTACAATTCTCTACAGCCTAGTTTTCCTTTCCATCTTTGGCCTTTCATTTCATCAAGACTTGGCAATCCTCTAACAACATGCTTCCTCCTTCGTCCAATCAGCTTGCCATCATGCATCCATGGGGTCCACATCTTTGCTGGACACCTCGAACCATCACCCTTTTTAATCATTATCATTCCTGTCATCATAACCCCTTCTTTGAATATTTCTCCCGCCAAGTCTGTCCACAACAAGCATTTCTTTAATTTGGTTAGGAAAATTAGAGAAATCCCAAAAATTTAAAATTTCATGATTAACACCTAGGTTGGCCATAGCATCCGTGACCTTATTACCTTCCCTAAAGGAATGGCGTATTTTATAATATTGAATATCTTGTACCATGCTTTTACAATCTTCCAACAAATCTTTCATTTCCCATGGGATTTTAGCCATGTTGTTAAGATAGTCAATGATCAGCTTTGAGTCTCCTTCTATAATCACCTTATTGTACCCCTTGTATCTGAGATAACTGACTCCAATCCAAATAGCATAAGCTTCGATGAAGTTGTTCATTCTTGTTCCTAAGCCCTTGTTGTATCCTGCTAGATAGGTGCCTTTATCATCCCTGATCACTCCACCAACAACAGCCCATCTCAAATTCCCTTTTGAGCAACCATCAAAGTTGCATTTCACCTATCTTGGATCTAGGGGAATCCAAACAATATTCTTTCTGATAAGATTTTTTTCCCAATTTATAATGTTTAAGTCATGGGAGATCCCCCATTGTTGTTTTATGCTTAAATCTTGTTGTGTTGGCCCTTTCTTAGCTTGGTTATACTAACAACTTTCCAAGTTTTCTTGAATTTGTCTTTTTACAGTCAAACATAGCTCCTTACTACTCCTAGTTGTATCTCTAAACACCTTGTTGTTTCTTTATTTCCACAGGCCCCAAGCCAGAAACAGGGGAACTTGTCCCCATAGATCAATGATAATATTATGAGAGTAAGGACAAAAGCTCCATCCTTCCACAAGCATTTGAACATTAGCCAAGAAAACCTAGTCCACCTTTAGAATCTTGAGAAAAAAATCCCAAACTTCTTGAGCATAAGAACATTGAAAGAACATATGTATGATAGTTTCCTCTTGTTCATTACAAAGACTACATCTATTGAATAGATACCAGCCTCTTTTCTTTAGGTTGATTATAGTAAGGATCTTACCATGTATAACCGTCCACTAAAAACAATTAATTTTCAGGATTAAATTCTTCCTCCATACCTTGAGCCAGTTAAAAGATCCCAAATTTTGAGTTTGTTGCATCATGGATTCATAGGCAAATTTAACAGAGAACCTACCAGTAGCATTTTTTGTCCAAATCCATTCATCCTTTCTGTTTCTTGAGAAGGGGTCAGGATTTCCAATTTGATTCATAAGCAATTCTAAAGCATCATCCCATTTTTTTTGTCTACTTCCCCTTAGAACAACACTATCAGGTAATCTTTGAAGCCTATCCACCTTGGTCTCAACCCTTCCCAAACTAAGTAGTTAGAGACTTTTTTTCCAATACCTCTTTTCATTCTAATTTTGATTTGTTGGAGGCCTTCAAAGCTAACATAGGGGTCTGTGTGGACCAGGTATCTTCCCAAAAATTAGTACTTAGCTCATTCCTGGCCCTTATTTTTTCTCCTCTAGTTAGGATTCCTCTTTTTTTAAGAAGATTATTCCAAAACACTGATCCATACAGAAGCTCCTTCTTCCTAATAAAACACCTAGCTTCCTTATTATTTAGATACTTTGCCCTTAATATTTGAGCCCGATCTTTTTCACCTTCCAGGAGAAACCAACCCATTCTAACCACTAGATCTTTATTGAATAATTTTAATCTTCAGATTCCCAATCCTCCTGCTTTCTTTGAGGCACATACCATTTCCCACTTGATGAGTTCCATTCTTTTCCTTTCCTCCACCCATGACCATAAAAATCTTCGTTGAATTGTTTCAATTCTCTCAGCTATATACACCAGGATATTAAACATAGATAGGTAATAGAATGGTATGTTTTGTAGATAAGCCTTTAAGAGCTAATTTTTTCCTGCCAAGCTTAGCAATTTGCCTTTCCAACCAACCATTTTTTTTGGACTTTCTCCACTATATAGCTCCAATAGTTGTTGTTCGATTTTCAAGAAAATAGAGGTAGGCCAAGGTAGGTAGCAAGTAACTCCACCTCCTGACACCCCAAGATCCTTATGACTTTGTTTTTCACATGGGGCTAGTATTAAAAAATAGATTTTGCTTTTCTGGTAGTTTATACACTGGCCTGATATTTTAGCATATTTATCAATAATAGATTTCCATTGTTTAGCTTCAACTATAGACTCCTCCCCTATAATAATGGTATCATCAACAAACTGTTGATGTGAGGCAAGGGGTAAGGAAGAAGCAACACAAAAACCTTTCAAAATTTTATTATTAAGTTATTTATGTATGTTGCGGCCTAAAGCTTCAACCACAATGACAAACAACTATGGAGAAAAAGGGCCCCCCTATCTCAAACCCCTACCTGGTGAGAAAAAACCATGGGTAATACCATTAACCAAGACCGAGTACTTCAAAGTAGTGACACAAGTTTTTATCAAATTGCAAAATTTTCTAGTGAAGCCGAATTTTTGTAGAACAACAAACAAGAACTTCCAAGAAACCCTATTATAGGCTTTGGAGATGTCTAATTTCAACACCATACTTGGTTTCTTACTGTAATCCATAGAGTGCAAGATCTAATGGGTATAGATTGCGGCATCCAATATTTGTCTTCCTTGAACAAAACCCTTATGATTAATCACAATCAATTTTCCTAGAACCAATTTCAACCTGTTTACTATAATTTTAGAGAAAATATTATAGGTGGTGTTGCATAAAATTATTGGTCTATAATCATTCATTGAAGCAGCCTCAATAGTTTTGGGAATTAAGGATAGAAAGGCGGTATTCATCTGATTCAAGAGTCTTCCTAATCTGAAAAAATCCTTAACCACATTAAAGAGGTCCATAGAGACTATATCCCAGTAGACTTGGAAGAAATTGGGTGGGAATCCATCTAGGCTTGGTGCTTTAAAATCTCCAAAAGAGAAAGCAACCTCCTTCACTTCTTTCATGGAAACAATCTTGGTTAGTTCTTTCAAGTCTTCCTCCACGATAACTTTGGGTATAACTTGCAAAAACTCTTCTAATTCCAAATTATCGATCTTTGGGAGCTCAGGATAGTTATAAAAGAAGGAAGCAACCTCCGTTGCTATTTATTCTTCACCATCAAGTCAAATTCCATTAGAGGTGGTAAGATATTTGATCATGTTTCTTCCCCTGTGCTTCAAAGTAGATTGGTGAAAAACTTTAATGTTTATATCTCCTTCCCGTAGCCATTGAATCCTAGATTTCTATTTTTAGAAAATTTCCTCCTTCTTACTTATTTTGTGCCATTGGGCTCTAAAATCCCTTTCTTTGATGTAGATCTCATCATCACAAATTACTGCCTCTATTTGGTCTTGGATTTCCTTAATTTTCAAATTCAGGTCTTTTTTAGTGGTAAATATGTTCCCAAAAGTGTATTTGTTCCACCCCTTGAAATTTTCTTTAATTCTTTTTAATTTTTTCATTAGTCTAAACATAGGGGTACCATCACAAGGTAAATTCCACGATTCATTGATTAGAGATTCAAAGTCCAGGTGGAGGGACCAGATAATTTCATATCTAAAAGGATATGGTATTTTAATCATTCTATCATCCCATTCTAGAAGTAGTGCATTATGGTTGGGCCCTGTTCTAGGAGAGGCTGAAAGGGAGAGATTTTGCATTATGTTCCAGTTAGAGGAGATAAAAAATCCATCCATTTTGACTTGGATAAGTTGATTGCCCTGCCTTCTATTTGACCAAGTAAAGAGAGATCCTATTAGAGGGACGCTCATTAATCCAATTGAATCAAGAAAGCTTGAGAGCTCAATCATACTATCCGAGTAATTGATTAAACCTCTTTTTTTTATATGAGAGATGACGTAAATAAAATGAAAGTTTCTAACAAAACTCTCTTCACAAGAGCTTTCAAATAGAAATTATATTAAAATTTGATATGAACTTCAATATAATAATTATGTGTTTAAACAAATAGTGAAACACAAAAACTATAAGTACACATGTCTAATACAACAAAGGATTTACAATCTATATACACAATCCTAACTAATCAAAATAATATGCCTAATCCAAATGAAGCATCACCCATGATTTGGGATTAATAAAACATTGAAATTTTCCCTTTCAAATTTTTAAGCACTAGTAAATTTAAAAAAAACTGGAACATCACAAGGATGACATGTCATCACCCTAGGTTACCAAAAAGGGGAACACCCCCACCTTGAGGAGACATCTTGCAAATGTCCCTATTTTTTATTTTTTGGGGGGATGGGGAGTCAATGTTTAGTCCCCATCCCATCACCCCTAAATCATTCCCATCTTTGAAAATATATAAAAACCCCAAGGATGTGTCCTTAAGGTATACAAAGGAAAAATTAAATATCATGTAAAAATTACAAAATGGCCCATATGTGTGTCTAGATGAGAACAATAAATGTCTTAGATGCATCTCTAGTGACTCACATATGCATCTAAGTAGGAGAAATATTCAAAATTTTAGTAGTTTCCAATGACTTTGAGTGTAAATTAAGTACTAAAGGATTTTTACTTATTTGACTTTATGCCTACTAGTCATGCACTTAATGAATAATAGTTGTAAGTATATACCTAGTGAAAAAATTACTCTCTCCATAAGTCACATTAAAAACAAAAAATCATATGATATTCAAGGAAGCTAGTAATCCACAATATTCAAGATTGTTGTATACAACTATCATTCTTTCTTGGAAATATTCTAAAGCCAACTCTCAAACTACTATTCAAAACACTTCCCCACATAATAGTTTTTCCAAGCACTCACATAGCTTATATCTAAATTTGGAAAAAAAGAGTAGTAGGTGCCAAACAAGCAACCATTGCAATTTATCAATTTCATCCTAAATAAGAAAAGTAAATTTTTAAATTAGAGTTACATGATCTTTACAAGGATGCCCTTATATTCCCCTATTTTATATTTTTTTTATGAATATATCATATTTAAATTTGCATTAATAAAATGAAAAATAGTACAATATTCAAAAAAAGGAGGGTGGTAGAAAGGAACATCCATGAGTCCATGATATGAGTGTGGCCCTAAAATAGAATAAAAAAAAAAGGGTTAAGCCTAGAAATACAATTAAGTGACTATGGCTATGCCAAGTGGAGGAGGACCTTGATCATCAAGTTACCCCAAACATTACCAAGGGTGGAATCATCAATGGGATCCCACCTGTAGTGAGAGCATTATCTTTTGATTTCTCCTAAAGAGGTGGGTGAGTGGAAACCAAAGAGATGACAAATGACGCATAGGAAAATTTGCTAGTGTTTGACCAACCAGTATCCCTTAAGGAGAAGGTGGACACAAGGGATGAGGTCATCCTCCATGAGTCGTAGTCCTTATTATTTTGAGGCACATGACCATGAGAGAAAGACCCACAATCTCCACAACTGTTTCATCAAGAAAATTGGCTACATCCATGCCGACACTCGCAAGGAGATGTGGAGTCAAGAGGAACCCACACAATAGTTCAAGGGGAATTTCCCCAATGATCCAATAGCTCTTGAATATGTGCAAAATCATGTGCAAATTTGCTAGCTTACACTTGAATTCACATAATAACATTAGAGAAAATCATAGCTTTAGAATACAAAGAATTTGTTTTATCAATGGTGTCATAGTTTAATCATGCAACATTTCTATATTTCTAAATGTTGAATAAAATTTTCACCTTGAAAGTGCATGGATGGCTTGATAGAGATTCTCAATACTTTTTCACTGCCACAAGAATTGTGAAAATCAAAGATGTAGGAAAAAAATTGAACTCGAAGGAAAAAAAAGGATCTTACTTGAATAAAAAATTAATCGCATCTATAGAAAAATATGGCAAAATGAATTGTACTACTGCAAAGTTCTTAAAGCCAACTTTTTGTTGATATCTCATTTACAAAATTATAATACCTTAATGAAAAATTATGACAAAATTAAAAAAGTTGTCCGATTAAAGCATGAAGAGGTAATTTTGGCCCCTAGATGCTTAGCCCTCGAATGCCCATGTGACTGATCATTGAATCTATTTTTTTTTTAAATAAAACATTTCTATATTTGTACAAATACAAATTATTATTCATCTTTTACTTTATACTACATGTTTGTGGTTTATGTCTATTTAAATCTGTGATCCCTAAAATGTTATGTTCCTAATGTGAGATGCTAAACAACTAATGATGCAATAAAAATAACTAACACAAAAGAGGACACCTCAATGATTAGCCTAAGGAAAGATAAACATAAAAACAAGATTAAATAGATTGAAATTGATTATGCCTTCATGCTGCTTCTTCCTTGGTTGGCCCTTGATCTTTGGATGTCTTGTGTGCTCCTTGGATGGCTATGGAGTTAAATGGATGCAAGATGCAATATGGATTGATGAAAAATGCTATGAAGAGGCTAAAATGCTGCAAATGGTAATTTGGCAAGAGTTTGGTAGCAAAAGACTTCATTCTCTCAAATGAGAGGAAGGAAGGGGTATTTATAGAGCAATTTGAATTCTCTAGAGAATTCAACGGTTGAGATTAAGCCAACAAGGTCAAGATGGAGGGCTATGGTGAGTTGATGACTCACAAGCCCTCAAATCTTGACATGTGGAATGTGAGATGGCTTAGGGTGAGATGATGTGGGAGTGAGGTGGAAGAGAGGTACATGAGGTGGAGGAAGGACAAGTACCTTGCAGGTACCTTGGGGGATGAGAAGATTCCTTGGAGGAATAAAAGTGAATTAAAATTCACAATGATTGGAAGAATCTAGTGGATAAGAGAGGGTTTCCAATAATGTGGGGATTTACCACATGTGAATGATGTGAAAAGTCCAAGGTTCTAGAAGACTTTGGCACATGTGATGTGACAAGTCAAAGGTTCTAGAATTTTGCATGGGGAAGAGAAGATTCCTTGGAGGAATAAAAGTGAATTAAAAATTCACATGGGGAAGAGAGGAGCCTTGGATGAATAAAAAGGAATTCAAAATTCATTGGGAGATGGGGAGAGTTGACCAAGGTACTGATTAGGCTTAACTGATCAGTAATTATAAGATAATTAGTGGTTAATAAGGATTAGAAGACAACTTACAAAAGTTGGAGGATGTGACACATCCTAATCAAGGATTAGGCATGTGCACATCCTAACCAAGGATTAGGCATGTGCACATCCCTAACCAAGAGATTAAGAGGTTGATTAAGATTAAGTGAAGGATGTGACATGTGAAGAATTTAAATAAATGTCATATTTATTTAATTCATTTGATGAAAGGGGAATTAAAGGGGTAAGGTATTTAATTATTTAACTAGATACCTTAGTAATTAGGATAACTTTAGAAGTATTAATTAAATAACAGTGTTATTATTTAATTAATGTGGATAAGGGGATATTTAGACAAAAAAGGGGTAAATTTGGACAAATGAAGTGTCCCAATTTAGGTGTCTACAAAATCTACCGACTTAATTCTTCATGATAGACTAAACATTGGATCTCAAATCCACTTACACTCTAAATGAGGCTCCTGCGTTTGTTAGATTGGTACTTAATAGGTTAATGCTTGACTAGGAGACTCATTATGCATAGAGAGGGAAAATCTTGGTCAACATTTAGTTCTATTGTGGGACTCAATCAATGCTTTGCTATGGGGAAATTTTAAAGGTACTAGGGTTTTATTTGTAGGTTTGGGTGTATTTTGTGTTTGTAATGTTGTTGGTAGCATAGGTTTGATAAATATTTCCCCTGTTGTTTCTATGACACCTTTCTATTGTTCAAAATCCTATTATAGGAGGTTTGGGAATTTGATGATTTTTTTGGGTGTGTAGCTTTAGAAAATTTTGTTAGATTTGCTGACTTTTATTTCTTCCATGCTTGTTACCTTCTACTAATGACGTGTTTGTCATGGGAAGAAATTTTAAATAGAATATATTTGATAGGCTCAAATCTATGGTCCATGTGCAATATGTCTATTTTTCTTCATTCATGGGTTTTTTTTCTTTGTGTGTGGGATATCATGTTCTGATGGATCCAAGCTAGAGCTTGTATGGAATCCACATGTGGAGCATAAGACAATAGGGGTTGTGCTACAACTGGAGTCCCTGCCAAATGGGAAAACCAGGGTTGAAGAAGCCTAATGAAAATCAAAGTGTGCTAATGAGTGTGTCAAGGTTTATGTATATAGTGGTGTAACATTTATATCGACAATTACACAATAATAACAGTGTAGAAAAAGAAAAGCATGGCTATACAAAAAAGTGAATACACAAAAGGAAATTTCTTCTTGAAATGGAAAAACAACTCTATGGTAGATTGCTCACCTTACAGGGGAGTAGGTTTTGTTTTAGAATACCAACTTGTTCAAATTTTCAAACTTGCTATCAGGGTCAATATTTAGTGTTTGGATAGGAGCTCTTGTTGAGTGTGGCTTGATAACAACAAATTTTCAAGGGTGTCTTTGGTTGGGCTTCATTTTATTATATTTAAGGACAAAGCTTTTCCTATGATACAACATTTTCTTCTCATGAATTTTGTAACTCTATGCAAGACAAGAATACACAAATAGTTCATGATGTAGAATGAAATTAACATAAATACATGAATTTGACTTGTGATACTAACCACAAATATTAAGATTTAAAAATAAACTTACAATAAATTGAAAAAACGTTCTAAAAAATATTGTATGTAATTTAAGCCATGTATTATAAAATGACTCAAGTAAAACAAGTATCATAGTTTGAAAAGTTATGATGTTTTCTTTTGTTGGCATTGTAAACTGAAATATAAAGCTATATATACATGTTTTCTTTTTTTTGACATATGTAAACAAGAGCACATACATCGTGTTGCTGAAGTGGGACCCATTCCAATAACTATATGCCATGGATTCTTACTCTTAAGCATGGTAAAGTTATTTGTAAACACAATGACTACTATTGCTCTTAATGCATTAAAAACATTTTCTTCTTTCTCCCCTGGTATGTTGTACTCTTTGGATCTAGATTTTCCTACTATAAAAAGTGCATGTTCTTAGAAGGTTCTAGCAAAGTTGCCTCAAGTTACAAATTTAAAAACCAAAACAATCATTTAAAGAAAAATAAAAGTTAAAATGCATACCCATACCATGTTTGATTGATATTATCATTGAGATTGCAATATAGAAAACAATAGAGAATGTTGAAATTCCATACCACATGCCAATGGCTAGCAAGTGTGGTACTCAAAAGGAAAAAAATATGTAAATGTTGTGATTATGAAAAGGTCAAGAATTTTTAGTGCCACCCATTTTTTGTTTTTTTTGAGAAAATATCTCGTATCACGAAAAATTAGTAGTGAAGGGTTAAGCTTTTAGCAATGTTTGATTGCAATAGTGCATTAATAATGTCATAATTTAATGCTCAAAAGTTAAAAGAGCCAAAAGACTAATGAATGTTAAACCTGTCACAATATGTTACTTAGTCATATAAGGCCACTAAAGTCAAAATAGGGTATTAACAATATCAATGCCATTCCCTTTCCTGATTCAATTTTCTATATTTGACACAACAACAACAACAAAAAACTTGAAATTTTATCTAGATGTAAAACAAAAAATATAAAATACAACTATGATAACATCTATCTAGTAATATATTTGTCTATAAAAGGCAAGACAACTTAGTGAAATGTGAATAGAAATGAAAGGGAAAAATTTGTATACAATTGTTAATTTTGTGTGCAAACCTGTAGACAAAAAAGCTATTTTCTTGATGCTTCGTGGCCACAATGTTTGTTGTTGATTTTTTCATGAAATATTTCTACTCTTTTATTCTCTTCTACAATTTAGAACAACCTTACTTGACACCTCAATGGATTCTTCTCCACTACTAGATATCTATCACTTAAATAGATTCAATGCTTTTAAATTGTTTACACACTTGTACTTATAACATTGGATTGCACAAAAATCAAAGAGAGAAACAATTATTTTTTTAAAGGATGCGTCATCGAATATACAACCACTACCATCACTATGATCATGTTAAACCTGTGTTTCACAACCATTAACCAACTTTCTTAAAAGTTGGTGAAGTTGCTCTCACCCTTCCCTTTTTCTTAGATCGACATAGATCAAATTTTTTTAGTAATCATGTAAACATAGTGGCTCACCTTGACTTGCAAATAATAGGGACATTGTATCCTATGAGTAGAAGTATAGATCCATTTTGGAGTTCTTTTGAAGATACGTAGTGATTGTATTTTTTGGAAGTGTATCTTTTTTCTTATGAACTCCATTAGAATGCTCTATTTTAAATCGATTGGTTGATTTAGAGCCATGACCAAACTTGGAAGTATCTAATACTTGTAGATATGGTTGCAAGTGTAGGTTTCCATGATCGATCATCTTAATTATATTCTTAGTCAAAGAATACATTCTCATGAGAGGGAAAATTATTCCTATAAAACTAAATTACACGTGACAATTATTATGTCTTAAACGTAAACTATAGAATCACACTCTACGAAGTAGAAATTGAAAATGAGTTTGAAACCACATAAGTTAGTTGACTATATATATCTAATGAATGTTGATGAGAGAATTTAGTTGTTTCAAAAAATGCAACCATGAATTAAATTTTACAAATCTAATACTTTTAGATAGGCTATAAATAGTTTTTGAAGAATACTTGTCAATTTATTTTTTGTTTTTTCTAACTTGAGATAGTGGCTTCTAGAAGTTAACCCTTTGAATAATTAAGAAGAAGAAGAAATGGTAGTGAGAAAAAAAGATAAAAATAAACAATATTCTATATAATTTGTAAGTAGCACATAAGCTAGACAATACACTACTTGTCTAAGCATAAGCATAAGATTGGTTTGGAATTAGCGAATGTAATATTCCCACATTATTACCAAGCGAACCAATTGTAAGGAATATACATAAAACAACAAAAAAAATCAGTGTACACATTTACCACTGATTATTAGTATAGGTAAATAAATAATGATAAATCTTATTTTTTGGCAACAAGTTTAAGTGTTTGTAGGCATCCATGTGATTGATTTTTAGACGATACGTAATTAAAATAAGTTGAAGGAAGTAGTGGAATATTTTTTTACTATTAGTAGTAATTATAATCATCTATTAAAAACTACTTCTCTTAGTGTAAGAAATAGGTAATACAAATGTAACATAGGTGGCAATTGATGAGATCAAATGTAAAATCAAAAGTGTAAAAGAAAATTTTCAATATTATATCTATGTAAAACGACAAGTGCAACTACAAAAACTCATAGTTAATAAAGGCTAATTTAATAACATTATAATGTCGCATAGGATATACATTATTTTCAAATAAAAGTTCACTACATACTATTCAAGTAATTTTGGAATGCAGTTTGTATGCAAGGCACACTGCCTCATTCGTAGTGCTAATCAACATGCATTTCTCGTAGGAAAGTGCAAAAAAACCAGTTATTCATAGTTGCTAGAGGTTGTAATAACATTACAATATTATATATATATAATTGTGAAACAAAAGTTCATTACACATTATTCAAGTAGTTTTGAAATGCAAGTTTAATGTAAGGACCACTGCTTTGTCCATAGTACTCATTAGCATGCATTTTGCATAGGAAAGTACAAAAGGAAACCAAATTTTCTCAAGTTGCATGGAACTCATTTAATGCTGCTTTCATTAATTGAAATTCACATCACTGCATAATATGTATGTCTAGAACAATTATGTTTTCTTTTTCTGGAAGGCCACGACAACTAAGTGTAAGATTACTTAAAATAAATTGAATGACACTTGTAGTAATTCCATTCTAATTGATTGATGGAGATGAGTCAATTGAAAGAATAAGGGAACTATTGCTACTTGAGATATCAATAATATCTATAAATTGATGAGAATTCATCATTCCTGAATGAAATAAACTTAAAATTGTAAAAGAAAAGTTCCAATATTTTATCTATGTAAAACAAGTGCAAATACAACAATTCATAGTTAATAGAGGCTATAATAACATTACAAGATTGCATATGATATACATAGTTTTCAAATAGAATTTTATTAAATACTATTCAAACTTGTAGTCTTGGGATGCAATTTGTATGCAAGGCACACTGCCTCATTTGTAGTACTAGTCAACATGCATTTCTCATAGGAAAGTGCAAAAAACCAACTATTTATAGTTTCTAGAGATCACAATAACATTACAATATTACATATATACATAGTTGTGAAACAAAAGTTTACTACACATTATTGAAGTAGTTTTAAAATGAAAGTTTAATGTAAGGACAACCACCTTGTTCATTGTACTCATCAACATTCAATTTATGTAGGAAAGCACAAAAGAAAGCCAACTTTTCATAAGTTTCGTGGAACTCATTTAATGTTGCTTCCATTGATTGAACTTCACATAATTGCACACTATGTATGTTTGGAACAATTGTTTTTTTATTTTTCTAGTAGATCAAGGCAACTAAGCGTAATATTACTCAAAAAATACTAAATGGTACTTGTAGGAATTCCATTCCAATTGATTGATGGAGGTGAGTCAGTTGGAAGAATGGGGGAACTATTGCTACTGGAGATCTCAATAATGTCTATACATTGACAAGAATTTTCCATTCCTTAATGAAATAAATTTGAGAAAATACTAAAATCTCCAAAGCAAGTCCAATATGTCCTTGCTTCTTTGGCCTTTAAAGACCCTTCATGAGGGAATAGTTCAATCTAAAATATTTTGAAATAAATAAGGATTGACAATAAATACGTATATATAAATATAGATAGCTTCGAACATCTTATATAGAGGCTAATTTATTTAATGACTTTGATAGTTGTATTGTTATCAGTAGGTGGTTTCAGTGTACTTAAGAATTTGAAATCTTCATTTTAAAACCAAAAAATAATGCTAATTTTAACAACAAATAATTGAAATTAAAATTATTATTAATTTTTACAAATACTTGTAGAGAATACTAAGATGGAAAATAAAATCTAATGTAATAGGCTCATAAAATGTAAGGATAATCCAATTTGCTTAGTTTGTAGCTAAAAAGAGATTACAAGAATGACATACACAAACTTAAAACATTCAGTCATAAGTTTATAACACTAAACTACAACTTAGAGGCACATTATTTTCTAAAAGTTTTCCCTATTTCCTATACTATTCCAAGATGATAAGGATGGTCTAAGAATTGTGGAATAGGTAGTTTAGTTTTTAAGGAGTCTAGATCCATGCAAAAACAACATTTTAATTAAAAAAATGTTATGAAGTAAAGAATTAATAAATAAATAAAGTGTACATGAGCATAATAAAAATAAATCCACTTTCGAGGCCTTCCAAAAGGGATCAGTTCGATGTAGTCCTTCAAAATAAACTTTCTAATTTTCTTTTGATATTCCAATAAAGTATTATGTCAATATTTTTGTGAAGGAGGGGATTCACTACTCCCTAGTCCTGAGACAAACAAGGTCTAAAGGGAGAAAATCACCCTCGGTCACCTCAATGACAAAGGCTAAAGGATAAATCGACAAACAAAGAACAAACTAATCTATGTTTTTGGGGTTTTCAAGAATGGAGGATTTTGGGAGTTAGATGAAAAAACCACAGAGGTCTCAAACTGCAGACCAACTGGCTCTCAGCCAGAGGACGTCAATGTGGGACATGAATGACAATGTGGCTCGCTGTCATCTTAGGGACACATTGGCATCTCGTATAGGAAAAGAGTTGAGATGACAATCTAAAACTCACAGAGCATGCTAACAACCTAATAACCTTAATCTGGTAGTTTAAATAAGAATGACATAATTGTAAAGAATGTGTGAAATAGATAAACTAACTACAAAAAGAAGAATACTATAACTTGAAAGATAGATTGGTCATGAACGAAATGACAAGCAAGGGTAGTAGAAATCCAACTAACAGTTGGTCCGGCCGCCCACAATCTCCACACTAACGAAGTACCTACACACGGCGACGAAAAAATTTTGGGGTTGTGCTTTGGAGTTTTCCTTAGTCAAACCCCCAGTTTGGTGTTTCCACCTCCACGAACAGCCAATAGACCACAATAGAGAGAAAATGATAAAGAAAATAAGTAGTCAGTATGTATAGAAAGCAAAGAAAATCTATATGTTATCTATAATATTGATAATGCAATGGAATGACTACAATTGAACCCACCCTTTGGAAAGCTTGAGAAGTTGAAAGAAAGGATGGTAGCCTTGGGAGTGCAAGACAAACATGCAAGAATGTAGTGCCAATAACTTGAAACCTGCAAGAAAGTGATGTAGAAAGAATGGAGAGAGTGAAGTGAAGTTGCAAGAATTAAGATGGAATGTGATAGATTGAGGGAGAGAGCGAAAAAATGAAGAAGTGAGTCCAAAATGAGGGTTCGGAGGCAAAAGGAAAATTCTCAAGAAGGTCTGCAGTCGTAGGAGACGTTACAACTTGTGGATGACATGAAACATAATGCCTCAATCCCCACTAACCTGGGAATCTGTTAGAGAAGTTCGCATGGCACGCAGACGTTTGCACAACACAAAAAATGTCCTAGTCAAAATTCTCTCCACCGACGAAAAATGCTGAAGCATAGAAAAGATAAAGGGTTTAAGGTGGTGGGTTTTTGCATTATCAATGTTATAAGGATAAAGTAAGGGTATATTGTGGGAAATTACATAAGGGTACAATTTTACACCTCAACATTTTTCCCCTACTTTAACGAGCATATGTTAGCTAAAGTAGAAAGAGATTTAAGGGAATATATCGAAACAAAGAGGAAGCAATCATTTGATCTAACATACCTTGATGTGAAAGGGGATTCAATAGAATGCAAAGAGGATACAAGTCTTCGATCTTGCAAAGCTAGCTGCAATCTCAACACAAACATATTACCTACAGACAAACATGTTAAGAAAAAAAAGAGAAAAACAATAGACACAATCATAAGACACAATAAGACACAATTTGATTAGATATACGAAGACATTGATAGGTATGGCTAGCATGGCTAGATTCCATATGGAAAGCATGAAGGCCTACGACTGCTGCAAAATGTGTTGCAAGGCAGTCACAAAAAAGATAGGTCTAGTCAAGTTGCCCCCAAGATAGACACAAATATATAAGATGTTCAAACATCAAGATACAATATATCAAATATCAGATATAAGACACAAGACACTAAGACAAAAGACAACAAGCATCAATGAATCCTTTTGAAAGAAGATTTTTAGAAATGGTTTATTTCATCAGGGAAGACATCAAGACATCAAGAAACCCTTTTTGAAAGAACACTCCTTTTGAAAGACATGGATTTTTTTGCAAATGATTTTGTCATCAAGGAATCCTTTTGAAAGATCCCTCATCAAGGAATCCTTTTAAAGAATACTCCTTTTGTGAGAATGATGTTTTTAGCAAGGGATATTTTTGAAAGAAATTTCATCAAGGAATTTTTTTTTTGAAAGAACACTCCTTGTTGAAAATTGAGTAGGTATGAGAGCCCCCCCTTAGAAGGCTGTGTGTTATGCAGAAAAGCACATGTAATTCTACGGAGATAAAAGAAAGATGAGAGATGTCATGGAATGAGATCCATAATGAGATGTATTCGTGGAATGTTGTCACACACATGAGGGACAACACATAGAAACCACAACATCATGAAGAAGATAGGCATAGAAAAAGAAAAATAGGAGGATCTAATAATTCGGGGTCAAAATTGCTCATAGATATAGATAGATAGATATCATATAATATATGTATGAACTGTCATCAATCCCCAAATGTATCAAAACATGAAGAAGAGCACATGACGACAAAGAAAAAATAAAAATTGGGTCAACATGGAAGAAATCCTAAATACCCCCAACGCTTTGTATCGTCCCCAACATGAAAAAGAAAGATTGCAACACAAAGAAGAATGGTGAGACAAATAGAAGAAGGTTAGAATAGATTCTCGTTCTTGTATCCAATCACATAAAATGATAGCAATGGTTCTTCAGGAAGGATCATGAAACACATACAAACAAATACACAAATATAATCTACAGATGTAGAAGAGGCACCACCCTAATCCAAGTCCACCAGTAGGTCATATTGCTTCCAATCTAGATCATTATATGGGGCAGGAGGAAAATCCTGAAGGGGAGGGATAGCAAGGGTTGTACCAACTGACTCACCTACGAAAAGGGCCAAGGAAGAAGGCCCATCAAGGTCCTCTTCACCGAGATCTTGTGAGACTAGGGATGATAGAGGTGGGATATCCTCCAACAATTTGAAAATGCACTTGATAGGAGTGCCATGTATCAACTGAGTGAGGGGAGAATAAGACACTTGGGAGTCATGAATAGCCTTAGGAAGAGGAGGCATGACTAACTCTGAAGATGCAGGGGTTTCCTTCATCACAAGGATGATGCAAGCCAAAGCAAAACCAAAATCCATAGGAGATAAGGATTTCTTACAACCCTTGTGTGAAGCAAGCTCATCCTCAAGCTTGCACTTCAAAATATGATGCAAAATCCCCATAGAAGAAGCAGAAGCAGAAGAAGGGGACAGAGCCACAAAGGACACCACCTTTGTAAGAGGCATGCCCATGGGTTGCAAGAATGGAGGAATATTAGGAAGAGAGGTAAGAAGGGGAGGCTCCACCGAAGGAGTGATGAACACTTGCACCCTTTTGGGGTGTGGTTCATTGGGATCCATCAATGAATTTGGAAGAAGCACAAAGGTGATGGGAACTAAAGTAGAAGAAAAAGAAGGAGCATAAGCAACCATAGAAGAAGTGGGAGTAGAAATAGAAACAACAAACTCCCCCTCAATCTTTAAAGTTGTGTGCTCCTTGGATAGAGCCTTTCGTTGGTGCTTACACTCACATGCAAGATGATTACATTAGCTATGGGCACTCGAAGGCACAACCTGAGAAGAGACCAGGGGCTTGTGCTCTACTATAGGAGCAACCCTTGCAACTATCATCGGTGGAAGGGAAGACTACGTAGGAGCAAGAGGAGAAATAGACATAGAAGTATAAATAGAGAGAGGCATCTTGGTACTGGGCCTCTTCTCATACCCTACCCTAGAGGTAGGTGAAAGAATAGGCGAAGGTTAATATGTAGGAACAACCCCACAAAAAAATTCCCCTTGCCATATAGAGTGGGTTGGGGTATTGTGGGTACGATAGGAAGCTGGAAAACCTAGGGCTTTGACTTCCACAACATGGGTGCCTTTCCTTTTCTTGTGCTATGCTCAAGAGCAAGAAAAAAGGACACCACCAAGGGCTGAGAAGCAGAAGTAGGAGGTGCATAATATGAAATAGAGGAACTAGAAGGGGAAGGCTTGAGGGCAAGAGCAATTTTGTACTTCCCCTTTGGAGGGGCAGAGGACGAAGCCTGTTGTTATGCATGCAAACAAGCCTTCAAAGACACAACATAGGGCGATGAAGGAAAACCAAATTTTGGCATTGAACCCCCGGTCTTATACTTGCAATAAGCTTGATACAAGAGATCTCCCCTAGGAGGGAGGGGTTTGACTGGGGTGGGCCAAAAATGGTTGAGAGAGAAGCCCCCATGTGCTACCAGTGGCTTGTATCTAGTGTCCTAGACAATTTTCATAGTACCCTTGTGGGGATACTTCAAGAATTTGTGGATCACAGAAGCAACTACATTCATAGAGGACAACCAAGGAATGCCCAACCTTGCTCTAAATAAGTTTGACTTTGGGATCACAACAAATGGAACATCCACGGTTAGGTCCAACTGAAATTGACAAAGAAATAGAGCCCATAGGGGTGATAGAAAACCCATCATGAGTGTGAAGGGTGACCTATGATTCATAATATTTCTCCTTGTGAAAATTGTTGATAAACAAGGCCTCCTCCGTGATAACATTCACTCGGCTCGACGGATCAACCATAACACCAGTTAAGATGTTACCATTGATTCAGGTGGGAACATACAATGAAGAGGGATCCTTGTTCAAGGGAAGATCGTGTGAGGTGAATGTAATATCAGGCACATCATTCACACGTTTTGCAAGAGGAATACGAGTGAATGAGACCACATTCACATATTCAGATGGGGTAGTATCAAAGCAGACGAAGAAGGAGTGACCAAGTTCATAGAGTGTGACGAGAACAAATTTGTGTATATTTATAGTTGGTTGTTAGGCTTGGTTACATATATGTTAGAATTATGCTTTCTACCATTGAGGCAAATGGTCTTGTCATCGATGCAGTCCTGAATCACATGACACTGGAAGACGCATATTTTAGTGTCATATCCAACAACTTGATGAAGTTGATAATTTTTTGAGAGTTGTACCACTAAGGATATGGTTCAGACAACGGTTGATATCAGGCAATGCTATCACTTTATCTTTTAATATTTTTTGCAGGACACTAGTGTATGATTTTGATAATTTAGTGAATTTTTTGTTGTACGTCCTCTATTATTTTTATCAGATGGAACAAAGACCATGTTAGCCATGACCTTGTTCTTTCCTGAGACTGATACAATCGATTGGTCATCTTGGTGGTAGCACGAGGATGAGTCCCTGTATTGAAAAACCACTTGATGGTATTCTCTCAAAGCGGCACATAGATTCACGAAAGAAGGATACTATATTAAAATAAAATTCTCTTGCAGCATAGGCTGCAAGTTCTTGATGATCACCTTTTGAACATCGAAGTCAGACAAAGGAGAGAAAATCTGAGCAAAAATAGCCTGATATTGAGCTATAAATTCAATCAACTTCTCGTGGGTTCCCTGCTTACATTGAATGAGATTGTTAAAGATGGTCTTTGTTCCAATGTTGGCCTAAAACTATTTGAGAAATTGGTTAACTAGCTAGTCAAAAAAGAAAATAGAATTGTTAGGTAAAGCATAATACCATTCCAAGGTAGTATCCTTGAGAGAACCCAAGAATAGCTTGGCCAAAAAAGCATCGTTATGAAAGAAATCAATACATAATGCATTGAAGGATGAAACATGTGTCCACGGGTCCCCATGAATATTATAATTTTCAAACTTAGGGATCTCCACCCCTTGATAGATAAGAGTGTTTAGAATGTAAATGGAAAGAGGACTATGATGATGGAAAGGCTAGAACATAGGTTGGGAAGAACTGGTCAAACTTTCCAATTGATTCTTCATGTGCCCCATGTTTTGTAGTAGAGAATTGAGCACCAGATCACCAACACCTGCACTAACAAAGCCCCTAACACTGGTACCTATATAGGCATCAACACCAAAACCAGAAATAGGGACACTCTGAGTCCTAGGAGTAGAATAGTTGAAACCCAAAGGAACCTTATTTACTTTGATTGTATTACTTTTCTTAGGTATAGAGTTGGTATTAGTAGTAGGACTTGTGCCATCCATACACACTGACACCCCAGGCACGAGGAATTCAACTATTTTCTAGTGATCTCCAAGCCACGATCTTGAGTGACAACCAAGTTAGAGGTGTAGGCAAGGACATGGGTATCTACAATATCTGCTATCCCTTGAAGAAGCTCTATGCCTCTTTGATCCTTACCCAACATATTTCTTAATTTCTCAATGACAAGAACCACTTGGGAAAAGTTATCATTGTGTACCATGAATCTCTCAAGCTCCTCAAGTCTCATATCCAGGGAATAAATTTGCTCTGTAGGAACCCTGAGAGCAACAACATCCTCCACAAAAGAGACAAAGGGCGAGGTAGGGGTAGGAACATGAGTCATCGCCTCACCAAAAGGAGAAGAGAAACCAATAGAAATTCTTGAAACAATTTCTTTGAAAGTAGGAATAGTTCGAGGGGGACTGTACCTTCTAGATCCCATTCTAATATTTTGAAGAATTATTCTTACAATGTGTTTGGAGGTTGTAGATTGGGCCGTAAAGCTCATAAAATCCTCACAACACACTATCCACAACATGCCCTAGACATGAGAGAAGAAAAAAATTTGAACCAAAGAGAAGGAGATGGAAGGTTCACATCAGGTTCACCAAAATGTGAAGGAGGGGATTTGCTACTCCCCAGTCGCAAGAAAAATAGGGTCTAAAGGGAGAAAATTTCCCTCAGTCACCTCAATGACAAAGGCTAAAGGATAAGTTGACAAAAAAAGAAAAAACTGATCTATGTTTTTGGGTTTTCAAGAATGAAGGATTTTGGGAGTCGAGTGAATAAACTATAGAGGTCTCAGACTACAGACCAACTGGCTCTTGGCCAGAGGACGTTAGCGTGGGACATAGATGACAATGTGGCACACTGTCATCTTAGGGATGTGTTGGCATCTCATATGGGTAGAGAGTTGAGTTGACAATCCAAAAATCATAGAGCATGCTAACAACCTGACAACCTTAATTTAGCAATTTAAATAAGAATGAAAAAATGCTAAGAATGTGCGAAATAGATAAACTAACTACAACAAGAGGAATAATATAACTTGAAAGATAGATTGGTTATGAATGAAATGACAAGCAAGGGTAGTATAAATTGAACTTACGGTTGGTCTAGCCTCCCGCAAGCTCCACACAAATGAAGTACCTACACACACAATGACGAAAAAAATGTTGGGGTTGTGTTTTGGAGTTTGCCTCAATCAAACCCTCACTTTGGTGTTTCCACCTCCATGAACAACCAATAGACCACAATAGAGATAAAATGATAAAGAAAAGAAGTAGACAATATGTATAGAAAGAAAATACAATCTATATGCTATCTATAATATTGATAATGCAATGGAATGACTACAATAAAGAGTTACACATCCTTTGGTAAGCTTGAGAAGCTAAATGGAAGGATGGTAGCCTTGGGAGTGCAAGATGAACGTGCAAGAATGTAGTGCCAATAACTTGAAACCTACAAGAAAGTGATCTAGAAAGAATGGAGAGAGTGAAGTGAAGTTGCAAGAATGAAGTTGGAATGTGATAGATTGAGAGAGAGTGAATGGTATGAAGAAGTGAGTTAAAAATGAGGCTTTGGAGGAAAAATGAACATTCTCGAGGAAGTTTGTAGTCATAGGAGACGTTACAACTCATGAATGCCATGAAATGTAATGCCTTCAACTTGGGAATTTGTCAGGGACGCCTGCGTGGCACGTGGATGTCTATGCACCGTGGAAGCGTGCTAGTCAAAATTCTCTCCATTGATGAAAAAAGGCCAAAGAATGGAAAGAGAAAGGGTTTAAGGTGGTGTTTTTTGCATTATCAAAGTTATAAGGCTAAAATAAGGGTATATTGTGGGAAATCGCACTAGGGTGCAATTTTACGCCTCAACACTTTCTCACATTTATCAAGGCCCACTTCAAGTGATGTTCATATTTTGGAATAAAAAAGGTCATCTCTTTCTCATCTCCACAAACATCTAGATATTAAGAAATCTAATTTGACTACTTGTCATCAGCATCACAAATATCCTTTTGACAATACTATGGATTTAGTCTAACAATAGTGGTCACGTGTTGAGAAAAAATGATTGTTTATATTTATAATATGTTGGTTACAAGAACAAAAGATGAGTTGATAATCAAGACAACTATATAAAATAATAATTTGAACAATTTAAGCTTGGAAAAAATGTGGAGGATGGATGAAAGGTCAATGAAAATCCAATTGTTAATAACAAAGTGCCACAAAAAATGTAGAGAATTACACTTGGAGAGTTTCATGTGTAGAGGAGTGTCAAAGGTTGAACCTACTTTATAGTTTTTCTCTGGCTGTCATAGTTATTTTGGGAAGATAAATTTGGTAAGAAATATTTATATGTAAAAATATCATAAAGTGATTCCAAAAAATGTGTTGTTTTTATTTTTCGTCTATAGGTGTCAATGATGTTATGTTGATGTTTACTAGTTTTCTTTTATCTATTCTCTAATATAGTTTGTGTATAATCTATAGTGGTACTAGATCCATTTTAACATCTAGTGTGGAAATTTTTCATGAGTAGTAGTTAAGCTTTGTTATCAAATGCTAGTAATTGTATATATTGGGGGGTAAACTTGTCATCTACGACCATTTATAGCCTATTACAATATGAGTCATTTTTGGTTTTTGGGTTATAGTATGGATGCGGTCTCTCATTGTATCATAGTCTAAGAGTCTGAAAATTTATAAAATCTATTTTAAGTTATATAAGTTTAAGGAGATAATACAAATGGAGGGAACTATGGCTCTTCGGAAAAAGCAACTTATGCTAGTGTAGGTAGGGCCTTAGTTCCACCAATTGTGTAGTTGCAATCCCATAGAAAAAAAGTGATTCAAGAACTATAACCACAACCAAATGGGAGAAGAGTGGTCTTCACCTTGAAAAGTAATTAAAGAAAAGTGAGAAAATATGGAAATCTTGAGGTCTTCACATTCATCACAAATCGATTGATTCTTATTATACTCTTTTAGAGTATATAATATGTATATTACACTTGGAAGCATAATCAAATTCCTTATGCTGGTGTGGGCAAGGTCTTTATCCACCAATCGTGTGTCTATAATGCTATGGAACAAAAGTGAGTCAAGACCAATAATCACAGACAAATGGGAGAAGATTGGTCTTCACCTTGAAAAAGTAATTAATCTTGAAACTTGTGGAAGGTAATAAAGTACCCACTCAACACAAATTTCATTGTTATGATCTAAAATTGATACAAATAAGAATAACATGAAGAGTGAGAACCAATGATAGAGTCAAATCAAGTTGTTTATACTCTATAGGGCCCACAAAGCAATATGATTGAAAGGATCTTTAAATTAGTAATATTTATTTTGTAAATCCTAAAGGGCGTCTAAAAGTAGTGATATCTCGTTGTATTGGTATTTTGATTTTGTAGCAAAGAAATGATGAAGACACCAAGAAAAGTAGTTTAACAACATCAATGAAACCACATGCTGTAACAAGAACTCATCAATAAATCATTGTCAGTAACAATTTTTCTCAACATGAGTTGAATAGGTAACTCAGAAGGCTTATCTTGATTCTTCATAATATGAGGGTAGCTCATTTAAAATGATGCTTGATTTGGGTAAAGATTATGGTAATTGTTGTTCTCTTAAATGTCTATTATATAAGGTTTGTGTGCCTTTTTGGACCTAGCAAGGGATAGTTTTGCAATTGAAATAAGTGGAGTACTCAAATCTCTTTCACCTTCAACTTTGCATTTATGGTAGGTGGTTCATAATTCCATTAAAGAGATTGGTGATGTAAAATGTCCAACAACAGAGTACGACTATTATGAGAAGAACATGTCGAGTCTATGAGAAAGAAAAGATTTGAGAGATTTATCCTTCTTATCTATTAGATGGACCCAAAACATATATACAGTTGTTTGGTCGATGTGCACAATAGTGTTTGACAAAATTATCTTGAACTTCGAGATTCATTAGGTACGCTTTTCTTTAAAGCTTAAGTTTTCTACTCTTCAAGATTAATTTCTCTACACTTCACCTAGGTTGTAGCTAGTTATATTGTATTTTTTTCTCTCATGTAGTACATACACATTCAACAATTTGTGGTATGTGCTTCTGAATGCTAGGTGGGAGATATGGTTCAACTTAGAAAAAAGTATGAGAAAAAGGTGAGGGGTTCCTCTTTAAAGACAATATATCAGATTAAAATAGCAAAACTTGTTGTATAAAGAATAATTTTTTCCCTCCTAGTATCAGTATACATGAGGAAAAAATTGGCAAACTTTGAAGGAAAGTGCCATGGATTCTTCATATTCCTTTTGCTTGTATGTTCTTTGTGTAGTTTGTTTCAAATAGTTTGTTACAAATTATATATTCAATCTATTTTTAGAGACAATGGATGGGGATCTACAATAAAATGCATCAATGCATTTACTAGTTGCATTTAATACAGTAAGAACAAATTTATGAGAGTTCAAACCATATCAGATAATTTGTATGAATTATTTAATTTGAAAAAAACGTCCACTACGAAATTTGATATAATTGGATGAAAAATGTCACAACCCAAAATGTCACAATCCATAGTCTATTTAAAATGGGCCCTAAACAACAAATTCTTACTAACCTATAAAAACACCATCATTACCTCTTACACTTCATCCACCAACATTCCTGCATCACAAAACCCCACACAATCTTAAACATACATCAATATACCTAGAAAGAAAATTTAATTACATTCATTTTGTCAGCGCATAGTCTTTCATATTTGCGTTGGAGTTCAATCTATAACTGAATGATGCAACGGCTAAGGCATAAAGGCTCTGCATAAATTGCAGTTGATGTAAATATGCTTATATGAAATAAGGATAGATATGATAGTAATCTATCAGATAATTCATGGTGGTTTCTAAACCTGGCAGAAGAAGTTGCCATGCACGTATATTTGGCTGAATGCTTGACGCACACAAACCTCTGTTCACTGCAACCAACTTAGAAATGTTGATCAGTGTCCATTAACAAATTACCATTATGTTTAGGCCTAACATCATGTAAGGAAGCAAAGGTGTGCGGAATCGCTTCCTACGCTAATCTTGAGAGAACGATTATGCAAATTTCAACTTAACTGATTATAGGAATCTCAAGAAACATACAAGAACATGAATAAAACAATGAACACATAACACAATGATTATCGTGGGGAAAACCCTTACGGGAGAAAAACCCCACCCTCTAGAACCTGCATAATGTATTATCAAATCAAAGAAGATTACAATACACTTGCAATACAAGTTCTTACAAGAGCATCACCTCAACTCAAGCTTGGAGAGATATCACTAGCATCCTTCTAGCACCCAGCCTTGCAAACAAAACTCCATTATTCAAACTCCTCCCCAAACCCTCCTTATATAGTGATTTACAACCTAGAAACCATTTGTGGTTTTACAAAACCACGGGCTTAACCATCATGCCACATGTTGCCCATTTTTGACATTTACATTTCCAAGATGGAAAAACAACCAGGTTAAAATAGTAATCCCGTCCATAATTTTGTCCTCTAGTTTAGACCCCCATAAAAGACATAAAACAAATTAACTATGCTCTAAAAATGGCCCTCCTATATTCTACTAAGGACAAGGCACCTTTTAAAAACTCATACACCTTTTTCCAATGCATAAACATGTGGAAAACTGCCACAAACAAATTTTGTAATTTTCCTGGAAAAGGCTTGCAAGGTTGAGACATATTTCTCAACAATCTCCCACTTGTCGAACACCTTGCAAGAGTTAGGGGATCCAAAATATCATGGACTTAATTGATAGGGGCCGAAGGCCCATAGACTCTGAACACCATCTGAACTTCTCTGTGCTCACAGGTTTAGTTAATGCATCAACAACATTCACCAAAGTGTCTACCTTCTCCAACTTCACCTTGCCATCCTCAACCATATCTCTCACAAAATGATATTGTACATCAATGTGTTTGGTCCTGGCATGAAAAGTCGGGTTCTTCGCTAGGCAGATTGCACTTTGACTGTCACTATAAATTGTCACTGCACCCTATTTGAACTCTATATCTGAATACAATCTCTTAAGCCAAATGGCTTCCTTACAGGCATGAGTAGATGCCATATACTCTACCTCTGTAGTGGACAAGGCAACCACAGCTTGTCGCTTGGTCATCCAACTAATTGCACCACCAAATAATGTAAACACATATGCACTGGTGGATCTTCTTCTATCAACATCACCAGCCCAGTCTGAATCCACATAGCCTCGAATATCCAAGGAATGCTTGTTTCCTATTCCATGAAAACATATAGAGTACTCTGAGGTACCCTGCAAGTATCTGAAAACTCTTTTAACTGCATCCCAATGTGCTCTTCCTGGATTAGACATGTAACGGGAAAGTACTCCCACTGGTTGGGCAATGTCTGGTCTTGTACAAACCATAGCATACATCAAACTTCCAACAACACTCTGGTATGGTACTCGACTCATCTCTTCCATCTCTAATGGGGATGTAGGACACTGTGAATTAGAAAGCTTTGTTCCCATCGTAATAGGAACACTCAATGGTCTAGAATCCTGCATATTGAATCTTTTCAAAATAGTACCAACATACTTACTCTGGCCTAGCCAAAGCTTTCTGTTTTGTCTATCTCTTACAATCTCCATTCCTAGAATGTACGTTGCTGCACCAAGATCTTTCATTTCAAACTTCGCTGAGAGTTGAGATTTTAATTCTGCAATCAAACCTTTTCCTTTGCCAATAAATAACATGTCATCGACATACAAGACAATAACCAGGAAATGATCACCATCAGATTTGAAATATATACAATGATCAGATTTAGATCGCACAAATTCCAAACTCAACACATATGTATCAAACTTCTAGTACCACATCCTAGGACTTTGTTTCAAACCATACAAGGATTTCTTCAACTTACAGACCAAATGACTTTTACCTTTTACCACATAATGCTCTGGCTGTGTCATATAAATTTCTTCCTCCAAGTCTCCATGAAGGAAAGCTATTTTCACATCCATTTGTTCGATCTCTAGATCATAGGTTGCTGCAATAGAAAGCAAAAAACGAATGGATGTCATTTTAGCTACAGGAGAAAAAATCTCACCATAATCTACCCCCTCAACCTGGGAGTAACCCTTAGCAACCAATCGTGCTTTGTACTTCTCGATGCTTCCATCTGAACCCATCTTCTTTTTGAACACCCATTTACAACCAACAGGTTTCCGTCCTTTAGGCAATAGTACAAGGTCCCATGTATCATTCCTCTTAAGAGCTACCATCTCTTCATCCATGGCTATTTTCCAAGACTCTGAATCATTCATACCAAGAGCCTCTTCTACAGATCTTGGTTCATCGATGTTAGCATTCAAAGCAAATATACACCTCCAATCATCAGGAGAATATCCATACCTATCAGGTGCTTTTCTTTGTCTAGTAGTCCTTCTAGAAAACTCAGGTTCTGGTTCTGGTTCCTCTTCTCCCTCTGATGATTCAGAACTCGTAGAGCTCTCTTCGACATCTTGTCTTTCTAAGGGCCTCGATTCAACTTTCTCTGGTGTACCAGGTAGTTGAATCACATCTTTCGTTTCCTCTATTTGTTCTGGCTGCACTGAAATAGAAGATGGCTTAGTTTCTCTAAAAATAACACTTCTGGAATAAAATACCTTTTGTGCAACAGGATCCCAAAGCTTGTATCCTTTCACACCATAACTGTTATCCAATTTTGTCCGCTTCTCCTTTGGCACATGAGCATATGCCTCACAACCAAAAACTCTCAGATGTCTAAGTGAAGGCTTGTGGCCTGACCACGCTTCCATTGGCGTTTTATCAACAAGAGCTGATGTAGGAGACCTGTTTATCAGGTAGTAGGCAGTGGCTACAGCTTCAGCCCAGAACTTTTGTTCTAGTCCAGCACCACTCAACATACTCCTAGCCTTCTCCATCAAGGTCCTATTCATTCTTTCTGCAACTCCATTCTGTTGTGGAGAATACTGGAGTTGTCTTCTATCTTTTAATACCACAATCTTTACAAAATGTATCAAAATCATTAGAGCAATATTCACCGCCATTATCAGTTCTCAAACATTTTATTTTCTTTCCAGTCTGCAACTCTACCATTGCTTTAAATTCTTTGAAACGACTGAAAACTTCAGCTTTACTCCTAAGAAAATAAACCCATGTTCTTCTACTGAAATCATCAATGAAAGAGACATAATAAACTGATTTACCAACAGAAGGAACATCAACTGGACCAAATACATCTGAATGGATCAGATGCAATATACATGAAGACTTATGAGAACTGGAGTAAAACTGAATGCAGTTTTGTTTTCCATAAATACAATGCTCACAAAAATCAAATTCAAGATTGCAATCATTTAACCCATCAACAAGATTCTTATTTTTCAAGGTCCATAGACCCTTCTCACCTATGTGGCCAAGTCTTTGGTGCCATAACATGGTCTTCTCTTTAGGCAGCTTTGATTCGGTAGACAGAGCACCCTTGGGTACCCAAAAACCACAACCATTTGTTGAAAGAGAAAACCTCTCATTTTCCAACAAAGTAGTTTTTTTCACAATCTTATCAGAAGTACTATTGTACTCAACCGTGCATGCATCAAGCTGGTACAGTGTACCCAATTTGCTTCCTCTTGCTATTACCATAGCACCTCTTACCATTTTCACACCTGCTTTAGAGAACTGTACATGCACACCCGCATCTATTAGTTTACTAACAGATAACAAATTTCTTGCTAGTCCCGGGATATGCAAGACACCATCAAATCTTCTAATTCTACCATCAGAAAATTTTACACGAATACTTCCACGGCCAACAATATCAAGAATAGAGTTATCACCCAAATACACCTTACCACCATCAAAATTTTCATACTTACTAAACCAATTTCTATTAGGAGTCATGTGGAAAGATGCACCTGAGTCTATTAACCATGCATTATCACCTGCATGAGTGGCCAAGGCTGCGATAAAAGCGTCTCCATCTTCCTTCTTGGACTCAGAATCAGAATCTTGCTTCTTTTTCTTCTTCTTCTTTTCCTCTTTGCAATCCTTTCGGAAGTGTCCAGATTTACCACAATTCCAACATATCACCTTGGACTTACCAGGGGATTTTGATCTCCCCTTATTCTTGGACTTAGAACGGCCATGCTGCTTTTCGTTCTTGCCTCTTTCCTTTGGTCTTCCTCGAACACTCAAAACCTCTTTAGCATTCAGAGAGACCTTCCTTCTCATCTTCTCAGAAAGTAGAGAACCAACAACATCCTCCATCTTCAAGACAACAAAAGTGCTCCCTATGGCCATGACAAGGTTGTCCCATGAATCTGGCAACGAACATAGTAGGATTTGGCACCTTTCTTCTTCATCCATCGCTACCCCAACTGAGGTCAACCGAGTCACCAACATATTGAAACTTTCCAGATGCTCAAGAATTCGTCCACCTTCTTCCATTTTCAAGGAATACAATTTCTTCCTCAAGAAAATCTTGTTAACAAGTGATTTCGCTTGATAGATCTCACTTAGCTTCTTCCAAAGCTTCTTCGCAGTAGACTCTTCATGCACATTAATCAGAATTGAGTCTGCAAGACACAATCTTATGAGACCTTTAGCTTTTCTGTCCATCACATCATATTGTGTAGCTAAAGTCGGATCTGTAGGCCTGAGCTTATTTTCATCCACCGCATCCCATAGATCCCGATCAATCAACAGATCTTCCATCTTCAGCTTCCACATCTCAAAGTTTGTGCCATAAAACTTTTCTACATCAATCCTCCCTGACATGCTTGCCATCTTTACGATCCTGCAATACAAAAAATGAAATACTCTGCACAAGCTCCCACTCAAACCTTGATTAGCTCAAAAAACCCTGTACCCAACAAACATAACCAAAATTGGCCAAGCTCTGATACCACTTGTAAGGAAGCAAAGGTGTGCGGAATCGCTTCCTACGCTAATCTTGAGAGAACGATTATGCAAATTTCAACTTAACTGATTATAGGAATCTCAAGAAACATACAAAAACATGAATAAAACAATGAACACATAACACAATGATTATCGTGGGGAAAACCCTTACGAGAGAAAAACCCCACCCTCTAGAACCTGCATAATGTATTATCAAATCAAAGAAAATTACAATACACTTGCAATGCAAGTTCTTACAAGAGCATCACCTCAACTCAAGCTTGGAGAGATATCACTAGCATCCTTCTAGCACCCAACTTTGCAAACAAAACTCCATTATTCAAACTCCTCCCCAAACCCTCCTTATATAGTGATTTACAACCTGGAAACCATTTGTGGTTTTACAAAACCATGGGCTTAACCACCATGTCACATGTTGCCCATTTTTGACATTTATATTTTCAAGATGGAAAAACAACCAGGTTAAAATAGTAATCCCGTCCATAATTTTGTCTTCTAGTTTAGACCCCCATAAAAGACATAAAACAAATTAACTATGCTCTAAAAATGGCCCTCCTATATTCTACTAAGGACAAGGCACCTTTTAACAACTCATACACCTTTTTCCAATGCATAAACATGTGAAAAACTGCCACAAACAAATTTTGTATTTTCGTGGAAAAGGTTTGCAAGGTTGAGACATATTTCTCAACACATCATATAATTTGTATTGTAGAAACTAGAGCAGAGGAAATCAGAAAAACAACACAAAAATGGAATGCAGAACTAGCCTGTTATTCCTCCATTTTTGAAATACCCAAAATTACAGTCAGAAGAAAGGGCATTTTTTCTCCCAAAAGACACTGACACAGCACCAATCTTCTATATCTCACAATCCATAAAAATCTTCCAGTTATGGAAACAGCAAAAAAAAAAGACTCCCCAAAATAGCACCGCCAGCAATGTCAGTTACAAACCAAAAAAGAACATGAATAGCTACAAATCAGGAAACTGACAGGAAGTGGGGCACCCAGCGAATGATTGGCAGTTGCATTAACTCCTGGTCTACTTCTGCAGGGGGAGTGGTAGTTGTGGAAGAGTCGCTGAGCAAATGGAATGCGACCTGTTGCAGAGCTGCCTAATGCTCTCCACTCGTCATCTCCAAAGCCACTTTTTTTTTTTTTTTTAAATAACCTTTATCCACCGTTTTGACATATACTCTTAGGGAATATAGATTGTGGGGTAAATTCACTTCCCACCATAAATAAAGTCGAGCACATTAAAGGGATACTTTTTGTATCTGCCTCACTTTCATTTTCTGATTGTGCCATTAAATTCAAGCTTTTTCACTGTGTAAAAATGTTTGATTCAATGGAGATAGGGAGCATAATGGGTTCATCAGAATTGACTGATTTTTTAAAAGGCATGTTAAAGCCTGTGGCTGCTTTGGCAGTAATAGTAGTGGCAATCACCCTCTCAGTTCTCCAGAAGCTTGGCTTGGAATGGGAAATGACAATTGCAATAGCAAGGGGCTTCTTGCAGCTTTCCATCATTGGCTTCGTTCTGCAGTACATCTTTACTCAGAAAAATGTAGTTTGGATGTTACTGGCTTATGTTTTCATGGTAAGTACCAATTTTCTGGTTTACAACACCAATTTAGAATAAATGAAAATTTATCACATGAAAACTTTGTGCCTGTTAAATGTCTATGATTTGTGGGTTTTGCTATATTGGACTAGGATAGTGGAAATGAAGTCAGGGATCCCATGAAAATGAGATGATTTCTTGTTCTTTTTTTTCAATTTTTTTCCTTTTAGAAACACAAACTCAATTACAGCACAGAATGGTAGTATAGAAGTAGATCAGAGCTGATTTTGTTGGGGGTAGTTTATAATCAGTAAGTACTAAAGAATCCAAAAAGCCAGTTTCCAATATTGGGCATTCATGTTTGCCAGCGTTGTTGGTCTCTAAAACAGTCATCAATATTTAAGGAGTCAATTAACTACATAGCTGCAAATGTTTTCGCTAATGCTTCGCTCAAATGTAACTTCTTCACCCTTGCGTCATTGATGGCATTAGAACATGGGACTATTATTTATGAACTCTGAATCAATGAAAGCACATCAAAAATATACAATTCCATAAGTGGAGATGATGCAACCATTCGATCCATGATGCTGTTGACATGTGGCATAGTATCTTTAGTCTCTTTCCACCCACATATTCATTGACTCTATCTATTTATCCACCTATTTATGTGAGATAACTAGTACTTGAAGTTAGTTTTGTACTAGTCAAGTAAAACAAACCCTCCCATAAAGAGCTAGTACATCTACTATGCTTGTTAGTGGTAATGTTTTTAGGAAGACCATGTAGCATAGACACCTTTATTAAAAATAAACCTACCACCTCAAGGAGACTTGGGATGAAGTCCATGAACCCACTTTCCCACACTTGGTCATGAGTAGGCAATGGTTGTAGATATGGAGGAAAGATATGCTCAACTTCATTTTATTGGTAGGGAGGGTACTCCTTTATGTGTTTGAGATCATCTTAAAAAACTCTATTAGAATCTCTTTCCTATTTTCTTGCAAATCTTCCTAGATCCCAAGTGCTCTATTAGAGATGCCTCATGCAAACTCTTAAGATCTCTTCCACTTCAGATTTAGGGAGCTAGCTAGATTATATTTTTGTAAAGAGGTTGGTCATATATTATTGACCATTTTTCATCTTCCATACTCTCATCCATAATATTTGTAGCACATACATTCTCATAATATTGCACTAATAGAAACATCTTAATAGGTAGAAATAACAAGGATGGCATAGAGAGTAGGAATCCTAAAAAGAGCATCAACAACTACATCACAATTATAGTCTTGGAGCTTACTCACCCATTTTTTTGTTGACCATACAATTCATGTTGACCCAAGAAGAACAATCTATTGCATTCTATTTGAACCATATAGCTACTACGAACCAAATACTATCTAAACCTTGCCAAAACATGTAAGACTTGTCATAAATAAGAAAACCTTTTTTGAATATTTTAACTTTTTGTTTTCCATTGCTACAAGTTGCCTCTTTTGTGTTATAATATCTCCAACCCCTCCCTTGAAACATCATAGTTTACAACAAAAAGTTGTGAGAGATTTAAAATAACAAACAAAGGGCATGAGTTATTTGCCTCCCTAAGATCATCATTAATTTTTTGTGTTGCATCTATCCTAGATAAAAAGATAATGTATTCCTCATGTTGGTTAAGGTTTCCAACTGTAAAAAACCCTAGATAGATCTCATAGAGTAGATGCATAGACCAACGATTCCCCTCAATTGTGTTGATGTGGTAAAGGATGGCCAATTTAGAGAGGCTTAGTTCATTTATTGATCTGCTTGATTCACTATAGATTTGAAAGTGGCCAATGCATTAGTCAAACCAAATGGTATGACCAAGAACTTAAAGTGTCCCAAGTGACATCTAGTTGTTATCTTGTGCACATCCTTATCTTGCATATGGGTCCAATGTTGGCTTGATCTCAAATTTATCTTTGAGTTATAATCTACTCCATACAAATCATCAATGATCTCGAAAATGTGGTAGATGTTTATCTTCTTTTGTATTGATCTATAGTTATGCACATCCCATGGTGCCCTCTTCATCCTTCTCAAGAACCACTAAAGAAGAAAATGGGCTAGAGTTGATGTTGTACAATTTAAATAAATCCTTGATAACCTTCTCCAATTCCTCTTTATATATCCTTGGGTGGTGGTAAGGAATGATCACAATAGGCTTAGAGCTTGGTTTCAACTCTATGATATGTTTGATTCCTCTATTAATTGGCGATCCTAGAGGCATATTACTGAACACCACAATATGCTAACCCAAAAGAGTTTGAATATCAAAATGAAGACTAATGATTATCAAAAAATGTAATGTTTTACATGCCCTCAATCACCACGTACTTTTTTTTCCCAAGCAACCTATCCCTTGCAATAAATCCTCTTAGTGGTGACTATTTTGGGCGGTCCATTAGAGATGCCTCTAAGAACCACATATTTTTCTTTAGATTCAAAATTTAGCCTCATGGACTTATGATTTTGTGAAAAGTCACCAAGAGAATGTAGTGTCTGGAAAGGTTTACTGTACACCTTGCATAATAATAATGTAAAAATAAATATTTATTTGTGGTGCATCTTAGAGATATGGATGCCACATGGGTTAGGCATTCTCGGGGACAATTGTAAGTTATATGAGACACTAGGATAAATATTTAATGTGTCATATTTGGAAATATTATTTGGAAAACTTAATACCAAATATTTAATTTGTTTTCATGTTTTAGTGAGATCATGGTTTTGATGCACAGGGTTTATATAATACAACTTAGTGGATTAGTGGAGAATTATTAAAAAACAAGAACATAAGTAGTTCTTGAGTTTGGATTGTGCAACCTTTACCTTTTTGGCCAAGGTTTGATTAAGCATCTCCTATAGGTTGCATATGGGAAGCATAGATTGGGATGTGTGGATACAAAATTCTTAATTTTTCACATAGAGGAGTGCAACTAGGGTGATTGATGTCTTAGAAGTTTTGCATGGAGACTTTGCAAGTATATTGTAATATTGTTCTTGAGATAATGCATTGATTATGTAGTTGCATTTAGAGGCTAGGTTCTTCCCATGAGAGGGTTTTCCCAAGGTATATTTGGTGTTATTTTGTGGTATGCTTTTATTATTCTTTTGCATCAAGTGGATATTGACTACTTATTTTGTATTTATTTTTGTCATGAGGGTTATGTGGAAATAGTGTATTTTGATGCACTTTCTTTTCATGTAGACTTTACACATCCATAACCATGTCATTTTGCACAACATAGGAATCATCACATTTGTCAAACTCACCTATGGTTTTATTGAGTTTTTGGCTTATTTAGGTGCATGGAATTAGGGATTTATAGAAAAAATGATATTAAGCCAATAAAAAATTAAATCCTTCAAGTTTCCCTTAATATATTATTTTTGGAGTTCTTTGCTTATAACACTAGGATCTCGTGTAATCTTGTGTGAGCAATCCTGGATTTGAGAGAAAGGATCCCTATGCCATTTTATACCAGTTATACCACCTCATCTTTTCATTTCTATTATAATATTTCCAATCATGACAAGAAATGTGTATTGATATGGGATGAGACAATGTAACAACATTTTTCTATTGTGATCCTTCTTATTTCTAGAGTTGTAATCACAAGGGAAATCAAAATTTTAACCTTCTATTGTTGATTTGGATATCCTTAAGATATGTGCAACAATATTACCATTCTCGAAATAAATATTATTAATGCTAAAGCACCCTTCATAGTTTGATGTTCATCAATATGGTTATCTTGTAGATTCTCATATAACAGTGGTCACAAATTTTCAATGCTTGACATATTAATAGGTGTTTCTTGGATATTATTTGAAACTAGTGGAAGAACCTTCCAATTGTAGGATCAAACATTCAACATGTAACGCTGATTTCTTATTGAATTCATTAAGACAAGTAATTTATTGATATGAGCTCATTATAAATCATTAGGATACTCTTGTTAATTAAGGAACCCTTACCTTCAACACCTAATGTGGACTTCTCCTCTTTTGTAGATTGTTGAAACTTTGATTCCATTCTTTTTCCCTTCTATAAGAAAATATTATCATTCTCATTCTCAATGATTTATTTCTTCTAGGATTATTATGGCTTTGATTTTGATATTTCTTCTATTTGCTTCAACTCTCTTCTATTATCATTCCAACCTCTTCTATATCAAGGCCATTCTTTAAGTATCAACAAGTAAGTGTTGAAATTTACTCTATATCTAAAAGCATTAGGCTTCCTTTGACACTCCTCAAGGATGTTGTCAATATCCTCTTTATGTAGTATTTAAAGATGAAACTTGGTTCCACCTAGTATTTTAAGGTTGCAAATTTTCTTTAGAAGTCTGCTCATTTTATCTTGTTTCTTTAGCGAGTCATCTTGTTTTTTTTGTACTTGCATCTTTGTATCTATAATATGATCTTCATTGCTTCAAGAACTGCTATTAGAGATTTAAATAATCTTCCCATGATTCACTCAATTATTGATGTGAATAAGCAATGTACCCTACATGCTAGCAAGATCAAAGCTCTAATATCATTATAATGAGCCTTAGTGAAATGTTCATGTAAAATAGATAGATATAGAACACCCATAACAAACATTCATATGAAATGCATTATATCTAAAATTTCCATATCGATTCACACATAAAAATAGAATTTCACCAATATAGTGGAGTAGATTTATATAACCCATATGTGTAGAAAATTTTTGGAATACAATGTATAATACATCAATACTTAATTCTTGGCTCAAATGTAATTCTTGAAGGAAATTATCATAAGAAAGAAAATGGGTTTCATCCTTTAATCTTCAAATCCAAGGGTTTTCATTCGTAGATCCAATAGATGAACAAAAGTATGAAAACTAGGGTTAGATTTTGTTGATATGTTAAAAAAAAAAATGACAAATTATGAATGTACCTAAAATTTATAGGGCTTGGAGGCATAGTAATAGGCCCAAAATGGTTTTCATGCTTAGATCCAATAGATGAACACAAGTATGCAAAGTAGGATTATATTTTTTTTATATGAACAAAAAAATGATAACTTATGAATGTACCTAAAATATATAGGGGTTGGAGGCATAGAAATAGGCCCACACATGCTAATAGGAATTTGGAATTTTCTTTCCATTTTATCACACTAAAATTGAGGCCCATTAATGGAATCCATGATTAGCCATTCTGGTAGGTGAAACCCTTCATTTAAACAATGTTTGGAGAAAGGCATGCATGAAGGAATACCTGAAGGATGTAATGGAAAATGGGACTAACGAATTATATTTAAGATTCCACTTAGATGTATTTCCATTTTTAATTAGGATTATTTTCTCTAAAGGTCCAAAGTTAAAGGTTCAAGAATGGGATGCAAGAATTCTAAGATACAAAATGCAAAGGTACATGGGATTGGATAGGGAGAGCACTTGGAAAATGAGTATTGTTCTTTAGAGATACTTTATGTTGGAGGGAGTAGGGATTAGGATTTATAGATAATTAATATAGGATAGGGTGGGGATTAGGGAATCAAAATTCTATGTGTTTGCAAACAACAAGGGAGCGGGATGTCGAGGATTGGGTTTTCCATGTATGATACTAGAGACATGAGGGGATAGTGAAACCTAGAAGTCCACATATCTGAGAGTGATAGAGTGGATATTACAGTTCAAGGTTCTAGGATACCTTATACCTTCTAGGTATGTCAATAGGGAAAATTCTAAGATTTTATGATATAGTGGAGGTTTGGACTTAGGTTTATCAAGTCCTTTAGAAACTAGAGTAAAGGTGGAAGGGAAAATTTGACATTCCATGAGTAACCTTGGAAGGTAAGCAGGGGCACAAGGATTACAGGAAAGGGATGTCGATAAAGGAAAGTAAAATTTTAATTTGTAAGACAAAGTGGGTGTTTAGGGGATGAGAAACCAAGGTAAATGGTACAAAGGTGTTCAAAAGAAGTCTTAGAAACCTAAAGAGGGTAAAGGATTAGGAAATTAGGTATATAAGGAATGAAGGAAAGGCATGACAATAGGAGAAAGCCTAAAATAAATGATTAAATATAGGAATGTGACCCAAAAACTCTCTAACTTAAGTAAATTGAAAAGGGGAAATTACAAGTCCACCCTTCCCAAAAAATAAATCCTCAAGAAATTTCAAATCCAGATGTTTCAAGATTTTTTATTAATATCCTTTATAGGTAGGTCCTTACAATGAACCAAATAATTTTTAATGCTTAGTTCCTAAATTTTCACCATTGTCACACCAATGTCACCTTTTACCCATATGAATGACACTCTATCTATGAGCTCTAAATCAATGAAATTTAGTTCATCATAAACATAAAATAACATAAGTGGAGACATACCAATGAACTTATTATGGGTGGAATTTTAGTGGCAATCTTTGAAGTGCAACCATTTGATTTATGTGGCTTATTGACATGTGCATAATCTCTCAAATATCTTTCCACCTATTTGTGTGAAATAACTAGTACTAGAAATTAATTTTGTACTACTTAAGTAAATAAATCTTTACCAAAGATATTTGAGTGATTATTTATGCTTATTATTGATAATATTTTTATACACACCTTGAAGCCTAGACAACTCTCTAAAAAATAAATATGCAACCTAAGAAGACTTGTGATAAATTCCATGAACCCACTTTCTCATCCTTGGTGATGAATACACAATAGATACAATAAAACAAGAGGAAAGATAGGCTCAACTTCATTATATTGATAGGTAGGGTACTCTTCAATGTGCATGCGATCATCCTTCTTAAAAAATTCCTTGATAATTTCTCTCCTATTTTCTTGCAAATCTTATAGGACCCTAGTTACCCTACTAGTGATGCCTCATGCAAAGCTTTCAATGTATTCTCCATTTTAGATTTAAGGGCTAGGTAGTTTATATTTTTTCATAGAGGTTGAATATTTTCTACTAAAAAATTATCATCTTTCACACTCTCCTCATGTCATAGCACATGTATTCTCCTCATATTGTACCATAATAGAAAAATCCTAATAGGCAGAGAGAATAGGGATGGCATAAATAATAGGGATGATATATGGTTGTATTGAGTTTTTTTGATTATCTAGGTGCATGTAATGATGAATTTATTAGGAACAATGACAATGAGATGATCAAAATTTTCATCCTTTAGGTTTCCTTCAATATCTTCCTTTTGGATTTCTTTGGTTATAGTGTCAAGATCCCACAAAATCTTGCATGTACAATATTGGAATTGAGAGAAAATATTGTTGTACCCTTTTTGCTACTTTTACCTTTTATCATTTCATCATTGTTATAGTGCTTCCCATGATGACAAGAACTATGTATTGGTATGGGATGAGACTAATACAATAACTCTTCGCTATTATTATTATCCTTATTTTTAGAGCTATAATAACAAGGGAAATCAAGGTTTTCACCTTTTATTATTGATTTGGATATCCTCTTGAGAGATCCACAATGATATTAACATTCTCAAAGTGAGTATTATTAATAAAATAATAATTGACTAAAGCATATTTTACAAGTTTATGCTCACCAATATGTCTATATTGACGATAATTCTCACATGGAAATGATTCTATCCTTCTAGTGGTTGACATCTTTATAGATGTTTCTGAGACATTATTTGAAACCACTGGAATAAAATTTTGATTATAAGATCTTAATATTCAACATGTGATGTTGATTTACTATTGACTTCTTTAAGACACACACTTTTTTTTATGTGAGCTCATTATAAATAAGTAGGATACTATTTTTAGTTAATAAAAATTTCCCTTCAACATCTAATGTGGATTTGTTCTACTTTTTTGGAGCTTGATCAAACTTTGATTCTATTAATTTTTCCTTATGCAAGAGAATCTTCTCTTGGTCATGCTCAAATATCTAGTCCTTCATGACTTGTTGTGGCTTTGGTTTGATCTTTCTTCTATCTAGTTCAACTCTCTTATATTTTCATTTTAACCTCTTTTGTACTAAGGCCATTTACTAGGTATCTCCAAGTAAGTGCTAAAAGTTACCCTAGATTTGAAAGCATTAGACTATTTTTGACACTCAAATATTAGGTTGATCTCTTCTTTTTTGTAGTTATTTGAGTAGAATTTGGTACAACCCACTAATCTAATACAAATTTTACTCTAGTAGCTTAACCATTTTATATTGAATCTTCTATACAACATCTTGGTTCTTCCATATTTGCATCATTGTAACTAGAAAATAATTTGTATTGCTTCATTTTATTAGATATTTAAAAATCCTCTCATGATTCACAAAATTATTGATGTAAATAAGTTATGGAAATTATAGGTTGGTAAGACTAAAGCTCTAATATCAAAGTAATGACCCTTAGATATGTACTCATGCAAAATACTTAGATCTTGAATAACCATAACAAATAATCATGTGAAATGAAGTAGATCTAAAATTTCCATAACAAATAAAATATTTTTTTACACAAAAAATTTGAAGTTCACCATTATACTAGAGTAGATTTATGCTAATCATATAGTATTAAAATATATTAATACATCAAAAAATACATCAATGCTTAATCTTCAACATAAATGCAATCCTTGAATGAAATTTCCTCGAGAAACTAAAATGGTTATTTCCTGTAATAATCAAATCTAATGGTTTTCTTCATTATATCTATTAGATGAACATATGTGCTCAAAATAGGGTTAGGATTTGTTGATAAGTTGAAAAATAATGATAACTAATAAAACTGCCTAAAATATATAAGGGTTGGAGGATGAATTGTGAACCCACCTTTGCTAATAGACATTCAAAAGTTTCTTGCCATTTTATTGCATGCAAATTGAGGATCATTAATGACATCCTCGGGTTTCCATGGTTGTAATTGAAACCCTTTATTTAAATGATGAGGGTTTGGAAAAGGCATGCCTGCATATGATGGTTTGGAGAAATGTATACCTAAAGGATGCAATGGTAATATGGATTTGGGAATCAAGCATTGATATGTCACTCAAATGTATTTTTATTTCGTATATTGACATTATATTTTCTAAAGATCACAAATTAAGGGTTTGAGGAATATGATATAAATATGCGAGGCATTTCAAAGGTCCAAAGGACTAGATAGGAAAATAAATGGACCAAAAAGGAGCAAGGATAAAATAATGGAGATACTAATTTCATAGGGAAGCAAAGATGAACAAGGAAGTGAAGGTCCATATGTCCATAATGGATAAGGGAGTGAAAGGATGGGGATCAAGGTTTTGGCATATCCAATACCAATAAGGGATTAGGGATAAAGGATATGGCATACTTGATATTAGAGTGATGAGGATAAGGGAAACCTATAATTTTGTGTACCCAAGAGTGATGGAGCGGGTATCATGGCTCAAGGTTATAGGATACCTCATACCTTTTATGTATGTTGATAGGTAAAATTTTAGTACCCCATGATATAATAGAGGTTTATACTCAAGGTTAAAAAATCCTTTGGTACTAGAGAAAATGAAGAAGGTAAAAATTGATATTCTAGGAGTAACCTTAAAAGGGAAGTGAGGGAATGGGGAACTAAGGAAAAGGATGCAAGTAGAGGAAGGTCTAAAATGTTTACAAGTAAGACAAAGTGGGGATTTAGAGATGGGTAAGTGAGGGAATGGAGAAATAAGGAAAGGGATGAAAATAGAGGAAGGTCTGAAATCTTGAAATGTAAGACAAAGTGAGGATTTGGGTGGTGGGGAATTGAGGGAAAGGGTACCAAGGTGAAATAAATCCTAGATACTCAGACAAATGATCATGAAAGTAGGAAAGTGGGGAATAGAGGAAAGGCATGATATCATGAGAAAGATTTAATTCTCATATGGATGTAGGAAAGTGATTCAAACACTCTCTAACTTGATTCAATTGAAATGATACATTACAATATGGGTACAAGGGATGAAACAAAGGCATGATAGCATACAAAATCCTAAAATCCTACCCAAGACTAGAAAGTGACGCAATCATTTTTAAAATTTAATTAAGAAAAAAGGGACATTATAGAGCAACATATAAAAATGGTTAGTAGAGAAATGATCTAACATATAACATCATTACAAGTCATCTAAGAAGCAATACAAATATAGACTTAACATGTAACCGATCTCTATAAATTAATGATGGAAAATGGGTATCATGTAATATAAATATTTTTTTTTGTACTGGATACAAAAATTGGTTCTATCTAAGGACCTTAGTATATAATTGTGGTATAGGAGAACCACAAAATCTCTATTTAATTAGTAGACCATTACTTTATTTCTTGAGTAATGGAGTCAAACTCTTCCTAAATCACCTAGGGATAAACATTATTGACTCACCTAACAAAGTATGATGTTTACATTACTAAAAAGGGAAATACAATATGGCATAACAAAAATGTCATGAATTGGAAAACACAATACAACATAAATTGGAAAATAAAAACACTCTTTTATGATCAAGAACAAAGGGGAACAATATTAGTTACATGAAACAATTTATAGAGTTGAGATTTTAGTCATGATAGTGCATAGCCTTAAAACCTTTGCACCCTACTACAATATCTTTGTAAAATTTTCTCAAAGACCCATGGTTCAAATGGGTAGGAATGATCATGTAGTGAAAGAATAAACATGAATTGATTAATTTGTATTAGTTATAGATGATCTTCTTCTATAAGAAAACACCTACATGGAAATACTACACCTCTTTCTAAAGGTATCTAGAAATACCCTAGGCGTGTACTGCATTTTTAGGAATGGTAATCACCACATGTAATTTCATCCTCTTTACCCATATCTTTGAAATACACAACCTTGAACTCAATTTGAGTATAATCCTCTAGGAAATGCTCAAGTTGTTGAAAAAAATCTTGCTCATAAACTCCTGACTTGTTGGATCCATATTTGATATCATTAATGCACCTTATGATAGAAACACTTATTTATCATATTCATCAATTAGTCCTTCATCTAACCAACCCTAAGAGTTAAATTTGAGATACCAACAAGGTTTGAAGCTTCAAGTACTACATCATTATCAAAATACACATGTTGAAAAATATCATCTTCTAGTGACAAAATTTGTCAGCTACCACCCATTGGATAAACAAAGTCTCTTCAAATTTATTAATATAATTAGATTCAATAAATAAATCTCTAAAAGGGAAGAAACAATTAGAATCCTCATTATCAATCATACAACTATTATCTACTATCAACAGAGCAAGAACGTGAATATGATTCTCTACCAAAATTTTATTTTCTTTAGTAGACCATCCTTATTTTCTATATTAAAAAAAAAATTCACTTCTTTATTAAAATGTAAGGGATCTATTGAATACAATTCAAACCCAAAGATAAAATCCATTGTGTCCTCAACTAAAGACCCACTTTTAAGGTATTGCAAGAAACAATCAAGGTTTGGTAAATAATCCTTCATCTGTGACTTTAATATGATAGGTGCCTCTAAAGATAAATTATATTCAAGAATAAATTTGTGATCCTTATCTAAGTATGAAGATTATTTGGTAATATATTATCCTCTAGTAATTGTTGGTGTAAATAGCGACTTTATCAAAGTAGTTAGTTATTAACCTAATTAGGAGAGTTCTATTCACATTGCTTAAGTTTCCACTTAGGGGCTTCTATAGTTGTGTCTCACCTCATGTAGTTGATACAAGTGTCCTCACTTTGTGAGCCACATCTTGCATGATCACTTGCCACTCACAAGAACACTTGCTATGTGAGTTGACAAGTGTTCCATCATTGGAGGGATAGTTGAAGTCATTGCGTTTGAATTTCCTACCTTCACCATCTTTCATATATTAGCAAGGTTACTATGTACATTCATCTCATCTCTTATATCAATCTCTTTGATAATACAATTAGGCTTATTTGTGTGCACATATTTTGTGGAATTTTCTTGTTTTTTCTTTATGATCTTGGAAACCATAACATGGTATCAGAGCCATGCAAGAAAAATCCTTCCCAAAATATTACATCAAGCCTAGTGTATAGTTCCATGAAATTTGATTTGCATGTAAAAGTGATCTTTATTTTTAGGGCACGAGTTTGTAGTAGATGCCTTGCAAACTCTAGAGGATGCATGCAGCCAGGTGATATTTTAGGCAAAGGTCGATCTTGCCAAACTTCATCTACCAAATTTCTCTCTAGTTGAACAAGATTTTGTCCCTTCTTTATAAATACTTGCTCCCATCTATGTGCAGTATCCATTGATAAACACCATAGTTACACAACAATTGTGGCATCTTTATCCAAATTGTTGGCTATCAAATTTTCCACAAATGGGTCTTCACCAATGTACATAAGCTTCCAACATTCACTCAACTCTTGTGTAGCTTGTAAAAAAATGGGCATGAATTTCTTTGTTATTGGCTCATATTAGTGTTGGATTTTTTTCTTGAGTTATCTACGTTGTTGCTTTTGTGAATAGTTTGTAGGTTTTCCTCAATATTTGGAAATGCCACCAATATCATCCAAAGGTGCACCATACTTTGAGTTGACCAAAATATCTCAAGTGCATAGGTGAGGTTATTATGATTTTTTAGAAAACCAACAATCACCATTCCAAACCCTTTGGTATCATCACTAGTGAAGGAAGGGAAAAACAAGCCATGGAACAACATATTAAATGCGTGGAAAAAAAATTGGATTATTTGGATGAGGCACTATAAAGGAAGAGTGGAATGGTAGGAATCTTAGTCCATGTTGAAGCCACCACACAACCTCCCTTCTAAGATCTCACCTCATTCATCACAACCCATGTAGCATGTGTGATTTGAATCGGTCAGGTACCTCCCACACAACAACTTTCATGGCTTTATAGACCCACACGACCTCCATATAGTATTATCAGTAGACTTCTTCCACAACTCACACCCTCAATGGTTTCTTAAAGTTGGTCAAACATGCATCCATTGTAAGGAAGCTAAGGTAGTGAAACAACTTCCTAAACTAATATTAAGAGGAGGATTATGCAAAAAATATTCAATTTTGAACAATTACAAAAACTTAAACATAAATAGCATTCATAACACAACATAGTGATTTATCTATAGCAGCCTATCATAGCCTTTTATTGGTTGAAGAGGCACGGATTTCTAAACTTTGGTTAGAAGGAGATTCCCTTAACATTAAAATGTGTCTTTTGAGAGTAACCTGCCATCATGGTCTATAGCCCATTTGATTAATGATACTATTTCTATCATTAACACTTTTGATGAGGTGAGAATTACTCATGTTTTTAGGGAGGCTAACTCGTTGGCTGATGGGTTAGCTAATTTAGGAGTGATGGCTTGAATTAATTGGAATACTTATGATTCCTTGCCACTTAATCTTCAGAATATATCTAATTATGACCATTTGTCATGTCAAAGAAGCAGTTAAGAAGGGAGAAAGGTTATTTTATTTCTTCCTTGGCTGGTTTTTGCATGTTGAGTTCAGTGCTTGCTCTTATAATTATTACTTTTTAGATGTTTGTGAGATTATGGGATGGGAGCTAAGGCATGGAAGTACTTGGTTTGGCAGGCTCACATGTTGTGTGGGTATTTTTTTCTTTGCATTGTGGTTTGTTCACCTATTTTTTTCTTATATAGAAGATCAAAGAGCAGGTTGAGTGTAGCTTGTTGCATGTCATCATGGGAGATGCCTATTGCAAAGTGGATTCGAGCTCTTGTGAAGAGTTTAGTAGTAATAAACTAGTCTAGGAGCATCTGGATCAGAAGGGTGGTGTTTAACCCTATTTGTTGAAGCTCCATGGTCCTAACCTTGAGGTGATAGAGGCTTTTGTTAGTGGGTGGAACAATAGGGTCTTGCATTACGAGGGTGTGGAATTCAACATCAATGTGGACTTCATCACTAAGGTTACCGATCTTCCTTCCAAGGGTAGGAAATTTTATAGAGATAGGGTTGCGGCCAAGACAACCTTAGCCAATTTATTTAAAGGCTTGGAGAAGCGTAAGCTTAAGTTTATTGTAAGTCGTGGGTATGCCCGCAATTCTATTAAGCTGATTTGGAGGGACATTGCTCTGTCTATTATTCATTTTTTCACTTTGGAGGACAGGTATTATATTATCTATGGCTATCACTTCATGCTTTTGAATGAATTCTGCCATAATTCTCAGGTTTCCTTTCCTTTTTACCTCCTTTCTATAGAAACTAGTATCGAGGATCATAAGAACCCTAGGAAGGCTATTCTTCATGAAGGCCTTATGAATCTCATTTTTTATCACATTAAGATGAAGGTGTTACCGGCTACTCCTAAGACCCCGACTTGTAAAAAGGGTGGAAAAAATACTGGGTATGATATTGGTGAGTCAACGAATGAGTGGGAAGGGGATTCTAAGGATGAAGACTTTGATTATGAGGAACCGTCAGAGGACAAGAGTGAGTCTGTTGATGAGTCTGAGGATTCAAAATCCTAGTCTAAGGGTTATGAAACTGATAATGAAATGAAGGAATTTTTGGTTCCTTTGGTGAAAAAGAATGTGAAGGGGAAGAAAAGATGCCCCAAGAAAGGGAAGCATGTTGTCAAGTAGGCTGTGGATGATTTAAGAGATGTGGAGAATTCCCCTATTCCTAATGTTAAAGATGTCTCAGATGATGGCCTTGAGGGTAATGAGCAACCTATGGAGGATATTGGGTAGGAGAAGGAGGATAATGTGTGTTCCAAGGTGGTTGGTCCCAACCATACTGAATTTGATTCTCCTGTTGATGTTGAGCGGGTTAAGGGGAGTGATGTTAAGGCGAAGTAGCTTGAAACTTTGGCTAACTTGGTGGACATGCCTAATAAGCACCATGTGAAAGTGGAGGTTATTGAAGTTGATGATTCCCCTATTGAGGAGGATTTAGAGGGCAAAGAGGGGGTTCGGGAGAAACCTGTTGAGAATGTTGATTCTCTTATTGCACAACCGATCAATTGGGAAGAAATTAATATGGACCTATTTTGTAGAATGATGGAGGATGAAACTCAAAATCTTCTCTCACTTGTGAAGTAGCTTTTCACGGAAGTGAAAGAGCTCAACATCAAGCTTAAAAATTGGAAAGATGTCTGTGTGGTGTTAGTGCATGTCAGCCAAAAGGAATGGTCTATTAAAGGTAAGGTTAAGACTATGAATGTTGTTCTTGATAGACTTGTGGTTGATGCTGATAGGATTGGTAAAATTCATGAGGATAGGCTGACCTCCCTGGAAATTTCTATTCAAAATATTATTGAGGAGAGGTTTGTGAATTTGGAGGAAATAATTAGCTAGATTAGCAATGACTTGTAGACTGTTGTTCGTGTTAGTAACCAATCTTTGAAATCTAGTGCTAAGGGTCTCTCAGTTTTAAATGAGTAAGCTATAAAGTGGAATAGAAAGGCTTTGGATCTGGGAGATCATGAGAAGTCCATTGATGAAGTTAACTACATGAATTTGGAGGAGAAGATTGAGGACAGTGGCCTCGATGTGGAGAATAATTTGGAGGTTGGCCCTTGCCTGAGAATGAGGAGCAAGACTAAGAAAAGGGCAGTCATTTTGTTCGAGGATCTGAAGGATGTGGTCGAGATGCACGAGGGGGTCATTGCTGAAAATATGGTCTTAGTTAATTTTCTTGACAATATGTTATAGTTTTGTTGTTGTTTTTGGTTGTTCGGCCTTGTTGCTGATGTTTTGTTGTAGGGTTGTTGACAAGTTATCTGGTTTTATCTTTTATCAACATTTTGTCTTTGTGGCCTGCGAGTCTTAATGTTTTTGTCTTTTTAGCAACTTCTCTCCATTGTAAATGGTTTCAAGGCCCCTTCAAAACCTATTTTTCCTAATAAAAAATATAGTGATTTATTTAGGGAGAACTCTTTTGGGAGAAAAATCCACACTCCAAATGTCGCCCAATATATTATTTAAAATTCAACAAGATTACAATATACTTACAAAGCAATATTTTTCATAGGAGTATCACCAACCAAAGATCCAAAATAAACTCAACATCTATAAAACTCTTTCACCCAACCTCCATCTCATGCACCTAATATATAGGAGATACAATACATGAAATTGGAGAATGATAATACAAAACCATGAGCTAAAACCACATAAAAGGTGATGCCCATCCTTATCTCCAATAACATATACCTACAATGTGTATAAATACACACCACCACATGTAACTCCCCCTTTACATCTCATTTATGTGTCCAACACATTTTTACATCTTCCATTTCAGGAGACCCAACTTCCAAAGGCCATAACTTTTGATCCAAGTGTTTGATTGACAAATTGTTTGAATCATCTGAACTATTGTGAAGTTATCTATTAAGATATAACTTGTTATGCGTGTTATGACCACTTTCAAGCCCAAAAAATGCCTCTAAGGCCTTCAAAATGGACTTTGAGACTTTGAAAAGCAAAAAATTTAATATCTTCAAATTCAAACATGATCTTGTGACGAAACTTTATGAGCATGCTTATTTAGCCAATCCAAAGCCTTGGGAATTTTTTTGCATCAATCCAATGCTCAAATATAAACTTACTATAAATAGTAACCCCATGTAATTACAAGGTTGAGACACTATTTTCCTAATATCCACAAAAGAGGTATTTAGCTTTTTTTGCAAATGACTCCCACATTATGTGGTCAACCCTCGAGGTGGTTTCTTAAATTTTCAACCATGATGAGTAGTCAAAGCACTACTATGCTAGTGGTTTAAATGGTTATTAGTTTAAAGCTTTTATAAATTCATGTAGACAATTAATGCTACCATTCAATCAATGGTTTTAAAATAACGTTTTGTGCTTTAACCATTAGCAGTTGGATTTAAACTATCAACTCATGAAAATATGCTTGTAAAGGGGGTTGTTTTCATTTTTTTTAACCTTAAAATATTGTTTAAAGGGGGTGATTTTTTTTCATTTTGCCATAAATTTTAAATGGTAAGTCAAAAATTTGATTGTGAATAGTCAACAAAAATCTCTTTTAATTTCAGAGACTTTAGCATCAAGATGATATGAAAAATGTGTTTTTCACAATATATTTTTTCTCTTTTAATAGGAAAACTTTAAGTTTCTAAGTGCAAAACTAGGCACATATGATTATTGTATCTTTTGATTAGCTACTCAAATTGAGTATTTCTTTTATGAAAGTGAATATCACTTGCCCATTTCATTGGAAATAATATCACACTCAATTATAAAGTGTCATTATCCGCAACATTGAAATCATTATATGCACTAAAACATATAAAGTTCCAATTCAAGGGGGATCAAAATAATCAAGGAGAATTGTCATTGTCATCATGCCTTGAAAAATTTACATTTCCTCCATGATTCTAAGTTTGAAACTCAAAGAATGTGGGAATGACTGAAAACAAAAATTGAAAAGAATGATTAACTCATCCACCATCACTTACTGCTACATGAGATTCCAGAGACACTTCAATGAGAGAATCTAGGGATTCTTTATCACTTCTTTGGTACATGTTATACATTATTCTTCACATGGATCATTTGAGTAGCATTCAGAGAATTCATCATCATCTTATGAGGGCTACATAGTCTTTATTCATTATATCATCTCTTTGTTGCGAGGATTTTTATTCCCATTATGTTTTCTCCTTTACTCCACTTTATAAGAGAGTAAATTTTTACATGAGTACCTAACATGGTCTAGTAGCTAGGACTCATCATTAGTTCATACATTACCCCCTAAGTTACACTTAAGGAGGGGTGTTGGTATAAATAGTGACTTTATCAAACTAGTTAGCTATTAACCTAACTAGGAAAGTCCTATTCACATTGCTTAAGTCTCCACTTAGGGAATTCTATAGTTTTGTCTCAACTCATGTGGTTGAGAAAAGTGTCTTCACTTTGCGAGACACCTCTTGCATGGTCACTTGCCACTCACAAAAACACTTGGCATGTGAGTTAATAAGTGTTTCATCATTGGAGGGGTAGTTAGTCATTATGTTCAACTTTCCTACCTTCACCATCTTTCCTATATAAGCAAGGTTACTATGTACATTCATCTCATCTCTTGTATCAATCTCTTTGATAATACTATTAGACTTATTAGTGCGCAAGTATTTTGTGGAAGTTTCTTATGTTTTCTTTGTGATCTTAGAAATCATAATAGTACAAAGTGGCTATCTCTTCAAAGGTTATCAACTAATACATTTCATCATTAATGCTTATAAAATTACTAAACTTGAAACTAAAAATTTCTAAAAGAGAAAATATATTGCTCTTATTTGATTACATCTATTGCAGAATCTTCAAAAAATCCTTCAATTGAAGAAAAGAAATAACTGGATTCATCATCTCTTTAGGGAATTTGACTTCTCCTTGTTTGCAACTTCTCTCTTTATATGTTTGTGTGAATTTATTGTCCTCCAATAATACATGCAGTACCTATGTAAAATCATACCCTTCTTCCATCAAGAAGCCCTTTATAGCCTCAAAGAGCTTGAGCAATGTAAGAAAAAATTCTATCACATGATCCCGATTTCTATGTCTCATTGGCTTTATTTTTTAATTTTTATCATCTAAAATATATTTTAGTCTTATATATATTTATGTTTGTTCATGGATAGAGGATCCAGTGAAGGCTTATCCAACCATGTTGTGAAACAAAACAACACACTCCATAACAAATTTTAATGAAATAATAAAATATAAATTTTATTGATTCTTAAATATTGAAATGAGTTAAAATCTATTACAATGGACTTCCAACATGCCAGGCCTAGAAAATTTGATTACAAATGGGATAATTACATAGTTTGAATGATATTATAATACAATTTCAACGCCAAGCTAAGATCTAAATATTGACTACTCTAAATAATGATAAATTCATTCTAATGATCATTGACAATGATTATATAGCAACTAACCCCTATAAATGATCTCAATTGTTGCAAGGTGGTGCAAATATCAATGCCTTATTAACATGCAGTTGGTGAAACATGTAATCAATATCTCAAAATGAATATGGTAATGATGAGTCAATGGATCTCAATATGATGCATACCATAGGGTCTCCTAGGTCTAGAGTACTCTGAATTGTCTTCCTTGCTGCAAACTTTAGAAATTTGCCAAAATCCTCATATAGTAAACTACATGTTATCATTTTATTCTTTGTGATTGAACACAAATTTCTATATGCTTTGGGGGTGATCATAATTTCTTGCAAATAGAATATGACATTGATGGATCAATGCAAAATATGTGTTTCCAATTGTGAGGTATAAATATGGAAGTATGGTGATATGCAATAAGATCTACAACGACTAACTAACTACTAGAATATAAATGAAAATATACAAACAAAACAAAAAAGTGAAAGAAAATATTTTTGGGTGATGTACAAGATTGCTCTTACACCTTGGGACACTTCTACATCAAACACCTAAAGTTTTAAATGTAATTCCCTTAACTTTTGGTGGCTAGAGGAAAGCCAAGATGGTCTACCTCAACCTTAAAATTCCAAGATGAATCTTCTTTATACCTTCCTTTCTATTTCACCAAATACTCTTTATACTATTTATTTCATTCCAATCCTACTATCCAAACTTTCCTTAATAGATCCTCCTTTAGTTGTTTCAATAAATTTGATTATGCTATTATAATTTTACATGACTATCTCCTAACTCTCCTTCATATTATTGATATATAGATATATACTTTTGAACACTAGTGATATGACCAAACTTTATGGTAACTCCAGTTCATATACATTTCTTGAATCAAACCTTTTCATAATTCTTAAAGGAACAAACTTTTTCATCTTCAACTTGTTGTATATTTCAATTGAAAATATTTCCTTCTTGAGACACATTGTTACTTTAACACCAATTTTAAACTCCTTATCTCTTATTTTCCCATAAACTTTCTCCTTACATTTATCATTCATCATTTCTAAATGATTTGTTACTTTTGCATGTTCTTTCTTCATAGGTCTTACAAACTCTTTTTCTTCCACACTCCTCTTTTTTTCATTACTAATGTCTCTCAACTTCCTTTTTTCATTACTAATGTCTCTCAACTTCTTATATATTTCTTGGACTACTATTATAAGAAAGTACAAATGATGTTTCTCCAATCATTTAATTTTTTTTTGTTTAAGTCCTTACCAACTTCAACAAATATTTAATCATATTTTTTACTTCATTTGAAATCAATAAAAATACATGTTTCACAAATTGGTATGGAATCCTAGCTTAATGAAAAATTTCTTGTCATTAATTCAATTGTAAATTAGTATCTCTTGAATTCTAAAATATTGAGTGCAAACTTTATAGTATCTGGGAAGACCAAAAATGTAAGACCTGCTTGGTAGCTAGGGGGGTGTTTTAAGGATATTCATAAGATGATAGAAGTGTGTCAGTGAAGTAGGATACAAAAATTCAAGGATTAATAACTTATAATTTATAATTTTTTCAATGGCTAGCAAAAGATCAATGAATGCAAGTATTTTGGTACTATGTAAATCCATGATTTCTATGAAAATAATAAATTTATTGTTGATAAAAAGGGATATTTTAAGTTTCATAAAGTCGGTATTTTAGAACTATACCCTAATAAACTAATTCAAGCATGAATGCTAACTAATACATTAGGCAATCATAACCTGTCTTAAAATTCAAAGGCTTAGGTATCCAACCCATCTATTTACCTTTCATTATTCCCAAGGATTTTCAAAGATGACATGGAAATCATTAATTTTATATACATCTTTCTTGTGTAGATATTATTTTCCATCCATATTTTAATTATGATATAGGTGCTAAATACTTTGCTATCCTGATAGATACTTGGTGTAGAATTTGGGATCAAGTTGTTGTTTTTCCAGTTTAGAGGAAAACTAGATAAAAAAGATTGAATTTTTTTTGTAAGACTAAATTATACCATATATCTTGAAGATGAGAAAATTTTCCCTACATTATATTTATTGTTACAAATCAAAAGAGTAGATCTCCAACTTGGTTTAGTTTACTATATGATAGGTGGTTGATACATTTATAGATTGTTGAATACTATTTTTCCACCTACCAAATTCCCTATAGGAGTCTCTTACCCAACATGAAATTATTCTTTGATTGATTATGGTTGCTATATTGACTATAATGGCTTTGATATGGGGTTTCCAATTATTGAATAGTTGATTAATAAAGAAAAGCCTAGCTTTTTGGATCTTGATGTCCCCACATTTAGAGGATTTTATAATTCTCACAAACTTCAAAGACAAAGAATTTTACTTACTGATATGCTTGCTAATATTGACCAGACTCTTATAGAACAAATTTCTAAACCACAACCTAGAAGATCCCTACGAGCCCCATCTAGAATCTACTTAATGACTAAGAGAATGAAGCAAATTCTAGTTCAAGATCAAATAATCATTTTTTTCCTTTCAGTGATGATTCTTGGTTTATGGATAAAAATTATTTTGCTTTGTCTTCTTTAGAGATATTATGATTTTCTTGAGTAACCCTAATGTTTTTTACATAAGATATGACTTTTTCTAATTTCTTGGAAACATGATCAAGCATAGCCTTATTATGAGATAATTTTTTTTGTAATTTTTCATTATTTTTATGTTTTTGTTCACTTATATGATCTATAGTGGATTCTATTCTAGATTGACCATCTTGGATCTTATAAAGGTTGGTGTCCATTATTCTACTGTGATGTGTAATATTGCAAATTTCTATAAAAGATTGATAAGAAGAGTTTTCAATCTTATTGACATTTTTTTGCATAGCTTGGCTTGTAGATGGAGTATTTTTTGTGTCCATTGTGAGATTGTCTATGTTCTTAAAAATAATTTTATCACTAAATCATCCAATTTCATTGAGCCTTAGTGGATTTTTGTTGCTTTCCTATTTTTTTGTGTAATTTTGGACTCATACCTTCCCCAAATTTTAAAATCCTAGTTTATGACTATAAATCATTTAGGTGTTGTCAATCTTCTTGGCTCATAACTAAATATTTATTATTTCTTATCATTCTCTAATTCAAGTTGGAATTTGGTCTTTTTCTATATATTTTTTCTAGGAAAAGATTCCATAACCATGGTAGCTCTTTCAAGCATCTTTCTTATTTTAATACATTTTCCTTTTTTATTCTCTTTTTCCTCTCCCTCTTTTGGAGTCAATGCTAGATTAAGACTTACTTTCCTAGCTAACATATCCATCAACTAAGGATTGTTGTTGAGATCTAATAAGGTGTCCATGGAAGCTCTAGAGGGATAACTATTGACCAACATCTATCTTCTAAGGGTATTCTAAGGGACAAATGTAGAACTTGGTGCTTCTTCAAGGAAATAGTTTATGTATGGCTTATTATTAGTACAAGGATTGGTGTCTGAATGGATCATTAAGTAGGTTCTAGATGGAGCTCATAGGGTTCTTCTAAGTTCTAGTTCATAAATCTATTATATAAGAGTCTAGTTAGGATTAGTAAGCATATCAATAATTGAAATTCTTCACCTCTGAAGCTTAGGATAATTAAAAATCCTCTAAATGTGGGGACATCAATATCTTAAAATCTAATCTTTTCTCTAATAATCATTTGTTCAATAATTGGGAATCTTGTATCAAAGCCAGTATGATCAATATGACAACCATAATCAGTTAAATAATAATTTATTGTTGCATAAGAGACACATGTGGGCAAGTTGGTAGGTGGAAAATAGTATTCAACAATCTATAAATGCATAAAACACCTATTGTATAGTAATTGAACTAGGTTGGAGATCTACTCCTTTGATTTGTAACAACAAATATATTGCAAAACAAATGTGACCATCTTAAAGAGATATGGTAAAATTTGGTCTTATAAAACAATGTCCATCTTTTTTATTTAATTTTCCTCTAAATTGTGCAACAACGCAATCTCAAATTTGACACCAAGTATCCCTTAGGGTAGTAAAGTATGCATCACCTATATCAAATTAAACTATAGATGGGCAATAATTCTATATAAGAAAAATGAACATGAAAGTAACCCTTTTCATATTAACTTTGAACATCCGTAGGAATAATTTAAGGTAAGTAGACAAGTCAAATACCTAAACCTTTTAATAGTAATTTAAGTTCTAATTGCCTAATTGTAGTTAAAATTCATGCTTTAATTCCTTTCTAAGTGTATAAATTTGAAATATCAACTTTAGCAAATTTAAAATTCCCATTTCATCAACAAGAATTATGTTATCTTCACAAAAATCATGGATTAGTATAGTACTAGAAATACTTGCATCCATTGATCTTTTTTCTAGTTATTAAAACATATTACAAAGTATAAATTATGAATCTTTGAAATTTCAACTTATGCTTCACTGGTACACTTTTTCCATCTGATAAATGCCCTTAAAATGCTTCACTAGCTAACAAGTGGGTCTTATGTTTTTGGTCTTCCCAAATACTAGAGGGCTTACACTCAATCTTTCATAATTCAAGAGAAATACTTTGATAATTGGATAAATAACAAGAAATTTTGAATAAACTAGGCCCTAATACCAATTTACAAAACAATGGATCTTTTTATTGATTTCAAATGAAGTTGCAAATATAATCAAATATTTGTTCAATTCGATAAGGATTTAAATAAATTACAAAATTAAATTTTGATTTGTAAGATGATACTAAGCACAAGCTAAGAGCATACATCTATTTGAAGACTATCAAAATCTAGACACTTGACACTTGATTAGTAAGATCACACTAAGTGCAAGCTAAGAGAACACTAATAGAAGAAAGAACAAATGATGTTTCCCCTACACTTTTATTTACTTAATTACTATATGCAAACTCTATTGTAGTAAAACCATAACCCAGTTTCATGTATTTTCTCCAACCAAACATCTCAACAAATTACCTAATCACTTGTTTACAACATCTATTTATCCATTAGTCTATGGGTGTTATGTTCAACTAATTTTCAAACCTATCTTCATATTCTTCCAACATATTTTCTAGAAATATCCAAAAAAATGTCTTTGTCTTAAACTATACTCTTTAACAAAACATATTCCTTGAAAAATAAATGTGTTTGATTAGATAAGCAAGAAAGGGCCCTGATCCCATACAAAGCTTACAATAAAGCAGAACAACCCATAAATAAGTTGCATGCACTATCATCATTTTTATTGAATAGAAAGAAATATTCCATCTTGAAAAATCTATCCACAGCTATAAAGATTGAATCATGTCCTCTCTCTATTCTAGGCAATCCAAATACAAATTTCATACTTATTACCTTTCCAAGGTCTCTCTAGAACTAGTAATGATCTATACAAACCAACATATTAACTACTTCCTTTTACAACTTAACAAGTCATGTAACCTTACACAAATGTCCTCACATCCCTATGAATTATTTGATTCAAAATGAGATCTCTTTTAAGGGTAATCAGTTGTGTAAAGTTACATGACTTAATGCATTACCAACTTTGTTTTCTTTTTGCACTCCCATACTTCAACACAAAAGTATATATTTCTATAAAATTAATCCATTCTATGCATCTTTAATTTAACTTACATTTTTCAAATATTACAATGCTTGATAACCAATGTACAACACAAACTCCTTTGGTAACAAGTAATGTCTCAAATTTTTCAATGTCTAAATTATTGATCCTAGATTGACTATCTATTCCTTGCATCATTCAACCTTTAATAAAAATGTGTGGTTGGTCTTCTTGGCTTAATGCTACTTCTATTGCATTCCCACTTGCATCATAATCTAGCTAAAATATTTTGTTATAATTTTATAATTTCAATACCAATTGTTAAGCCACATTCTTCAACAATTCAAAAGTTAAATTTTCTCTTGATGCCCACTTGAATTCTTTCTAGTCCCCTCTCATTTTCTCAATTAGTAGTGCATGTACCACTAATTTTTTTATGAACTTCCTATAGAAACCTGTCAAACCATGAAAATATATTACCTAAGCCTTTGACTTGTAAGTTAATTTTTGATTGCCTAATTATAGTTAACATTTGTGCTTTAATTCCTTTCTCGGGGCATTAATTTGAAATATTTACTTTAGGAAATTTAAAATTCACCCTTTTCACCAACAAGAATTACATTATCTTCATTAAAATCATGGACTAGTATAGTACTAGAAATACTTGCATCCATTGATCTTTTGCTAGCCAACCAAACATATTATAAAGTATGTTATGAATCCTTACTTGAAATTTCAGCTCATGCTTCATTGGCACACTTTTATATCTTACAAATGCCCTTAAAATGCCTCCCTGGATAATAAGTAGGTCTTATGTTTTTGGTCTTCCAAATACTAGAGAGCTTACATTCAATATTTCATAACTTTAGATAAATACTTTGATAATTGAATAAATAGAAAGAAAAATTGAATAAAATATGCCCTAATACCAATTTACGAAACAATAGAAATTTTTATTGATTTCAAGTCAAGTTACAACTATGATCAAATGTTTGTTCAAGTCGATATAGATTTAAACAAATTACAAAAAGAATTTTCATTTTCAAGCTCACACTAAGTACAAGCTAAGAGCATACATTTGTTTGAAGACTAGAATCAAACTCTAAATAGTTGGCAACTGAGTGCAAGCGAAGAGCATGCTACTATAAGAAAGCATAAATTATGTTTCCCGTATACTTTTGTTTAATGAATTACTATATGCAAACTCTACATGCAATGCAAAACCATAACCCAATTTCATGTCTTTTCTCCAACCAAAAATCTCAACAAGTTACCTAATCTCTTATTTACAACCTCTATTTGTCCATTATTTTATAAGTGTTATATTTAACCAATTTTCAAAATATTCTTCCAAAATATTTTCCAAAAATATCCAACAAATTTTATATTTGTCTTAAACTCTATTCCTTAATAAAACATCTTCCTTGAAAAAAAATGTTGCATGTACTATGCCATCACTTTTCTTAAATGGAAAGAAATATGTCATCTTAAAAAATCCATCCACAACTATAAAGATAGAATCATGTACTCTCTTTATTCTAGGCAATCCCATTACAAATTTCATACATATCTTTCCAAGGTCTCCCTAGAACTAGTAACGACTAATACAAACCAACATATTAACTACTTCATTTTACAAAGTGACAAGTCATGTAACCCTAAACAAATGTCCTCACATCCTGGTATATTTGCAAAAAGAAAATTCTCATTTAGCAATGCTACTATCTTATCTACCTAAAATAATGTACTAAACCACCACTATTATTTTCTTTGATCAAAATTTCTCTCATTGAGATTCTAGGAAAACAAAAATGATTACCTTTAAACAATATCTCATTTTGAATCATATAATTCAACCACTTCTATCCATATTAATTGCTTTATTATGTACCTTCCATGCTTTTATAAAATCAAGATCATTTGTATACAAATGTTTCAACTCTTCAAAACCAACTACCTCAAATCTCATTTCTTGCAACAAATTATATCCCCTACTTAATGCATTAGCAACTTCATTTTATTTTGCACTCCCATGCTTCAACACAAAAGTATAGCTTTTTATAAATTTAACTCATTAGATGTGTCTTTAATTCAACTTACCTTGTTCAAATATTAAATGATTGATAATCAATGTACAACACAAACTCCTTTGGTAACAAGTAATGTCTCAAATTTTTCAGTGCCTAAATTATTGATCATAGATAGAATATCTCTTTCTTGCACCATTCAACTTCTTACAAAAATATGCTATTGGTCTTCCTTCTTGGTTCAATACTGCTCCTATTGCATTCCCACTTGTATCATACTGTACCTAAAATATTTTGTCAAAATTTGATAATGTTAATTTACCAATTGTTAAGTCACCTTCTTTAGCAATTCAAAACTTCTATTTGCTCCTTATTCCCACTTAAATTGTTTCTTTTCCCCTCTCCTTTTCTCAATTAGTAGTGCATAGATACCACTAATTTTTTTTAATGGAATTCCTATAGAAACTTACCAAACCATGAAAATATATTACCTATCTAACATTCATTGGTGTAGACCACTCAACAATTGCTATGATTTTCTTTAGATCCATCTTCAATACTTTTGCTGAAATCAAAAATCCTAAGTATACCAATTCTTTCTGCATAAAACTATACTTTTAAAATTAATTAGCAACCTCTCTTCTATTAATCACTAAAATACTACTCTGATATGTTCTAGGTGTTCTTCCTTAGTCTTACAAAATGTCATCCAAACTTAAACAATCATAACCTTACATAAAAAATTCTTCAATACCTCATTCATCAATCTCATAAATTTATTTAGTGAATTAGTAGACCCAAAGAGCATAACAAACCATGCATACAATCCTTCATTTATCTTAACTGTTGTCTTTCACTCATCTTCTTCTTTGATTTTGGTATGATGATAACAACATTTCAAACCAATCTTGGTAAAATACTTTTCTCCAATCAAATAGTTCATTTTGTTATCCATCCTTGGCAACAAGAATCTATAATTTATAGTGATATTGTTGATTTCTCTTGAGTTTGTATACAACCTCCACTAACTATCCTTCTTGGGTGCTAGTAGTGTGGGTATTGCACATGGGTTCAAACTTAATTTGATTAAACCCTTCTTCAAAAACTTATGCACTTATCATCCTATGGTGGTGCTTTATTTGGTAAAATTGTTTTTGGTATGAGTTCCATATAATGGCTAATACTCCTTACATATGGTAATCAATTTGGTGTATTATTTAATATAAGTCCTCGCGTTTTGTCAATAATTATGATATCTCTTTCTACAAATTCTTCTATTCATTTGTAGTGGTGTATGTTGCACTTGTAGTGCGCATTCTCTAGGAATCAATGTAAAACACATATTATCATGCCTTAGGCCATCCAATAAATTTTTCCCATCCACTAAACAAATCTTAACATTATTGCAAACTTGACTCTCTCTATCTTTTAATGGAACCAACGTGTGCCTTCTACAATTCTTTGTTGTAGTGTAAGTATTTACTCTTCCATCATGTATATCACTTATATCATGCATAGAACTCTCATCAACTTGCCATGGTCTCCCCAACAAGAAGAAATATACATCCTTTGGCATTATATTGCATAAAAAGTCATCATGATATGTTCTTATATTGAATTTCACTAAAAATTGATCCTTTATCAACTCCTTGTGTTCCTTTTACAACTAAACAATCTTATATGAACTAGGGCATTCTAACCTTCGCAACTTATGTCAACCATTTATTTAGAGACTAAATTATAAGTACTACCACTATCAATAACAACTTTACAACGCATACCTCTTGACTTGTGTATAGTCCTAAACAAGTTCTTCATTTGCATTCATCATTCTTCTTCATCACGCTTCAACAACGCTCTTCTCATGAGAGGTAATTCACCATTCTCCAATTTATCATCTAGCTTAAGTGATCTCTTGGGTTCTTCATCTACCTATGTGATTCTTGTGCTACCTTTTGATCTCTTGTTTGTGTTCACTTTGCTTTGATAAAATTCAAATGCTTGATTTCCTTCTTTTGTGCACTTAAAACATATACCTTTGAAAGATATTCCATATTTTTTGTTGTGTCATCCTCTACCTCTTTGATATTCATTTGTTCTATCATTGTGCTATGATTTATATTGCTTTCTCTACTATTGCACTATATATTGTTGCTTCTTTCTTCTCTACAATATATACTACTTTTTATTGCAATATGTGTTATTTCTCTTCCTAGCTTCCACAACTTCATTGTAGGGTCTTCTATCATCATATTGAGATTTATTTCTTTGGAATCTCCTTCTTCTACCTCTTTGTCTATTTTGTTTGCTTTCAAATCACTCATTTAGTTTCTCCTCTACCTTCATTGAAAATTGGAATGCTTCTTATATTGTTGTCAACCTTACCAAGCTTAGTTCTTCATGAATGCTTCCTCTCAATCTATTGATATGACTTACAACCTTTTCCTTGCTTGTTTCACTATGTCTTGTTGGAATTATCATCTTGTAAAATTCTTTAGTATATTCCTTCTCAGTCCTATCTTTCTACCTCATATTTTACAATTCCTTGAATAATGACAACTCATAATCAATAGATATAAAAAAAATCTTCAATTTTACAACCATCCTATCTCACTTTGTTATCTTTTATTTTCCTTGCATATTTCTTTCTAATTGTACTTTTTCCACCAAATAGTATTGTGTCCCTTCAATTTAATTTTTGCAAATCTAACTCTTTTAGAATCAACCATTTCTTCATACTCAAAATATTCTTCCAAATCATTTACCCAATCAATCAACTTTTTAGAATTTGAATCCTCAAAATAATTACGCGGAAGGCGTGTCTTATATGAACTTTCAAATCTCATTTTGCCTATCAACCGTGTAGAGTCATTCTCAGGGCATGGTTGAAGGTTGAACGCATCTCAACTGTTCATCAACTTAGGGCAACTTCGCTTTGTGAGATTAGACTCGGACTGGAACCTGTGAGCGTACATGGCAAAACCCTTAAGAGGAATAATGGGAAGCAATCCTCAGGAATAGGCGGCGGACGAGTTGTGCCCTTCATGCTTCAACTGTAGTTTTCCTCCAGTTTGTGGTTTATACAGTGTTTACCATGCAAGAGCCATTTCAACTGGATGCGGGGTTATTTTCTGAGATCTACTGAATGAAGCCGCCAAGGCCAGCCTTGCCTTCCTGACCTCGACTTCCTGGGACGGTGTCTCAGCAGCCGGATCGGTGAGCACGGGAGCCCACGGCAGTAGCCTGGTTGGGAAAGGCTTTGCTATCAATGAATATGTCGTCAGCCTGAGACTCGTCTTCCCTGCCCCTGCTTCCCAAGGGTATGCTAAAGTTATTGAGCTTACAGAAGCCAACGAAGATTTGAAAGCCGCCAGATTTTCCCTAGGAACCTTGGGCGCAATCTCCCAGATTACCTTTGCTCTGCAACCCATGTTCAAGCGTTCTGTGATGTTGAGTTTGGAAGATGACACCGGTTTGGAGGATCAGCTTGAGAGCTTCCTGAGAAGCACCGAATTTGCAAATATATACTGGTATGTCGGCCACACCAAGGCTTTCTTGTGCAAAATCGACAGAGTGTCTGTGAATACACTAGGCAATGGCCTTGACTTCATATACCACACAAATGTATTGAAAAATATAGAAATGTAATTACGATTATGCAAAAAAAAATACACCAAGGTTTATCTTAATTGACCTTCCACACTTCTTCGGCGTACCCATTGCACACTAAGGTGCAATAGCTAGTTATAAATCTCAATTTTAGGTCTCTTACCAATTTTGGAAATAACCTTTAACATTTTTACTTGACATGTTTCTTTTTCTTCTAGGGCTTCTAGATCATGCTTGGCAGTTTGTGCATTTTCTTTACTCTCATCTTTATCACTCTCACCACCATTTCTAAGGTATAAACCTCTTTTGTTATCTTCTTTCATAGCATCCAATTGGACTTTCATTGTCCTCATCATTTCAAACATTTATTCCATTCTTCCAACAATAGTAGCAACAGCTTGAACTCTTTGTGAAGACATCTCCTTGGGATCTAGTGCAAACTTCTTCAAGTCAATGATCAGTTTACAATCACACCATGCAACTATCTTTCAGTCAACACTTTGTTGTCAAATTTTTTGTAGGCTACCTTAATTCAATGATTTATTCACAAAAAAACCTTCAAGATACCAAACCTTGTGTTCTCTTTCCCTTAAGATTTCAAATGTATGCTTTAATACCACTTTGATGCCGTTATAGACAAAGGATCCAATGAAGGATTATCCAACCATACAACAAAATGAATCAACACACAATTACATAGTGGAATTTGAATGGAACAATAAAATAACAATATAAAATTTACTGATTCTTAGTCATGAATGAGTTACAATCTACCGAAATGCGCTTCCAACCTGCTAGGCCTTGACCATTTGATTACTAATGGGTGAATTACAAAATTCAAATGATATTGCAATACGATTCCAATACTAAGCTAAGATCCAAAAATATGCAAGTGCAGTGATACATGGTTGGTCTACAGTGATTGACTGATAATTGGAATGTAAATGAAAATTTGCATAGAAAACAAACAAGTGAAAGAATATTTTTTTTGGGTAATGTGAGATTACTCTGACACTGTAGAATGCTCCTGCATCAATGTCTCATTTGAACAAATGATAAGCTTTCCTAATTAAAATCTTTGATTGATCATTGTAGGAAAATACATCAAAATGCCAAGGAGAATCTATGTCATGATCATTAGTTGCATACCATAAAAATGTGTCTTAGATGCAGCTCTGTTGGCACAATTTGTAAGCTTACATATTAAATCCCTCTCTATTGATCAGCATGGGAACTCTGATGGATCCTACAGAGAATGCGTTTGAAGGATCAGTTAGCTGCAAAAAAATAAAATAAAAAAATATCACTAATATCTCTTTTTTATGGATTGATAGATCAACGGAAATCCAAATCTCTTTTTAGTATTGATGTACACATTTTTAGAAATGATTTAGTTGGCATTGTTTGCTATTTGTTCTGTACAAATCAGAGCTCTGGCCAAGTGCAAGAGATTGCTTTTAGTGGCTAAATCAACTATTTCTTTACTGAATAAAGAGCCATAGATTGCCATCCAAAAACTGTTTGCTGATGCTAGGAATTCTGAAATTCTTCCAACAGATAAACAGTACAAGATTCACATTCTGTTTCAATTCCCAATAGCTAATTCTCCTCTTTGTACCAACAGAATGAGGCGAGGATGTTTTCCTTCCTCTGTTCGTTACCAAGTATATCTGTGTCTTTGAAAAGACAAATATATGATAAGGTGGTATATAAGAAATTAACTTGGATTTTCTTCAAAAATTTAGTAAGATTGAGAATGTATCATATGTAAAATTTATTAATTTATTATTTTTTTAATAAATTTCAAAATTTATTATATTGTGATATTGCTATCAGGATTCAACCTGTAGTTTTGAGTCAAACTTATTGAGGCATGTTTCATGAGTAGTGGTTCACAAGAACCCATCTCTCATGATAATGAATGGTCCATTTACCACTCATTGCATCTATGTGATGCTCACAGAGGTGAAGCACTGGACCTTCCAGGGAGGTCACCCATCTCAGTACTGCTCCATTTCAAGCGCGCTTAACCATGAAATTTTTCCCAAGATTAAGCCCACTTAGCTTGCAACCTCATAAAAATTATGTGATAAATTGGTTTAGGAAACTAATAATAACCTTTAAAAATTCTCTGTGATTGTTGTGCTTTTGATTTATGGGGAATTAATGGAATTTATGGTGGCATTTGCATCTTCAGATTGGTATTATTCAATATTATTTTCCATATGATATTTCCATTTCAGTGCATATTGCTTTTTATGTTCATCTTATGCCCACAATCATGGCTTCCATTGACAAACCTGATTTTTAATGAAGAATTCCATTATAGGTCAGCGTTGCTGCTTACACTGCAGGCCAGAGAGCAAAGCATCTACCGCGTGGCTCATTTGTTGCAGGGGCATCCATTTTGGCAGGCACTTCATTTACAATGTGTTTGTTGATAGTATTAGATGTTTTTCCTTTCTCATCTAGATATATTATCCCAATATCAGGGATGATGGTTGGAAATTCAATGACAGTCACTGGAGTAACTATGAAGCGGCTTCGAGATGACATAAAGGTTCAGCAGAATCTGGTATTGAACATTTTGTTCAAGTCATTGAATTGCACACTTAACAAATTATAAGTTTTTTCCTGCATCATGTTCATGTAATTTTGTTTTCATTAAAACGTAATAATCCCATATGCAGGTAGAGACTGCTCTTGCACTTGGGGCATCCCCAAGGCAAGCAACATTGCAGCATGTGAGACGGGCCCTGATCCTTGCCCTTTCACCAGTTATTGACAATGCAAAGACGGTTGGATTGATCTCTCTGCCTGGGGCTATGACTGGCCTTATTATGGGCGGTGCTTCTCCTCTTGAAGCAATTCGACTTCAAATTATAGTTATGAATATGCTTATGGGCGCTGCAACATTCAGCAGCATTTTGTCAACATATCTTTGTTGGCCATTGTTTTTTACAAAGGCATACCAACTTGAAACAAAGGTCTTTAAGGAAGGATAAATTTCCTCTTAGACCAGGTTATCTGTCTCTTGTATGGGCTGAGTGTAACCTTTCACAGATCTGAAATGCTTGTAGCCTGATGCATGAAATTATATATAGTTAAATAATTGCTACAGGCTTCTGCAGTGTTCAAGTCAAGGATTCAAGTTTGCAAAACACTCTTCACAAAAGATGAATGTGTGGAAAAAGCATTCTTAGACTTGCTTTCACTTAAGGATTGTATTTGAAAAAGATGCTGTGTGGAAAAAGCATTCTTAAACTTGCTTTCACTTAGGATTGTATTTGAAAAATGGATAATTAAAGCATTATTGCTAAATTGAAAATTCTAATTTAATTCAAGGGCCCAGAGAGATTAGTCATTCTAGAATTGTCAATTCTTCCACTCCCAAACAATGTCAAATTAAATATGAGAAACCTTCTGTACAGACAATTTTTATGTGTTTCAAGAGTAACTTTGTGTTTGATTTTTTGGCATTGAGTATCTATTATTTGTTTTTACCATTAGAGAAGATATTCTATTAATGGAGAGATTAACATAATTTTTCACAGGCCACTTTAATAAAATAAAGGAGGCAGAACACAAAAGATCTAGACACCAGAGCTACAGATCTCTACATTTGAGGAGAACACCTCCCACAAGAAATGTCAAAATGTAGAGGTGAGCCCTTTGAAGGATTTGTAAAGGACAACTTTGGAGAAACTTGAAGACAGATTTTCTAAAACTAGCGAGACCCTTGCCATGAGAAATCTCACATGTAGAGGTGGGCCCTTGGAAAGCTTGGCAAAAGATATTTTTGGTGAAACTTGAAGACAACATATTGTTGGATAGACTGACCTATTCTACTAATTTTTTATAACCTTCAAGAATGCATTAATAACTTGAGCATTTCTATACCTTCATACTATAGGTAATTTAGCTTTTTGATCAATTTGTATTGGATAATTCTTAGATGTTTATGTAATCTCTGTACTCGAATCTGTAGAGATTTTATGAGTTGGAAAAGGTTGAGCTGTTCAATTTTATAGTTATGATAAATTGATTTTGATTGAAAATTTCTACAAGTAAAGTTGACCTTTTCATATTTTATTTATAATCATGAAGATGTGATCTGTGTTGTACTTCCATGTGCTGTAATAAACTATCAAAATATTAATAGGAGAGAGGATCTAGTAGTTGAGCATGTTCTAATAGTCACGATAGTATTTGTTGATTTAATGCCCAATATTTTTAATTGTATAGCACTAGTAGTTGCGACTTTGAAGTTAGTGTTGATGAAATGTATTCCTGAAATCTAAAAGTAACAAATCATGTGATGTGACATTGGTGCACCAATAAAATATGACTTAGTGCACAACTATTGATCTACTCTTTTTGTGGGGTCTTTTCGTACACCTCATCAAAAAGCATGCTGATGTGACATCATATTTAATGATATGGACCTGAAACCTTGATAATAAATAAGAACTTTACCAAATAAACTGCTGGTAAAACTTGAAAGTGATTTGAAATCTTCACATAAGATTTTGGGAGGCATAAAATTAGAATGCTCAAATACCAAATTCTCCTCAATCTTTGATATATTGATTCATTCTCTCCCCTTTTTTATTCATAAGATTTTGGGAGGCATAAAATTAGAATGCTCAAATACCAAATTCTCCTCAATCTCTGATATATTGATTCATTCTCTCCCCTTTTTGATTATGGAATGGCTCTAATACCCTAGAGCCTACATTATTATCAAAGGCAGATGAACAATGAGTTTGATGGAGAAGCTATAGCAAGATAGTGAGGAAGAGGGTTATTGTTGTGGTCATTGCGAGTGTGAAGAAGAGGCCGGTACCAGATGTAGAGCCAATTCCATGTAGATCCATTTATAACCATTTGAGTAGTACAATTTGGCATCCTCATGTTAGTTTTTGAAGACTAAATTTAAAATTAAGAAACTTCTATTACGAATAGATGTTTCCACTTCCAATTAAGAAACATCTAATTCGAATAAAAGCTTCTTGTATTATTTAGAAACTTCTCATTCAAAATTTTCTTTACTTTTGAGATGTTGAGAAGAAGAATTAATTTTTGAATTGAAGCAAGCTGATGTAAAAAAATTTCTGCTATAATAAAAGATATTGATCCTTGACCCGTGGTTTTTCCTCCACATTGGAGGTTTTCCACGTAAATCATTGTGTATAGTGCATCTTTTGAATTTGTTGTGGTTATTTTATTGCTGCTATTATTATTATTATTCTGGCTTAAATTTCATAACAATTGGTATCAGAGAACAGGTTGTTGGAGGGTTTGGTGTGTGTAGTTTTTTTTTTCTTGAACAACATGGAGGTCACAACGAGTGACATGGAGAAGTTAAACGGGGCTAATTTTTCCCTATGGAAATCCCAAATGGAGGATATATTAATTCTGAAAGATCAGTATTTGCCATTCGAAGGAATATCAAAGAAACCCACATCAATGGCGGATGAAGATTGGAAAAAGATGGATAGAAAGGCGATTGCAACCATCCATCAATATCTGGCTAAGAATGTGTATTTTAATGTTGTCAGAGAGAAGATGACAACAGAACTATGGAAAAAACTTCATGATCTATATGAGAAGAACACATCGTCAAATAAAGTTTTTTTGATGAAAAAATTATAGAATCTCAAGATGAAGGAGAGTGCTTCAGTAGCAAAATACTTAAATGAGTTCAACATAATTACTAGCTAGTTGCCTTTGTTAAAATCACTTTGGATTATGAGATTAGAGCCATCTTATTAATGTGTTCAATGTTGGACAGCTGGAAGAACCTGATCATAGCTATTAGCACTTAGGCACCTGGAGGAACTCTGAAGTTTTATGATGTCAGTAGCAATTTAATGAATGAGGAGCTGCAGTGCAAATCAATGACAAAAAACCAAGGAGGAGAAGCCTTAACCCTAGTTGATCATGGTAGAAAATCTGGTTGAAACCGACAAGGGCGTTCAAAGTCAAGAGGTAGATCGAAATCAAGAAGAGGTAGACTCACCTGCTATCATTACGACAAACCGAGACACATGAAAAGAGAATGTTGAATCTAGAAGCGAGAACAAAAGGAACAAAAACTAGTGAGTGCAAATGAAGAAACTACTACTGTTGCATTAGATGGTGAGGTATTAATTACTATTCCATATGAGGATGCATGCCTTTGTACTTTTAATCATGAGATTGATTGGATTTTAGATTTTGGAGCATCCTACCATGCTACCCCAAGCAGAGAAAATTGTATTTCTTATAAATATGGTAATTTGGGTAAAGTTTGCTTGGGTAATAATAATTTATGTAGTATTGAGGGAGTGGGAGATGTTTTAATAAAAATAGAAGATGGTTGTAGTTTATTGCTTAAACAAGTTAGGCATGTACCAAAGCTTGGAATGAATTTAGTTTCAACTGGAAAGCTAGATGATGAAGGTTGCCATATAGTATTTGGCAAGGGATGCTAGAAAATTGTAAAAGGTTCACTGGTTGTTGCAAAGGGGCAGAAAGTAGGCACTTTCTATACATTAAAATCGAAGTTGCAAAAGTTAGATATTGCTATTGTTGCAAAGGAGCCTCCAGCAAATTTGTGGCACAAAAGACTTGGACACATGACAGAAAGAGGCCTAAAAATACTTGCTAAGCAAAAAAATTTGCTTGGAATAAAAGGTACAAAATTTAAATTTTGTGAACATTGTATTATGGGTAGACAGAAAAGAGTCATTTTTAAGGAATAATTCAAAAAGGAATAAATAAATATTAGATTTGGCGCATTTTGATGTTTGTGGCCCAATTAATATAAAATCACTAGGAGGGGCTTCTTGTTTTGTTACTTTAATTGACGATGCATTAAAAAAGGTGTGGGCTTTCCCTATTAAGAGAAAGGATCAAGTTTTAGATATTTTTCAAAAATTTCATATGGTTGTTGAAAGGGAAAATAACAAACTATTGAGATGTATTAGGACAAATAATGGTGGAGAGTATTGCTCTGAAGCTTTTGAAGAGTATTGTAGTAAATATGGGATAAAGCATGTAAAAATAGTTCCTCTCACTCCACAACAAAATGGAGCATCTGAGAGAATGAATCGGAAAATAATGGAGAAGGTGAGAAGTATGCTTTCAAATTCTAGTTTGCCTAAACATTTTTGGGCAAAAGCTATCAAAACTGCTCGTTATTTAATAAACCACTCTCCCACAACTTCATTAGATGGAGGTGTAGACATCCAAATTTGACCACTTCTACATGGTCAAAATCATCTATTATATTCATCTATTCCATTAACAATGATTAAATAATTTATTTAATCACTATTTTATTTTCTGCCTAAGGTTCCTGAAGTATCTAATTAAATAAATTAAATACTTTACCTTAACCCCTTGTCTTCTCTAAATTAAATAAACATGACAAATTATTTAATTTAGTCATTTAACCAGTTGAATTAAAACCAATTTTTAATTCCCCTTTTTCTCTCTCCTTGTCACATTCTCCATAACTCTCTCTTAATCTGGATTAAATTAATTAATCTGTGATTAGGATGTGCACCACTTAATCAAGATTAAGTGTCACATCCTCCATAATCTCCCACTTGCCTCTAATCCCTCATTAATTATCTTAATTTTGTGTTTGCACAACCTTAATCAGAATCATTAGCCACATTTGGCTTACCTTTTCTGGTCAACCTTCCCACTTACCATTTTTAGCCTGGACTCTCTTCCCCATGTGAATTTTTAATTCACATTTATTTGCTCAAGGTTCCTCTCTTCCCCATGTGAATTTTTAATTTACTTTTATTTTTCCAAGGTCTTCCCCATCCCCCATGCAAGATTCTAGAAGCCTTGACTTGTCACTTCACATGTGCCAAGGGCTTCTAGAACCTTGGACTTGTCACATCACCCACATGTGACAAATCTCCAGCTTTTTGGAGACACTCTCTTATCCACTAGATTCTTCCAATCATTGTGAATTTTTAATTCACTTTTATTCCTCCAAGGAATCTTCTCATCCCCCAAGATCCACCTCATTTCCACATCACTCCACCCTAAGACATCTCACCTTCCACATGTCAAGATGTGAGGGCTTGTGAGTCCTCAACTCACCATAGCCCTTCATCTTGATCTTTGTTGGATCAATCCCAACCGTTGAATTCTCTAGAGAATTCAATTTGGCCTATAAATACCCCTTCAATTCCTTCATTTTGAAGAATCAAGTATTTTGCAAATAAACTCTTGCAAAATTGTCATTCAAGCTTTCATCCATTTTAGCACCCATATTGCATCAATTCATCTTACATCCACTTCATTTCATTGCCATCCAAGGAGCACACAAGACTTCAACATCAAAGGCCAACCAAGGAAGCAACAACATGAAGGTATAACAACAATTTATTTGTTTATCTTGATTTCATATTGTTCATTTTCTTAGGCTAATCATTGAGGTGCCCTATTATCTTGTTGTTTCTCTTTATTGCACTATTAGTTTTATCTAACATCTCACATTTAGGAAGCAGCATTTTATTAGGATCACAGGAGGCATTCCCAAAAAGGTATGGACCGGTAAGGAGTTATATTATTCTCATTTGAAAATTTTCAGTTGTGAAGCTTATGTGCACATTCCTAAAGAACAGAGGTCCAAGTTGGATGAAAAATCATTGAAATGCATTTTCTTAGGATATGTTGACAATGAGCTAGATTATTGGTTGTGGGATCCTCTAAAGAAAAGAATTATCAGAAGTAGGGATGTTATTTTTAATGAAGGAAAAATGTTTAAAAATACTAAAAAAAGTGTGGAGATGAATAAATTTGTTGAAATTAAAGGACAACAAGAGGAGCAACAAGAAAATCTGCCACCATTGGAAGAAGCCACTGCTGAAAATAATGACCAACCATTACAATATAATGGAAATGAGGAACAACAAGAAGCAGAAACTGTGCAAGAGTCGTTACAAGATATTTTGGTTAGCAGATCTGCTAGGCCTCATAAGGTTTGACAAAGATATCCTCCCTCAAATTATATTTTATTAACTAATGAAGGTGAACCTAGTTGTTTTCAGGAAGCTTGTAAACATGAGCATAGTAAAGAATTGAAGAAAGCAATGGAAGATGAAATGGACTCTTTGCAGGAGAATAAAACTTGGGAGTTGGTAAAGATTCCAAAAGGAAGAAAATCCCTACAAAAAAATGGGTGTACAAGATCAAACATGAGGGTGATGAGAAGAAGAGATACAAAGCAAGGTTGGTGGTGAAGGGATTTGCTCAGAAACAAGGTATTGAATTCAATGAAATTTTTTCACTTGTTGTTAAAATGTCATCCATTAGAGTTATTCTTGGCCTTGTTGTTGCTCTAGATTTGGAATGTGAACAGTTAGATGTAAAGACTGACTTCCTTCATGGAGAATTGGAGGAGGAAATTTATATGGATCAGCCAGAAGGTTTCAAAATAAAAGGTAAAGAGAACTTGGTTTGTTGCTGCTCTATGGGTTGAAACATGCACCTCACCAGTGGTATAAGAATTTTGATTCATTTATGTTGGAGCATGGTTTTAATAGATTAGAGACTGATCATTGTGTCTACATCAAGAGATATGACCAAGATAAGTACATTATATTATTGTTATATGTGGATGATATGTTAGTTGTTGGAAAAGATAAGGATATGATTAACAGGTTGAAGAAGGATTTGAGTAGCCAGTTTGCAATGAAGGATTTGGGTCCATCATAACAAATATTGGGCATGAAGATCATTTGTGACATAAATAAGAAAAAAATGTGGTTTTCACAAGAAAGATATATTGAAAAGGTGCTTGATAGATTTAATATGAAGGATGCCAAGCCAGTTGGTGCATCTCTTGCTTCCCATTTCAAATTGAATTCCGATTCATACCCTTGTGATGACAAAAAGAGGGAAGAAATGAAAAAGATTCCTTATGCTTCAACAATTGGTAGTTTAATGTATGTCTTGGTAGTTTAATGTATGTCATGGTATGCACACAACCAAACATTGCACATTCAGTGGGAGTAGTCAGCAGTGAAATGGATGTTAAGATACCTCAAGGGTACTAGTCATTATTATTTATGTTTTGGTCATACTAATATAGTGCTTGAAGGATTTACAGATGTAGATATGGCTAGAGATGTGGACACTAGAAAGTATACCACTGGTTTTCTATATACATTTATAGGTGTAGCAGTGTCTTTGGTATCTAGGCTAAAAAAAATAGTAGCTCTCTCAACAACAGAGGTAGAATACATAGTTGCAACTGCAACGTGCAAAGAGATGTTGTGGATACAACGATTCCTTGGAGAGTTAGGCATAAAACAAGACAAGTATGTGCTATATTATGACAGTCAAACTGCCATTCACTTGGCGAAAAACCCAACTTTTCAATCACGAACCAAACACATTGACTTAAGGCATCATTAGATCAGGCAGGTGTTGGAGGAAGGACAGCTACACTTGGAAAAGATCCATATAGCTGAGAACCCTGCTGATATGCTTACAAAAATACTGCCAAGAGCCAAGCAAGAGTTATGTTGGAGCTTGGAGGCCCGCAAATGACTTGATGTGTAGGCTTGGCTAGGGATCAATAGTCAAAAGGATCATCTACAATTGTAGTTTGTTATCTAGGAGCCTTGCATTTAGCTTCAAGTGGGAGAATGTTAGTTGTGAAGGCTACATTTAGCTTCAAGTGGGAGAATGTTAGTTTTTGAAGACTAAATTTAAAATTAAGAAACTTCTATTACAAATAGATGTTTCCACTTCCAATTAAGAAACATCTAGTTCGAATAAAAGCTTCTTGTATTATTTAGAAACTTCTCATTGAAAAGTTTATCTGCTTTTATAAATATGCCAAAGATGATCTCTCCTTTTGAGATGTTGAGAAGAAGAATTAATTTTTGAATTGAAGCAAGTTGATGTAAAATAAATCTGCTGCAATAAAAAATATTGATCCTTGCCCCGTGGTCTTTCCTCCACATTGGAGGTTTTCCATGTAAATCATTGTGTATTGTGCATCTTTTGAATTTGTTGTTTATTTTATTTGTTGTGGTTATTTTATTGTTGTTGTTATTATTATTATTTTGGCTTAAATTTCATAACACCAGGTACACAAACTACATTTTGAGTGAGTACAATGTTTTCTATTGTTGAAGTCACTAGAAAAAGACCCATATTTTTAGTTGATTTTGATCAATGTGGGTGGGTTCTTCATTACGTTAGAGGAAGAGAAGCCCTGATAGAATTTTCAACAAGGTTTCTAAGATCATAGAGTTGCAATAGGTAGAAGCTTGGTTACATAATAGTCTTACACTCTATTTGCCAAAGGATGGAGATCAGGACATATTGATGTTGAGGTGAATAAGCTATCAAAGCTTTGATTGAGAAATAATGGATTTTACCTTTCCAAAGCAGCTAAGGTGTTGCTTAGCGTGAAAAGGCCTCCAAAATTAACTTCTATGCTCCCGGTCAATGACTTCTTTTATATTTGACAGTATTATAAGGGAAATCTTACCCCTTAGTCCTTGAGAATGAAGAACCGTGCACTTTAGACACAAAATAATCAATGATCAATATATAATTGATTATGGAAATTAACTGAATTTAAAAATAATACTTAGCCAGAGGGAATGTGGTGGTGAAGATGTGCATAATTAATTTGTCAAGGTGTCATAAAATTAAAATAAAGATCTTTTAGATAAATGGATTTAGAATTGTAATCTAGTTGTATTTTGTTATAGTTTGAATTTGTGTGTAGAATTGAACATCTATCTATTGAAATGAGTTGGTAGGAGGTTTATGTTTATTGTTGTCGGTTCATTTTATGTCATTGTACCTATTTCTACAAGTGTGGTGTCTAGAGACATTATTTCTATTTGGGAACTTGTTAAGTAAGGATAGATTCTCCTTTGACCAAACCCCTAGATGAATAGATTCAATGGATTTGAAATGTTGATTGAAAACAACAAACATATATGCATGGATTCCTAAGATGATGAAAGTTAAAGTGTACTTTAATAATGCTACTATGAATGCATCATGAATGCTTTATGACAATCCCCTATTGATTCCTTTTGATGATATCAAAATGGATGATGAATGTTTGCAAATATCATATTGCATAGAAATCTACACAAACACGTGTTAGGTTGGTTCATAATGGTTGCTGAAAAAGGGAAAAATTGTTTAATTTTTAACTTTTATTTTTGAAAGTTTGAAGTTCAAATTTGGACACACAAAAATGACTTGAGTCAATTCTATACTTATAGAATTATTTGGGGTCGTGGATAAAAGTTTTATAGATCAAAACTAGTTCCTAGAAGTGAGTGTTGATGGGGACAAGAATGTATAAGGTTATGAACAATTTTATGTAGAAGTTGAGAAACCCAACCTCACAAGCCCCAAGAATCACCTGCATGCAATAACCTGTTACAAAGAGAAGATATCCAGAACCAAAGAAGATGTTTTGCATGCCTCAAAGTAAAAATGCATTAAGAGAATATGTTATTACAATGAGATCAATCCTTATGAAGGAGATCAAAACCCTAAATGAAACCCTAGTGTGCACACTTAATAATTAATAAATAATTATTAATGTGCCTAATTTTAGCTTAAGTAAACCTAAAGGAATAAGTGACTTAATTAACTAACCAATATGATTAAATTAATTAAGTGAAATAATGTATTACTCTAACACCCCCCCTTAAGATAAACGTAGGGAGTAGCTAAAACATTAGGAAAAGATGCATGAAAGCAAAGATGGGTCCCGACAACAAAGACCTGATCAGGTACCCAAGTACAAATGCAATGTAAACTAAACTAAACGGGGTGAAGGAGAAAACCCAGTGGGAACACAACTCCTCCCCAAAGTAGAATGCATAAAACAACTAAGTGATGAAAGATGGAGGACTCCATAAGACCCCCCAAGGACACCATCCATCACAAAGATACATGAATGAATCCCCCCAAAAGAGAGGAAGAAATAGACGACATAGCCCCCCCATAATGAAGTAGCTCCAAAAGGACTGAAGAAACCGCATCTCCTTAAAGAAGTGAGAGGGAATAGGCTGGATGAATGCAATCTCTGAAGGTGAAGCAGGTGTAGCCCAAGATGTCTCTACAGAAGCAGGTGTGACCTCAACTAATGAAGAAGCTAGAGTAGGTGAAGACTGAAGTGAAACCTTCAAAGATGAATGCTCAACTAGGTCCTGTTGCACTGAAATGAAAGAAACCACATCTGTAGTCATAGAAGTATCAGCAACTGCAATAGTAGGTGGAGGAGATGGAATGGATGGCTCAAGAACTGGATCCAAAATGAGAACACCAATGTTCAAGAAGCCAAATTTCTCCTTTGAATGATGATTCACACTAGAAGTGTAATGAACAGTTGTAGGAATAGAAGCACCATCAGTAGCAAAATATGCAAAGGAATACAATCAAGATGAGTGATCCACCACCCCAGTAGCAATAACTGCTCTACTCTCCAAGTCTCTGATGATAATTGAATCAGGTGTGAACTCCACAGATCTCCCATTGCCTCCATGTGTGATCTGATATATGGAAAGAAGGTTGTTCGTCAAATGAGGAACACACAAGACATCCTGAAAAGTGTTATCCCCAAAAATAACAGACCCCTTCCCTGTAACACTCATGTATGTATTGTTTCCCATCAAAATAGGAGACATAGTGTGAGACTCAAAGGAAGTAAACATAGACTGTGAAGAAGTCATATGATGAGATGCTCCTGAATCTAGAAGCCATCTCCCTGATCCAAGACCCAAAGAAGCACAAAGAGCATGTCCCTTCATATCTGATGAAGTATGTAAACCAGTTGTGCCCCTGTCATGCTGCTCTAAAGAAGAAGAAGAATGAGGGGAAGGAGATGATGCAAGCATCTAAGAAGGCAAATCAATCTGATGTTTCTGAAGAAGATGCTTCATCTCATCAATGTCCTTCTTGTAGCAACTATGTTTTACATGTCCTTCTCTCTTGCAATATGCACATGGACCCTTCTCCTTCCTAGATGATTTCCCCTTAGAAGAGGAGGATGAATCTGAGGACTCCTTTTTTTGCTCATGAGATTTGGAATCCCTTTTTTCCGTTTCTTTCCCTTTCCATTGGAAGCCTTCTGATCTGTGGGCCCTTGAGATGCAATGAGTGTTTGTGATGAAGAGGGCTTCAACTTGCCCATGCTAGCCAACTTGGCCTACTCTCAAGTGAGATAAGATGCAAAATCATCAAAATAAGGCATAGTAAATCTAGTACCAAGTGCATCCCTAGTAGCATAAAAGGTAGATACAAAAATAGAATAATTTGGTCCAAACTTAGAAAGAATGGGCAATATCAACTAAGAGTCTTCCTGTTGGACACCACACTGTGAAAGATGCAATCTGAGAGACTTAAGCTTAGTGGAGAATTCTTGGATGCTGTCAAAATCCCTAGGATTTAAGCCAATAAGCTCATTCTCCAACTAAAACCCTCTCGTAGTATCCTGCTTCCCAAACAAAGACTCCAAAGTAGTCCAAATCTGATTGGGTGTAGTGTAAGACTCCAGAGGGAAGAGGAGATTTGAAGAAATAGACAATCATAATGTCTCAACGCCCTCATCACACCTATTAAACCATTTTATCTTCTCATCAACACCTGTAGATTCAACCTTTGTACCCATGGTCACCTTGTATAACCCTTTATGCTTCAAATGGATCTCCATTTGTTTTTTCCAACCAAATTAGTTGAATGAAGTAAGGGGTGAAATATTATGTAAATCCATTTGAACACAACAATATATACTCTCAAATAAAAAAATATAACTCTTTGATCTATAAAAAAAATGGTTTGAATGCATGTTTCCCAAGAAAATAACCAAGAAAACAAAATCTGAGATCAAATAAGAATATCAGATACTTGGTAAATATTATGGAAAATCAGGTTTGAGATCTGTGTAGAGCACTGAACCAACTTTCCGATGCCTATTCATTTGCACAAAACAGAGTCCGGACGCAAAAGTTATGCCCCTCAGAGTAAAAACAACAACTTTGGACTTCAGAGGCCGAAAAAGGCATCAAAAAATCAAAACCAGAAAATAATACTTGCACCACTAGATCTGGCGTCGAATCCGCTTTCTAGCGATATCTCGTTTTTGAAAAACGGACATCGTATGAAAAAGTTATAGCCGATTCTGTAAAAATGCTCCAAATCTACCCAATAAGCCTCTAGAACCCTCAGGGGCTAAAAAAAACAGAGCGCCTGGTCACATGCAGGACTAGGGGGCTAGTAGTTGGGTCCTTCGACGGAGCCCCTATTCACAAATGCGACCAGCTGTAGGGGCTTAAGTTATCCAGGGGCTAGAGTCGAAGCTCTTGGTCCCCAATAGGACCTCAAGTGAAGTTGATAGGGGTTGAAGGCCGGAGAGAAGCAGACGGTGGCACGAATGCTAGAGGCACCTATCGCCGATGGAGAGAGGGTTGAGCATTGGTGGCCATTGGGTGGTTGGTGGCCGCTTGGCAGCGGACAAGTGGTTCGACTTTTTAAAACGAGCAACGCTAAAAAGTTCCCCAAACTTTTGATTTTTTGTTGATTTGTTTGAGTTTTTTAAAAATCTGACCTTGAAGTTCATGCCCTGGGCTGTACGGCCTTGGGGCAAAAAAATTTTGCCTTAGAGATCAACTGTGTCCAAAATGGATGAATGAACAAGCTTTTCTAGGGTTTTTGGGCACTTTGATCGCGATGGTGACGCCCGTTTGGCCCAAAAATGCACAGAAAAATAGGCTACCCCCAGCTCTTGCAAAAAAGATGTCTGGCTTGAAACCCTTGCACAAAAAAATCACTATGAGGAAATATATTCAAAAGATGAACATGTAGCCACAGGTCTTGAGCTTTGATACCATGTAGAAGTTGAGAAACCCAACCTCACAAGCCCCAAGAATCACATGCATGCAATAACCTATTACAAAGATAAGATATCCAGAACCAAAGAAGATGTTATGCAAGCCTCAAAGTAAAAATGCATTAAGAGAATCTATTATTACAATGAGATCAATCCTTATGAAGGAGATCAAAAACCTAAATGAAACCCTAGTGTGCACGGTTAATAATTAATAAATAATTAATGTGCCTAAGTTTAGCTTAAGTAAACCTAAAGGAATACGTGACTAAATTAATTAACCAATATGATTAAATTAATTAAGTGAAATAACTTATTACTCTAACATTTTTTACATGAGAATGTTTCACTTGTACACTTCTCATTGCATAAATGATAAACTAATTGAAATGGGCCCAAAACATAACGAAAAAGGGCATGGGTACACATTTTTCACTTTTACATTTCCCCCCACTTTAATGTGTGCATCCAAACTAAGTTATGAGGATGCATGTCAAATTAAATCAAGAAATCAACATCAAAAGAAAATGTTTTTTAACACGAAAATGATACAAATATGGATACCACCAATGTGTTCTCTTTACTATAAGTGCTTCATTGAGAATTTACAAAATAAAAAATAAAAAATATGCAATAAGTAGCATCTATCACATTCAAAATAAACACTAACTATAATTTTCTCCTTACTATCTTTGAAAATGTTCAAAGTAAAAATAGGAAAAAGGGCAAGAGATTTCATCTAAGTGGAAAGTGGTAGGGCTCTAATTGATAAAAAAGTAGTAGAGTTTCAACCAAGTGGAAAATGTGAAAAGGCTCTAAAACCAAGTGGGAAAAATACTATCAAAGACCTCCACCCATGTGGAAAATGCTCTAACTTTGTAAGAAATGTGATAAGAATCCTCAATTGGAAGAGCTTGTGAGCCTATCTCTACAAGACATACTCACAAAATGAACATCAGTGACATGTATTTCTACCATTTTATTGGTTGCATACAAAGCATGTAAGGAATTGGAGGTGAGGACAAAAAGATATAATTTTGACAAAGCATGTAAATATGGTAAAAGGTATCATCATGTGATAAGTGTGTAGGAACATAAGTAAGATGCAATCATGAAAATATATGTAATGAGAGAGAAAGATTCCCCTAATGTTGCTCCAAAAAAGGAAAATAACAAGATAACGATGTAGATCATCTCTAGATAAGGAATATGTAAGCACAAATAATATGTTAAGGAAATGATCATTCCAAAGATCATAACATGGAATCATAAGATATTAACATGATAATGGGAATGCATATAATCATATGAGCATTAGATAAACATGTAAGAATGAATACAATATCATAAGATAAGTGCTCGATAACAATATGGAAATGTGCAATTGTCATAAAAATATAACATATGGGTAATAAATGTAAACATGGTAAATATATGATCATGATAACTTGATGATGTGGAAATATGCAACTATCATAAAAATATAGCATATAGGTAACAAATATAAATATAGTAAATATATGATCATGATAACTTGATAAACATATGAAAATGATAGTAGAACAATGTATAATTGTTAGAACCATTGTGAACATTATAAGAATGGCATATAGATAGCCTAAGAACTAAATATCATAATGTATAGGAGCGAATTTGTATCTCTTACGCAAATTACCCTTTTACACATCTTCACCTTAGAAAACCAAATTCGAGGGTGAAATTCCACATAAACCTGCTGCCTTCGTTCCACTTGGCGCCTGTTTTGTGTGTCAGTAGAGGAATAACTATCGGGAATGCCCACGCGACATGCAAACGTCTGCACAACACACTTACGTCCTTGGAAGATTCCCATGTCTGGAGCTTATAGAGGTGTTACACTTCCCACTGGAAATTGAATTGTAACGCCCCCTTCGATGAACCGACCCAGAATATGGTCGTTTTCCTTCATCTCTACTTCAAATTGATCCCTTCTTGATTCATTTCATCTCTTCACAATCTCTTTCATAATCTCTTAGCAATCCAAATCTTCTACACACATCTCCAAGCATTGAATTCACTCTCAGGTAGCATTTTTGTGCTGCATAGCATTGACATCAACACTCCATCAACTATGTAGAGCAAGTGTGGAACCAACACCATTGCAGCAGAGGCTTGAGTCCTCTCATTTTCTCCCCCATTGGCTAGTGAGCTCTTGGTGGAGGTGGTAAGCTTTCTACTCCTCTCCTCTACAATTTGGTTGAGTAGCATAACACTGCTTTGTAGTGCTTTTGTGCTCTTTATTTCATTTCTTGCTTTATCATATTTCTTCTCCATTATTGTTATCTTGGTTTTCCATGGAGGTGGAAACACCAAAATGGGGGTTTGACTGAGGTAGACCCCTATACAGCACCCCAAAAAATTTCCTCTCCCTTGTGTGCAGGTGGAAGCATCCTTGGAGCTAGCTGGTGAATGAGCACCTTTGTGAGATCATTCTTATCATCCTTAATATTTCTTATTCGTTTTATCATATTCGTGCATACTTTATCTATGTTCTAGTGTTGTTTTGGCCTTTCGAAAGTAACTAGCTGGTCTGTTAGTCCGTTTTCTCGAGTCCAATCTTGTCTCTTCACTCTTCTTATTGTGTGGACGACAACGCGACATCACACTTTCATCCTCAGGTAGAGAGTTATCTGAGACATAGTGTTGACCCCAAAAACTGACTCACCTAGCCCCATCTTGAGTCTTGGGTCTGTAGAGTGATCGAAGGATCTCATAATCCTCATCATTCTCATCCTGAGTTTCCTAACACTCCCTTAAGCCGAGGTAAGTTAGGGCAGCCTTCTTCTCTCGACCCTTCATGACATGGGGCCTTGACGTGGTTGGTCCCCCTCTCTTACATTTTTGGTGAACCTGATATGAACCATTTTGGTTCCATTTTACGATACTGAAATCTCCTTTCCTCGTATTCTAGGAGTGTTGTAGGTGAGAGTTTTGTGAGGCTTCTTCCTTACAACCCAACCTATGACCCCTAGTAGGCATAGCTAGAAGGTTCTGAAAGTATTGCATAATGAAACTTTAATTGGGTCACTACCTTGTCCTGTAACCTTTAGGAGGCTCTGTGAAAGTGTCGTTTAGTGTTTGTAATGGCCTCTTTTCTACATCAACCTATTCCATTTGCATATCCTGTGAGAAGTGGTACCGGTATAACCTTCACTTCATAGGACTTGTCGATGGGCTTTAATAGCAAACCATCTCCTCCTTACATTCCTACACGAATCAACGAGAATATTGTAGTAGGTGTCCTTGTTGATCTGACATCCCAAGTGAATATGATAACCGAGGAGATAATGTTAATCAACTTCTTGCATAAGGATGGATATGATGCACCTGTGAGTACCTTCCACATCCACGACATACTTTATGTACCCCCTATAGGTAGTATTATCCTGTCGATTCTCATCGGACCTAAGTCTTTGAATCTTATGTTTGACATTATCCCAAGGTCTGGACTCTTCAGAGTGAAGTTGGGTATCCCCTGGCTGGTAGCTATGAATTTTGTTCCCTCAGTTGTGCATAAATGTTTGAAATTCACTCACGAGGGTTCTGTGCATGTGATCCATGACACTGTCTATAGACTGTCAGTTGCACATGGCAGTTATTCCTTGGATTACTTTTGGCCTGCAACTATTGGTCCTCTCTTGCCTAGGAAGGAGATCATGTATCACACATATCAAAATTACAAGAAAGGGTGTTCTAGGCCGAAAGTGAGATACCCTCCTTCACCTTATGTTGTTTCACATAGGGCTTGCCTGAAAGCTGACAGTGATGCTACCAAGGCACGTAGAAGAGAAGAAGAGAAGTGGTCTCGAGATCCTTCTTCTTTCTCTTCCACTGTTTAGCCTGACTCTTCCTCTCGCTCTATTGTGGTGCCATCTGCCTCTACCTCGCATTTGCGAGAGAATCCTATGGCACCCTCTTGGTGAAAGTCAAAGCATCCTATGTTTGGGCTTCCTACCCTACCCATGGAGCCTAGGCTCATTTGATATGGTAGGCAGAGAGCCCCCCATGGGGAATCCTCTATGTCTCGGCCTCCGCTACCTCCTACCGTTTCTGCTCCAAAAATAGTGAATGGGAAGAGACTCGTTGCCGAGACATTAGAGCCGACTCCCTCCACCATTTTTGAACCTATCCCTCCTCCTATTTAGGAGTTTTTCCCAACACTGGGAATAGTTGTGGAGGACACTCCCATGGCTAAGCAGGAGCTTTCCATTCCTTCTCAACCCCCAACCTCTAGTTCAAAGAGTTGTAGGAATCGCCTTGTGCATGAGTGAAAGTGTCAGCGAAAGGCTCTCTTGGCTAAGTAGGCCACCTTACAGAGGAGATGATCGCCCTTGTATTTGAGCCTCCTACCCCGTCCTCCTCTCTATTTTTGTTCAAACTATCTTTGTATCGTTTTCGGTTTCCTTCAGAGTTCATCTCTCCTTCCGTGTACAAATGCACCTGACCCTAAAAAGGCACAGGTGTTCATCACTCCTTTGGTGGAGCCACCTTTGTTGAAATCCATTCTGAACGTCCCGCATTTCCCAAAGCCCATAGATATAAATAACACCTCGGTCGTATCTACTGCAGTTCTTCCCTCCTCTTCCTTCGCCCTTCTTGCCTCATCTATGGGAAGTTTGCCTCCCCCGCCGAAGAATGTGGAGAGTGGTCATAAGAGGATTCCACCTTCTTCGAAGGGTGGCCCCACGCTAACTTGTTCTTTCCTAGTAAAAGAACCAGTCTCGGCTTCTCTTGAGTTCGTCACTGCTCCCGAATTGCTCAGTGAGCTCAGTGGTGAACCTCGGGCGCAACCTTCTTCGTCCGTCGAGGTGAAACATGGTTGTCTTGTTAAGTGCATGTTTAAATTGGTGGATGAAGTTTCAACCTTGTCAATTATCTTCGTGAAGTCATTGACCTTAGACCCACAAGAGTTGAGAGGAGGAGACCTTGCAGGTCCTTCCTTAGCCATTGTTGCGGGAGGATCAAAAGCTCCTCCCCTTAATATTCCACCACTGCAAGCACATCCTCCTTCCCCCTACGATGATCTAGAGTGGGAAGTGGATGACCTCTTGGTCGACCAATGTTAAGGGGAGGCCCCTTCTTTATCTTTAGATTATATGTGTGCATGTGTTGTGATGTGTTCCCCATAATCATGCTATGTGTGCTTGGATGACCCTTGTCACCCCTGTTGGTACTTGGATACAGGCATAGTGTTTGTGTTGTAAACCTTCTTCTATTTGTATCATCATTCTTCCATGTTTGTGATCGACTTTCGGTAAATTGGGGATGATGCAAAGCATTGGGAGCATTTAGGCTTCCCTTCCATGTTGACCCGATTTTTTATTTTTACTTTGTCTTCTCGTGCATTCTTCACATGCCATGATATAGTAGGGGGTTGATGATAGTTCATTTATATACTGTCATAATTTTATATATATTTATGAGCAAGTCTGATCCCGAAATATCAAGCTACCCCTATGCCCTTTGTTCTTGTTCTCTATCCTTTTTTAATTTTTCCTCTATCTTTCTCTCTTCTTTGTTTGAGTTGTCCCTCTCATGTGTGACAACACCACCCCTACATCACTTTGATCTTCAGAAAACACATCCATTGGCAACGAATCTTTTCTCAAGAATCTTCGCACACTTCTTTGTAAGAATTGCATTCTCAACTTGAAACCCTAACAAAACATTTTTCCTTCATCAAGGGTTTGTAAAGAAAGAACTTGAGAACCTTCCTCCGAAGTGGGAACCACTTTGATCTTCCCCTCACGTGGAGGAATATTCTTCCTTTCAAATTCCTTGATGAAGTGAACATATTTCAGAAGGATTCCTTGATGATGAATCGATTTGAGAAAGAAAACACCAGCTTTCGGACAACTCGTCCCTTGAGTGGACCCCCCACTAACTCATTTGATTGCAAAATCCAATGAAAATTTATGATGAAAGCTATATAATCAGATGTATCATTGGGCACTTGTGCAAAATTTTCATTTTTAAAATTTTTTATCCCCGACTGACTTGCAAAGTTAAATTGTGGCCGACATAAATAAAAATGAGCTCGACTATTTACTGCGACAATGTTTTGCTCGACGATTTTCTTGGGAAAAATTAGAAAAAACTCAAGAAGATATCGCCAGGTTGAGGGTAGTCATTGTCTTTTTCTAAAATTCATTTGTGAAGTTAGATTTGTACTTCCAGGTTTGAAAATCATTTTTTAAAGCAACATCTCATCATATTTCATTTTTAGTATTGTGCGTTTTCAGAATTTCATTTCCAGATTTTAGACCTGACTTCACAAATTCTTTATAAGGAAATTGTTTATAATTGATGGAAAATTCTTGATGTATTTGGACAAAGATTATATTTGCAAGGTTTCAATTTTAACCCTAACGATCAATTTTCAATAGATTTGGGAGCCATAACTAGATAATATCAAAGGCATAGGGATAGCTACAGAGTGAAATAGCTGTCAAGATTCAAGCCTAGAGGGTTGAACAAAGAATTGGGAATGTTTGATAGTGGATAGTTAGAGCCATTTAGCTATGATATTTTTAAAGACTACTTCATAAAGATGTATTTTTCCCTTTGCCAAGTTTCAGAAATAGATTTTAGACCTTAGATGCCAGTGTCCTATAAAAGCAGTTATGGTATATTTGTTACCTAAAGTTCTTGAATTCATCTTGACTCTATATAAATGTATTTATTTGTTATTTGAACAAGAAAGAAAGAAAGAAACCAATTTGTAAATATTGTGAGATATTTAGAGCAAGAAACTAAAAAATAAAAAAATGAAGGTCATAGCCTCTTTATTTTTCTCAGTTCACTTAAAATTTTTAGATGTTGCCAAACATCTAGCAAGCTATAACTATCATGCAGATTATATGATTTCTATTTTTTTTGTACTTTGGAACAGTTTACAAGATGAAATTGTCTCCTCATGTAGAAGTATAAGCTGCCAAATTCATTCAGAAGTTGGTACAGGAATCAAAAGATGAACCTGTCAAATTGGAAACCAAACTTTTTGTGGTAAGAAGAGTTGATTTTGACATGAATGTCATGTTGTAACAACTTTATTAAGTAATACAATTTATTTATTTATTTGACAATTTGGTGATTTATGTGTAGATATGCCACCATATGAAACTGAGTGGAAAAGAGCACTCCTTGCCTTATCAAGTAATATCCAGGTAAGATGTTATAAATAATAACTTATGCTTTTAGTGAAGCTGGTCAACCTACTCATGCTTTTCCATGCTTAATTTCTTCCTTTTGGATTGAGCTACTTATGATATATTTTTAACTTTCCTTGCAACCTGTGTATTACCCTCTCAAGTTTTTAACTAGTTAAAAGCAATCTCTTATAAAGGATATAAAATTCCTTAGTACTTTAGATTGTCCTTTATGTTAAGGGAGGCATCTGACTATTGTTTATATAATTCAACTTTATTTGAGAGTAAGCATATTTAATCTCTATGTGGTAGATTCAGACACTAAAAGAAAGTATTTGACCTTATTAGGAAAAATAAAGAAAAAAACATAAAAGTGCATCACATCTCTGTTGAAAGTGATCCCATATCCTTTGTGATACCTACCCTCTAGCAACTTGACTATCCTTTGTCTTTTAGGTTATGCATGAGTTTATTTATTTGATTTCAATGGCCTTGCATAACACTTGAAGAAATTAATTGTGGTAGCTCCTTGAGATATTGTCCATGCACTCCTTAATACACTTGTAGGTTTTCCTCTTTTGAAACTTTGTGAGATGGAAATATTTATTAGTTTACCATACTGCTATGAAGAAAATGAACCCTTGACAAGATTTATGATGTTTTAAAATCCCTCTTGGCTGCTCAGTTACTTTTATTTATGTATCTTTTAAAGTTCATCATACTACCCTATCACTTTTATTATTAATTTCAATGCCCCCTTCATGGTTATGACATAGACTAATCATTATTTATTTGAATAGTCATTACTATGATCTCCTTTTGGGAATCTATAGTAAATTTTCATGCCTTTCTTTGAAGTCCATTTCCTTAAATCTTTTCTCTTTGCTCGTTGGTCCTTACCTCTATAGTATCCCTATATTGCATATACATAATAATAACAATTATGGTGATAACTAGTGGACATGGGTATAACATCAAGCATCATACAAATGTAGTTTATATCTGCATATATAATACCCTGAGATACTAATATTGTAGCACTAGTCAAAGAATCATCATCAAACTTTATTTGTTGATCAAATACAAAGAAAAATAAAATATATTAAAATATAAAATATTGATCTTTTCTATCTACTCCACTGTAAATAATAAAGACTTCCAACACTCAAATTGGAAGGAAATTTCTACAATCTTTATTATTTATAGTGGAGTAGATAGAAAATATCATTGTTTTATATTTTACTATATTTTATTTTGCAAATAGCATTGGACAGTAAACTGGCCAATACACTGTCAAAAATAATGATTGGACCCTATGAATATATAGGTTATCAATCTTTAATCAATTCATATGAGAAATCATACTGACCAATAGTATCAATAAAACTTTGATACTATATAACAATGACTAGTCTTAGTTTGATGACATTTCAAGACCAATGCATGAATATCATTTGGGCCTCATGGCATTGAACATTGTTTTCATTCAGCCATGATATAATGTTCTTATAGGAAGCACAATACTAGTATGATTGAATGTATCAAAGGAAATAAGAATTAGAGTAGATAAAAAAAGAACAAAAATATTGTAGTGTAACCTTATTATTATATAAATCAACAGAAAAATAGTAAGAGTAAGAACCCCAAATATCATGTTCATTGTCTATGTGAATATGTGTGGAATAGAGTGACCCCTTATCTATTTCAATTGTTGATAAGGTTACAGTTTATTCTTATTCTCCTTTGCATAGTATAAGCTCTAACCAATTTTTAATAGCTAGCTTAAAAGTCAAGATAGTTTTCCATACTAATTATATGTCAATAGGAGGGAGGAAGTTGTATATGGATTCTAGAATAAACATTGTAACAGTTAGGTCTCAAAAATGCAGAGAGGTTTCCAAGCTCTTACAACATTTTTGGCTAACGTACAAGGCCAAATAATGAACTTGGACCTTCTACTCTTTAGGCTCTATTAAACCTAGGCGGGTGTACCTATGCGAATGATGCAGATTTGAACTATGTTTCCTACTTGACCAATCTATCCACAATGGCAATTTGACAATGGCGAGATGTGATCCAAATTTGGTATAAATTGTATAAGTAATATCGAGGTAAAATCTAATTTGTTCAGTTAACAGATGTCAAATAAAATGGATAAAACTAAATGATGAAATGGGGAAGACCAGTGCCTCGTTGGGTAAATGGAGTCAAATGAAAGTCTATGAGGAATGGCTTCTATCTGGCAGAAATTCTAATTGTTTGGTATACAAATATTTATCTATAACTTGTATAAACATGCAGGAATGTAATTATCAAGTTCTTTTTAATGATCCAGATGATGCTTCCAAGTTACTGTGAATGACTAGAAGGATTTAATCTTTACTTGAAAGAACCAATTAATCATACCACACAAATACAACAAATATGCATCGATAAATTGAACATATGCTTGATATATCAATTTAAATAACAAAGAAACACCAGCCTTGGAGATAACTTAATAATATTTTCAATTAACTCAACAATCAATTGATACCAGAATGGCACCATTAAAATCAGAGTCCTTTCATTGATTCCTAAAAATTTCATACATGCATCATGGTCCTTTTAAATGTAAGTATTCTGGAAATTATCTATTCTAACAGCCTATTCTCCTTCTAATCTCCCCCCTTTATTTTTTCTACCAAAATGGATATTTATACATCAACCGCTTGAAAGGACACATCCTCTCAAAAATGTCTTATGTTAAAACAACAATAAATTAAAAAAGGTAATTAGGCTATGTTAAGCCATAAGTGAATCTTTGACATGTGGTCCAAGTAGTCCTAATGCTCATGCGTATCTGCATCTCCCAATGTATTCCAAATCATGATCTCCATTTTCACCATCTTTTCATTTTGTTCGCATGCTTCATCCAGTGTTATATCTTTCGCGGTAACTGTCTTCAGAATTTCTTGCAATATTGACTCACTTTCACCTTTCCACCTAGTCATTTATTTTAATCTTCATCCATCATCGAAGAATGCAGTCAATCCCTTTTTGGTGGCATCAATTAATCCCTGCACATCCCCTCACAATTCTTCAAAAAGTTCTTTGTGCTTATTCATAAGATGATTCACAGCCTCAATTACCACATTATCAGGAGCATCCCTCTGGTTTATTTCCTAGAGCTTCTCTAGGATCCTACCATCCATTCTTTCATGTTCTTGTAATGCAGCAAAGTTATTTGAGTGTGTTCCCCAGAGCTTATTCAACCAAGTTGTTAGACTGGCTTGTCTTTTCTTAATTACTGCTACAAGTGCATCATACTTTCCTTGAGAATATGCACTTGACCCTTCCCAATGATCTTTTGCTTGTGAAATTTCACCATGGATGAGCAGCTTGGTTGACCCCATTGTAACTCCTAATAAATATTTTAGGCAGTCATTTTCTCTCAACATTCTCTCATTATTCATTTTGTACATTTCTTTTTCCTTGATCAACATCTGTATTTGAGCTTTGTTCAGTTTTGCTACGTTGATCTGAATCTTTGTTGTTGCCACAAGATCAACCTCCCTAACCTTTAGGATCATAACATGCCCGAGTGCCTTCTCAATATCAATGGCAACTGATTTCTTGTGAGGTGGATAGAAGGCCCAAATCATTAATGACCCTTCATCTAGATTGTACTTTGACCCTGCATAGATTTATGTCACCTTTTTCGGGCTAAGCTTGTGTGTAGCATTATTGTTTTTCAGGAATCTTTCAAAGACTAATGCAAAATTGAGATCCAACCCTAGAAAAATTATAACACCAACACTTTCTAACATTTTCCTTCCCTTTTTAGGTGTCATACCGGCCATCTCTCTATCCACGCTCATCTTTAGATCATTCAGTAACTGTTCTTCATTACCTGGTGTGACATTGTCAACCATTTCTCTTATCTCTTTTCCTTTTTGTTTATATAGGAATGCCTTAAATTTTGGAGAATTTATAAATTCATTATCTACTACAAATGACTTATACTCTACGTGCCTTGCATTTGTATCTATACTCTCTTTAACACTTAATTCCCTGGCAGGGCAGGCGTAATCCTGAGTTCTCAACCTTGACATCTTGTTAGGTAGATCTTGTGGTACATTAGTCCCAAATGTCTCTTCCCCGGAAGACAAAAACTTTGTATCTTGAAACCCTTGATTATTCTTCAACCACCATTTCCACTTCTTTTGCCTCCAAGTTCCTAATCATATCATCAAATTGATAGGGAACATGTTGATACCCCCCAAAGTTTATCTTTTGTTTAGTAGAATTGATATACCCTTTTGGATCAAAATTCTTTCTCGATGGACCTCTTTTCATATTATATTGCAGTAATTTATCAAGAATTAGATCCTACCCTTCTTTTTCCAATACAATAAAATCACCAAAGCATAGTGTACTAGGCATAAAAGCCTGCTTTCCAAAAGAACTCAAATTCATAACACTGGAAAAGTCCATTTGCCTAACAATTTCCAAGTATGCAATCCTGTCTGAAACTGTTTTAGGAAAAATTAATGGGGCATCTTCAAATCCATAAACCCTAATCATGGTAGCATCCTCCAAATAGTACCAATCCCCCCAATTGTGGCTAATTGGCCCATTGAAGTCCTTAGGCCTGAGAAACCTCTTTATCTCATCAAACAAAGAATAAGCACATGGATGATTATAAAATTTGTACAATGGTTTTACAAAATATTCCTCAAAGTGTACAAAACTAGAATTAGCAAACCTGTTGTCCCAAACAATAGTCCATAATTGAATAGGTAATGACATGCCTTCCTTGTCAAATTGTGAAATTTTCATTTCCTAAGTCCACAACCCTAACTCTTGTCCAAAATACAAAATTTATATGCATCAATAGTGAATAATTCCTAAGATGTAAGATAGAGGCTCCACCTTTTATTGCCATCAACCCAGAATCAAGCCCCTTAAAAATGTATAAGGCATAATCAAAAGGTGTAGAGTTGTGATACTGAATATCTACTGAAATTACCATGGGCATAATTGTCATATACTCAGGGGCTTCCATTCCCAATACTTGACCTACCGAGAAATAAGTGTATTTCATATAGGGCTCAAAAAGATCAACATGGAATGGTGTCCTTCACTATCTTCTAGTGGAATTGGTTTACCGCCATGTCTAATTCTGTGCAAGGGCAGTCTCCAACCTTTATAAATTGTGTCCATCCTCTCGAATTCCTTTTCTAACTCTTCATATATGATCTTTTCGTTGAATACCCCTTCCAATTAAAAAAAAATTCCTACTGCATCCTCTAATATGTGTATCAATGGGTTCCTAGATGGGTCACAAATGGCTTTGAGTTTTGAATTATAACGAGTGGCCAACAATTTCACCAATTCAACATTGACAAATACATTAGGGAAAACCAACTTCCCCAGATTAAGCTTCCATGGGTTACATACTGGTTCAAAATGATTCCTCTGATAGTAATGAAAGCTAAACAATTCATAACCTCTTATTGGAGTCCAAATATCTCCTATGAGCTTACATTTGTCATCAAATTTATCCACTTTTTCCCTAAGTTGTGCAGATCATCTGGATTTAGGTCCAGAGCCAGGTAATTGGTCAATAAGATCTTGACTTAGCTTTCTCTCAGTGCCCTCTGGCTGAATTTAAGTTTTCTGTTTTTTCCCTTTAGACTAACTACTTTCCCCATGTTTTCTACCCCTTGATTTTCCTGAACCAGTGGCTTCCATTCTTCAAAATTACAAAATTAAGGTATGAAGAACTTACTGTATTTTTCTCGAAACTTTGAACTGAAAGAATGCCCTGGTCCTTTGCTCACCCCTTTGCTTCCTTCGCTATCAATTATGCAATAATGTTTTCAATTGAATTCGCCTTGATTCATGAAATTACTTATGCTCTGTGGCGCATTTAATGTTTTAGCTAAAACATGAGTGTAGCAGGTTTTTTCGAAACTCTGACTATCACATCATGTAATCTTTTCGGCAAGATATTTTCAAATCTTGGGCAATCCTTTTATTCGGGATTTTACCAACATTCATTAAACACCCACTAAGACATCTTGTAGTTTCCTCGACACTCTGAGTCTCCCCGACAACTATTTTTTATCTTTGCTATCAATAGATCATATATAGCTAAGATGTCCTGTAGGTTCACCGGCATTATGAGTCTCCTCGAGAGTTATTCTTTCGGTCTTAAGTATATCGCTATGACTCCCACCAATGCAAACCTATCGCTATGACGTAGTGAGTCGGGTAGACAGTCCTCATCTTACTCCAAAGATATGTATCTTGCCAAGATATTTCCTTCGTCAATTCTAATTGCTAAGACATAATGAGTTTTATTTTTTTGCCAATGGAACTACACTCGGTGTGACCTTCTTACCTCTCTCCACTGAAGTCTGTCTCACCGATGAATTTATTCATCGGTGAGACCATGAATCATGTCTTTCTGATAATCATTCCCTCCAAACATATTGCCAAGTCCCTTACCAATATAATTATGCCAGTGCGTCATGGAGGGTCAGTAGGACTCCTTGAACTCATCCCGGTAACATTATCCTACCCACATAATCCTCCTTTGCTTCATTGACAAGACCAGATGAATGTCTCAGGATGACTTTGGGAACTTTACTCCGATGACTCTGGTCTAGCCAGCATATTTCCTTGTGGTTCGAGCGGTAAGACATATATAAGCTCGATATGACTTCACACTATCACCTCGATGATTTTTATCTAGCCAATAGGATCTATTTGTCATTTGAGACTATGAACTGCATTTTCCCGATGTGTATCCTCAAATGAGATTTTATCGATATGACATTCCCAACCTCTTGCCGATATACTGAAAAAATATATGCGTTAGTATAAAATGATTTATGGATCGGAGAGACCCACATCATCTTATGCCGATATGATTTATACATTCAAATGCTCAAGGTCAGGTGAATTTTATAGGACCACATGATAAAAATTGACTAGAACATGGGAAAATATGTTATGAAAAGAATATTATTATACTTATGGTATGGGCTTCTTAGGAAACTTATGAGTATAAAAAGCCATAAAATTTTCAAAATTTTACAATTCTAACAGTAACCAAAGACATGAATTACATGGATGGAAGAAAATTCAATACAAATGGTTATAGATTTGACATATAAAACTAGAGGATGGCCCTATGATATTTTGAAGCACTATTGTAACAGTGAAGTCAATTTAGATAGAGGCTTGCTTCATAAGTAGATGGAAGTGTACAAGACATTTGAAGTTGCTTGTGAAAACAAGATTTAGGTTAACCTACAAAACTAAGCAAATGAAGTGTTCTCCTTACAAAACAATTTTGTCAAGAGTGTGGAAGTGAAGGTCTATACAAGATTGTTTGTATGTATTGTATTCAACATAAATATGTTAGGATCAATCTGGGCAATCATTTTAGTTTTCAAAATGATATCATCCTTATTCAGCCATACACTATTTTTTATTAGATGGATGTAATCATTAAGGAAGACCCTTTCATTATTCCCTTAATGGATTGAACTTTCAAGGAGGCCATCTAATGGTGTTGCCTATTGATATCCAAAGTAGGGATGTGAATAAGACTGATGACTATGTAGGCTATATTGTAGATAAAATTCATAGATATTTTAACTTTATCAAGGAATCTAATAGGGTGGTCCACTTCAAATGAAACTCTTTATTATGTCATACTATTTTATTTCTAGAATTTATTTGTGAATTCAGATTTGTACTTTCAGGTTTGAAAATCATATTTTAAAGCAACATCTCATCAGATTTCATTTTTAGACTTGTGCATTTTAAGAATTTCATTTCTAGATTTTGTTGTGCAAGTTCAATATTATGATTTTAGGAGTCTAATAGTTGTAAATCATAGTAAAATCAGAATTTAATAATTTTTGGAATCAGCATTTTAAAGTGTTTTTTGGGGCCATTAACTTTAGACTATCTTCTCTTTTGTAGGGGTGGTTACATGCCGAATTTTTTTGGTGTAAAATGCTAGAATTATTAGATTTTGTTACCTGTCTATGATTAAAAATTATTGAAATGTGAGTTTGATATTTTTTGAAGATCTAAATATTCAAGCTTGGTAAAGAAAAATCATGTCAGATAATATTAGTCCAGAACAAAATGAAGAGTCACTTGATAGATTGTGGGCTAGATTGAAAAGAAAGGGTGATGGGAAATGTTATTGTCCTTGCAATAATTGCAAGGGATTAAAGATGAGAAGACTTTTAATCACAACAACTGAGAAACATTGTATGCAACATGGTCACGTTGAAGGGGGGCATGATTATCGTCCATTGGTAAGTTATTCATTATATGTGTTTATATTGATTGAATTTGTAAATGTTTATATTGTTTTAACATTATATATATATATATAAATCAATTGATCATGATCATGGTTTATTTGTGTCTATTATTATTATAAAGGTGGGGTTCCCTAGGGCACATGCTATGGATTATCAAAGACCGAAGAATGTGGTTTTGCAAGTGGAGGGACATGGAGCTGTGAATATCAAAGATGAAGTTAATGATCCTATGGAAGAAGATGATCATGGGCTTGAAAACACGGTTGAAGATGATGATACAAATACATTGATTCATGAAACATTTAGTGGCACAGCTGATCATATTGATCGAGATGACTTTGATAATGTTCATGATTTACCTGTACTTGAGAAGGCATACGAGCCCCTTTATGAAGGCTCCCAAACAACTCTTCTCTCTATTGTATTGTTGCTGGTGAACTTGAAGGTTATGAATGGTTTATCCAACATAACAATCTCACGGATGTTAAGGTATGTCATATATGTCATATTTTTTCATCTATTTTAATTGTTGTTAGTTCATCACTAGTAAATAAAGGATGAAATATGTACCATTAATATTCTTTATATTAACAAATTATTTTTTGTTGTATATTGATTGGTGAATTTTTGTTACCACCATCAAATATTTTACCTCGCTCATACCGAGATTTATCTGGCATTATGAAATATATTGGAATGGAGTATCAAGCAATAGATGCATGTCCCAGTGATCATATTATATATCATAAACAACATGAATTTGCAATAGAATTCCCATAATGTCATATCAGTAGATATCAAATAGATCAACTAACAAAAAAGGTGCCTCACAAGGTTCTTCGTTATATTCCCATTATTCCACGTATGCAACAATTATTTAGGTGTGAAATCTTAGCACAATTTATGGATTACCATGCACGAAATAGAAGTGGAGATGAAATTCTTCAAATGCCTGTGGATGGTTATGAATTTAGGGACATGGAGGAAAAATGGCCGGACTTTAAAGAAGAACCTCATAATCTTAGGCGTTCATTGCTAGCGGACGGTGTCAATCCATTTGGAGAGATGTGATCTATTTACTCAGTGTAGCCTGTTTTTGTTATCAACAATAACATTCCTCCATGGATGTCAATAAAGAGGGAGTACATAATGTTGGTAATGATTGTTCCAGGTATTTGTTTACATCAATTTTCTTTAATGTAGTAGCATCTCATTTATCTTATTTGCTGCATAATGACTTATATTTTTTTCATTCAATAGTCATGTACATTAATTTATATATATTGCAGTAAAATGGTTATAATAATTATGTAATGTTTATGTTCATTCAACTAGGTAAGTACCAAGTTAAAGATATGAATGTATATATTGAGTCTCTTATCGACGAGTTACAAAATTTATGGAATGGTGTCACTATGTATGACGTATCTAGACCAATAGGACAAAGACAATTTTAATTCCATGCAATGCTTGTATGGATAATTCATGACTTTAATGATATGTTATAACGTTCAATTGCATGACTTTAATGATATTTAATTTTATGAAGTAGATATCATGCATATTTTTAAAATAATCTATTCATTATATATAATTATAAAAATTGACATATTTAATCCAATTATATATGATTTGCAGGTTTTCAAACAAAGGGAAAATTTGCATGTCCAATTTGTGGTCCAAAGATGAAATCTCTTCATTCAACAAGTTTAGGAAAGCAGGTGTTTGATGAGTATAGGCACTTCCTCCACATAAATCATAAGTATCGAACTACTGAAAAACATCTTTTCAATGGGAAAGAAGACAGTACATCAAAACCACGAAGAATGACACCTCGCCTATGGAATTTGGAATATAATAGAATTAATCATCAAGGTTATACATCAGATCAAATTGTTTATCTATCATATATGATATGTTTTGAATTTATATTTTTATATTGTGTTGTGTTTACTAATGTTGTAATTGAAAATGATTGTCGTTGTTAATTTGTTTAACTTATATGCTTCATGAAGGTCATCAAGGCATTAATGGTCGGCTTCCACAAGGACTGAAAATTTATCCTAGACAATTTAGTAGGTTGCCCTACTATGAGCAGCTACAAATTGTGCATTTGTTTGATACAATGCATATCGGAAAGAATATGACAAAAACATTATGGAAAATATTGGATGGAAGGCATGACAAAGAAAAAATTGTCAAAATTTATAGTGACATTCAAGAAGCCAATCATGCAATGAAAATTTTCATTCAATTTAATAGCGATGGATACCGAATTAATATAAGTGCCCTTCCTTGGTTATTAACGGAGCAACAAAGAAAAGCTATAAAAGAAGTCATACAAAAAAATTGATTTCCCATAGGATTTGTTGCGAACATAAACAATATCATAACAAAGCAAGGTGAATTTGGTCTAGGGATGAAAATGCATGATTGAAATACCTTCATTAAGGTAATTATTCTAGTATATTATATATATATATATTTGTATACTGCATGTACTTTTTAGTGTATTATGTTTACTACTTTTGGAAAAATAATGAAAAGATCATTTTATAATTGTTGCAGTATCTTCTACCTCTATCTCTCCCAGACAACTTCGACAACAATGTCAAGCAAGTTATATATGATCTTGGAAAGTACATGAGGTAAGTAGCGATATTTTTTCAATTCGTTGTATATTTTTGTTAAATCTCGTTAATATATTTGTGCCTTGAATCACTTGTAGATGGATGTCATCTAAATCAATCCATAAAGAAGATATAAATTATTGGAAGAGAAAAATTCCTCGTCTAATGTGTGAAATGCAAAAGAGTCTACCTTTGACATTTTTCAATGCACAAGAACACTACCTTATACACCAAGTTGAGGAGATTGAATTGTGTGGACCTGTACACACAAGGTCAATGTGGATGGTTGAGAGGCAATTGAAATTTTTGAAGGATTTGGTTAGACAAAGAGCACATCCTGAAGGTTCTATGGTGGAGGGATATATGGTATACTAGACCATAGTGTACATTACTAAATATCTTCCTAATTTTGTAGCAAAGATCCATGTAAATTGCATTTGGGATCCCAACTCCATTAACAAATTCGAAGGGGAGTACTTGATGGGGAAAGATAGATTGAGGAAAGTGACAAGTAATTATAAGATGGTCATGGAGATTAATTAGAATATATTTTACATTTGGTTTTTATGTATATTGTACTTATTTAATTATTAATCTTCAATATACATCAATTATAAATTAAGGTCGTATACCGTGGTAATTAACTAATTATACGTTGTTTCTGAATTTCAAATTTTGTTGATATAGTTGGTCAAGAGTGGGATGCACTACATTTGTACATCGCAAATAATCTTGATTGGATGACGGTATGGATTGAACGATGTCAACAATCTGGTCGCGCATTAACATGGGAAGGTGTGGCCTCATTGGTTAAAGAATTTCATCATAATGGAGATTCCAATGTTACACCAAGGGAAATTAATTTAGCATATGGTTTAAGAGATAAACAGGTATGTATAAATATATTAATCACCCATATTATTTAATTATTTTCAATTATATTGATGTATATATATGTTGAGATTTTTTTCTTTGCATACATTTGGCCAAGAATAAATATGTTTATCAACTAACAATATTGCAATAATTTTTACATGTTTGACATATTGCAAGTGAAATACCACAAGGCTATGTGGTGCAATGGTCATAAATTTCGAATCAAAAAGTTGGATGACACGAAGAAAAATTGTGATTCTGGGATAACTGTAGTCTTTCAGGTGACTAATGTTTTATCTAGAAGCGACATACATCTAGAAGTCTCAAAAAATCAATACTATGGGATTTTGGATGATATACTTGAGTGTGACTTTAAGTCCTTCAAATTAGTTATGTTCGTTGTCCTATGGTACAAGCTACAATTGAATGAAAATGATCCCGAGAGAACTGTGATTGAACATGATAATGAATTTACCATGGTTAATACAAGGTATTTTGAGCGAGCTGGAAATGAGCCCTATGTTCTTCCAAGCCAATGTGATCAGGTATTTTACTCAGAGGTTCCAAGTAAACCGGGTTGGTCATATGTTGTTAGACATGATCCAAGAGGAAGGTCGGTAAAGTTTAATGTGGTGGAAGAAGAAGATACCGAAGAACTAGAAGATGATGTAGATGATGATTGGGATCAACAGTTAGTTGATGATGTTCCTGACGAAGATGTCGAAGAGGAGGAACTAGATCATGATAATGTAGGAGTTAATGTTCATGAAGATCGTATCCATGTGGATGATGACATTATCAAAACTGATATCAATGACGATGATGATGATATGACCAATCCTTACAATGTCGAATCTGGATAAGCTGATACAGACAAAGAGTTGGATGAAGAAGAAGATCAATGACATTGAAATGTATGAGTTATGCGATTGTATTATCTATTTCATATTAATTTATTGATAGAATTATATTTGACTTATGTGGCTACATAATTAATTCATGATGTTTTTAATTTTTATGCCATTACATGATTAATTCATGATGTACTTTTTAATGTTTAATTTTAATTCATGATGTTACAACTATTGTAGCTCTCCTAGAAATTTCCATATGATCATAATGAATAGTGTTTTGGGAAATTTCATGAAAGATGACACATTGATCATAGTAGTGAAATAGTTGCAAAGTTGTTTAGATTTTTTAGACCAATCACCCTTCGCAATGTCATTTTTAGGATCATCTCCAATTTGATTACTATGACACATAAGGTAGGATTTGATTGGCTTATCTTGGATGAACATTGTGGCTTTGTGTAATGTGAATTTTTTTTGGATGGGGTAGTGGTGCATGAGCACCTACACCTCATAAAGTGATCATTGTAAAGGTTGTTGATGGTTGAGGATTTAGAATACAAGCTCTTGACATTCTAAAATATGTTTTTTTCTTCAAAATTTCTGTATTTTTCCTATTTTGCAGCATTGTATGGTCACATACAACCACATTTTGATGTGAAATTAATTCCATGTCATGAATATATGTGTTATCTTTGATTTGAATCTGATTTGAGGGCTTAAGGCATTGATTTGAGTTAGAAAGCTTCATTTCTTTGCATACAGCCCTGTTACCCTATTTTTTAGGGTTTTGTAGTCCAAACATGATATAAAGGGGCTCTTACACTTTTTGTGATTACTGTAGCTTGTGTAAGAGGCCCCATGGATACTATTTTAATTGTAGTATGCATTAATAGGGAATAGGATTATAAATAAAGAAGGTATGCGTGTTGTCCTCAAGAGTTTTGTGAAGAAAAGCATGTGAAATGAGAGGTTCAAGCCTAGGTTTCAATAAAATATGTATGGGTGATCTGATTTTATGAATTTTTACCCATGTACAGACCTAATGGGTTGTTTCTGAGTTGGTTTTGAGTTCTGGGAGGTTGTGGAAGTAAAAGATTCAATAAACCCTCATGATTTTGGTCTAAAACAAGGTTTTTTGGGTTTGGCAAGAATTTGGCCGTACAAGTGGAATCTTTTTGTGGATTTGGAGGTTTGAAGGCTATTAGCTCTCAAAAACATAGGTAAGAATACCTCAAGAGGTTGCCAATATCTTGATACATTTTAGGGTAACAAACAAGGCCAAATGATTTGAACCTTCTTCTCTTCAGGTGCTGCCAAACCTAGGTGGGTCTACCTTTGCGAACTGAACAGACTTGAGTGATGTGATTTTGTTTACAAAAATCTATTCACAATGGAAATATTACAGTGAACAAATATAATCCTAATAAAGTGTAAGTGTAATATTAGAATATGTTCAGTTAACAAATGTAAAAAATAAAATGGACAAACAACTTTTCCAATTTAACTATATGTATATATAACTTTAAGTTATTTTTGTTTTAACTAAAAGTACTGAAGTTACAACATACAAATTAAATGATATTTATGATTGTAAAATTTATGATTAAATATATCTCTCAGAATCCTTTTTGTCCCAATTTGAAAATAATTCTATATTATAGAATACATTTATTTAAATTTTTAGATGAAAATAGCAAGGAAAAATCAAACAAATATCTTTATGAAAGAAGTATATTGGCATGAAATTAAATATGATTTGTATTTGAATGTAAAAACTACAAAGAATGGAAACAATTCTTTCAACACATAAACTATTATGTAGTATTCAATTAAAATGATCTAAATAGTCTAATAATTTGATTATTAGCATATAGAAATTTCTATAGAGTTGTAGATCTCTACCATTTCAAAAACACAAAAAAATATTAGGTAGATAATCAAACATCTTTCATTTCTACAGTGACTTATTTATCCTAGAGGAACTAGTATATAGTATACAGAGAAAACCAACAAACCCACAACTACCCCTAGTTTGAAGGATTTTAGTTTTCTACCCTTCCTAATCTCCCTAATATTGTCTAATTATTTTAAAAAGACCAAGGGTCATAACACAACTTTATTCATCCCACTAAATAGCTTGGTTAATGAAACTTGAAAAAAACAACAAAACAATTGCTACATTTGGCATTGAAATTGGATTTTGTTTACAACAATCTATTCACAATGGCAATCTTACAGTGAACAGATATAATCCTAATAAAGTGTATGTGTAATATTAGAATATGTTCAGCTAACAGATGTAAAAAATAAAATGGGTAAACTAAAAGATGAAAGCGTGAGACCAGTGCCTTGTTGGGTGTATGGAGTCTAATGAAGATCTAAAAAAGTGTAATCTATGATGGCAATAATTCAAACTGTTTGGCACACAAATGTAGTTTATAACTTATATAAACGTGCAAGTAAATGACTAAAAAACTCTACTTGAGATAGAATGACAATCCTAGTTATGTGATTATTCTTATTGATCCAATTAATACTCTTCAGTTACTATGATTGACTAGAAAGGTTTAATCTTTACTTGAAAGAACCAAATAATCACATCACACAAATACAACAAATGTGTATTGGTAAACTGAATATTTATGCTTGATATATCAATTTAAACAACATAAAAGAATCAAAATGGAGACAACCAGATAACTATATAATTCCACAAACAACTGATACCAAGATTAAGCCACAAGTTTAGACATCTTCATTAACTTCATCAAAAATCATACATGCATCTAAGTCTTTTAAAGGAAAGTTTCATTGCAAACTATCTACTGTATCTTTCTCCTATCCGCCTATATCTGTTTTACATTACGAAAAAAATATAAATATATCAAAATTGTGAAAGGGCATGTCCTTTCAGAAATGTCTTTTTCTTAACAACAATAACAAACTAGAAATTATGCTCTATTAAGCCATAAATAGATGTTTGACAGATAATCTTGATAAGTTGGTCACTCGTGTGTATCAGCGTCCTCTAGCGCATTCCTTATGGCTATCTCCATTTTGAACATCTTCTCATTCTATTCACATGCCCCATCCATTGTTAAATCGTTTCATGTGGCTGTCTCCATAATTGTTTGCATCATCATCTCGCATTCCTTCATCCATCTATCTTTTCCCTTTAGTTCCCCTCCATCTTCTAATAGCATTGGTACTCCCATTTTTGTGACATTGATCATCCCCTACTCATCACCTTGCAATTCATCATGGAAGTCTATGTTTTTTCATACAATTGTTTCCAATATAAATAGCTATGTTATCAAGAGCATCCCTTTGGCTCTCTCGGATCCTTCCATCTATCCTCTTATGTTCTTGTAGTGCAGTAAAATTGTGTGAATGTGTTCCCCAGAGCTTACTCAACCAAGTCATTAAATTGGTCTACCTCTTCCTTATTATTGCAGTGAGTGCATCACATTTACCTTGTGAGTACGCATTTGAGTCTTCCCACTGGTCTCTTACCTAGGAGCTTTCACCATGAGTCAATTGCTTTGTGGATCCAAACATGATTCCCATCATGTCCTTCAAGTGATCATTTTTTATAAGTAGTCTCTCGTTATTAATCTTATAAATTTCTTTTTCCTTGATTAGATTTATTTAATTTGGCCACATTAATGCCAATTTCTGTTGTATCTATTGGATCAACCTCACCAAATTTCAACATCATTGCATGTCCAAAAGCCTTTTCAGTATCAATTACAACAGATTTTTTGTGTAGAGGATACAGGGCCCATATCATAAGTGATCCCTCATCTGGGTTATACTTAGATCCTGCATAAATCTATGTTACCCCCTCAAGAGTGAGTTTATGTGTGGCATTACTATTCTTTAGAAAATTATCAAAGACCAAAGCAAAGTTTAAATCCAACCCAGGAAAGATCATGACACCTGCATCTTCTAATAATTTTTTTCCTTTATTAAGGGTCATGCTCTTCATTTCTTCTTCCACACTTGCTTTTAAGTTATTCACTAGTTGTTCCTCATTACTTGGTGTAATATTCTCCACTAATTCCCTTATTGTTTTTCCTTTTAATTTGCACAAAAAAGTTTTAAATTTTGAGGTTTTAATGAATTCATCATCAGCCACAAATGATTTATATGCTATATGCCTTGTGTCAGTATCTACACTCTCTTCAACATCTGGTTCCCTGGGAACATACTTGTAGTCTTGAGTTCTCAATCTAGAAATTTTATCAATTGTATTGCTATGCCTACCATCACTAGATGCCTCTTCATCAGAAGATAATAGTTATGTATCTTGCAATCCCCTGTTATACTCATCAAGAACTTTTTTGGCTTCCTCTACTTCCAAATTCTTGATCAAGTCATCATACATATAGGGTATGTGATTGTATCCTCGCAAGTTCATTTTATTTTTGGAAAAATCAATATACCCTTCTGGATCAAGTCCCTTTCACAGTGGACCCTTCTTCATGTTGTATTGCAGAAATTTGTTGAGAACCATGTCATATCCATCCCTTGCTAATACAGTGAAATCACCGAAACATAATGTACTAGGCATAAATGCCTACTTTTCGAAAGAACTTAGATTCATAACATCTGAAAAGTCCAATTGCCTAGCAATCTCCAAATATGCAATCCTATCAGGCATCATCTTGGGCAGAATGAAGGGTCCATCTTCAAATCCATATACTCTTATCATGGTCGCATCTTCTAGACAGTACTAGTCTCCCCAATTGTGGTTGGCAGGTCCATTGAAATCCTTAGGCCTTAAAAACTTTTTTATTTCATCGAACAATGAGTATTCACAATGATGATTGTAAAATATGTACAATGGTTTCACAAAAAACTATTCAAAATGTAGATAACAAGAATTAGCAAATCTGTAATCCCATGTGGCAGTCTAGAGTTGTACTGGTAATAAGCTTCCTTCCTTATCAAATTGTACAACCCTCAATTTTTCAAGCCACATCTGCAATTCTTGTCCATAATAAAGTATCATATGCATTAGGATTGAATAAGCATCCAAGTGCAAGATAGGAGCTCCACTTTTTAATGCCATCAGTCCTGAATCAAGTACTTTAAAGATGTGTGAAGCATAATCAAAAAACCTTGAATTGTGACATTGGATGTCCACTGCAATTACCATGGGTACAATTGACATGTGCTCAGGGGCCTCCATTCCCAACACTTGACACACTGAAAAATATGTTTACCTCATGTAGGGTTCAAACAAATCAACATGGAACGGGGGACCATCACTTTCATTCAGTGGAACTGAAACACCATCTTTCTTAGACCTATGTAGTGGCAACCTCCAACCCTTGTACAAAGTATCCATCCTCCAAAATTCCTTTTCCAACTCTTCAGGTACAATTTTTTCAACACACACTTCCTCTAGGTTAAAAACCTCATAGATGGCAGCTTCAGATACATGTATAAACAGTTTTCCTAATGGATCACAAATAGCTTTACATTTTGGATTATAATAGCCAACTAGCATCTTCACCAATTCTACATTTACAAATACATTGGGGCAAACTAGTTTCCCTAGGTTTAACTTCCAAGGATTGCACACTGGTTCGTATCAGTTCCTTTGTTGGTAATGAAAAATAAATAGCTCATATCCCCTAATTGGGGTCCATATGTCTCGTGTATACTTGCATTTATCCTCTAAATTTTCTACTTCTTCCCTAAGTTGTGCAGATCGCCTGGCCTTAGGTCCTAAGCCGGGAAATTGATCAATTAAGTCCTAGTTTAACTTCCTCTCAGCTACCCCCGGTTCCTTCTCTGCTTCAATTTTTTTCGTTTTTCCTCTAGGGTTTTTACTCTCACTCTATTTCCTACCTTTTTCTTTTCCAAAGCTAGTGCTTTCCATTTTATGAATCACAAAACTGGAAATTTAATTGCAAGGAACTTACAAATTTATTTAGAATTCTTTGACCGCAAGATCCTTTGGCCCTTCGTCTATTCCTTTGCTGCTAACTTTGCAAAATTCACCTTCAATTACTTTTCTCAATTCAGGAAATCATCGACACATTTGGTAGTAATATTGTCATTAATGTCCTAGCTTTGAACATGAGCGTAGCTGATCTTTGAATTTACCCACTGTCACATCAAATGTTCTATCAGCAAGACAATTCAAACTTTGGACGATCCTTTTATTCAGGCTTGACTAATGCTCATTAAACATTATTTTTGTTGGGGAGATATTACGTTGATATCACATAATCTATCCATCTAATTCATATAAATGTCGCCAAGAGTCACCCCGAACACTATCTTGATTTGTTTGTGTCTTCATCGGCAAGACATGGTGTATTGCTAAGACATTCAATAATTTTGTCGATGTTATAAGTCTCCTTGATGATTATTCCTTCGATCTCAAGTATCTCGCCAACACTCCTGCCAATGTAATCTTATCGATGTGACATAGTGGGTCCAGAGGAAATTTTGAACTCATTTCAATAACGTTTGTCTTGGTGATAGTATGTTTCTTTGTTTTGTCGGCAAGACAAGATGAGTTTTTCGGCTATGATATTTCATCGGTGAGACAAATGCACTCGGTTTGACTCAGGGATCTTACTCCGATGGCATTGGTCTGGCCGGTACAGCTCCTTGTGCTTTGATTGGTGAGACAAGACAGGTTTCTTGCCAATGGAACTTCATCGGCAAGACCTATATGCTAGGTATGACCTTTTCATTTCACCCCGATGGAACTTGTCTTGCTGATGATATGGGTTATTTGAATACTAGATTTTGGAGGTTTTTCATGATATCAAATGGTCAAGAATGATGTGATCATATGTGACTATGATGGATTATACTCAAGATAAAGTTTTCTTTAGGGAATCAACAAGTGCAAAATCATTGTAAAGGCTAGTTGCTTTGTGATGAATGTTCTTTTGTGGGCCTCTAGCCTATCCTAGGTCTTTGTAGTAGTTTTTTTTATTCTTTTTTATCAATTTTTCAATGTTCTATACAACGACCAAGTTTCTATTTGCAATTTTAAGTTGGTCATTAAAAAGAGATATATGGTTTGTTTCCTTATAGAAATAATGCATTTATAACATTCATGTGTCTTTCATTTAAAATAATGGCATTTATTTTTTTGTCTTTTTTGAAACAATTAAATAAGTTTGATACATAAGAGGATTCAATAAGTTGTTTAGAACAGTAAAATGGTGTCAATGTTTGTGATGAGGAAAAATGAATTGGAGAGTGGTTCAAAACTGGCTACAAGTTTTGAAAGGGATGTTTAAGTTGTACTTTTTAGAGTGATAAGGTTGACATTAAACTTTTGAAATATTTTTAGTTCATATTTTTAAGATAAAGATTATTTTAAACAAAAAAAATTGTTTTAAATTTCATACTTGGAAAACAAAAATGCAAATGCAATAAATGAATAATAGAGAATCATGCATGGGACGAAAACACCACCTACAAATGCAAATAAGTTATTGGAATGACATAAAACAGATGATAAAGTCAAATATATTATTGGTCTTTCCCTTTCTGACATTAAAGTTTATTATATAGATTTAGATAGATCATCATAGGAAATTTGGGATAATTTCAATAAAATATTTGGAGCAAAAATAGTTAATGTGAATTTTTTCCTAAAACTTCAACTATTTAGATTAAAAATGAGAGATATAATCACTATGTCTAATCACATAAGAAATTTGAAATCTCTCATTAGACAATTGGTAGAATTCAAGGCTCTATTAGATGATGAAGATGCTAAGGATATTTTGTTAAATAGTTTAAAAATACAACAATGTTATTTCTATGCTTAGTCCAATAACTTCTCAAACACAAGAAGATGTGATTTTGGCCCTATTAGGAGAAGACAAAGGAACAATGGAAAAGATTTAAAATTTGATTCTCAACATGAGAATGTATTATACTCATGAGGTAATAATAATTAAAAAATAAAAATGAATGTTATTATTGTAAGAAAAAGGATCACATAGTGTGGACTTATATAACCCGAGCCAGTGATGTTCTTGAGGGAGAACTTAAAGAAAAATCAAATGATGTTAGCTTAGCCTATATATATTTCTTTGTTTCAATCAACATGTTTTGTTGTGTGGAATGTAAAACTTAAGGGAGGGTGTTGGAATATTAAGATTAACATTATTAAATTCACCTTACTAACTTGTTTATTTTTGTTATTAAATAATTAGTTATATTCTTATAAGATAGTAGTTCAAATGGGAAGGTATATTTGAAAGGCTTTGTAAAAGCCATATTGTAATATATTCCCAAATGAACTGTATGATATAATTATTATTTTGAGTGTTTTTATGTGCAAATATAAGTTCTCTTGACTTTTCCAATATATTTTGTATGCTTTATTAGCCATGATTTCATGATTAATTTTCCACTTTCGACACTAATTCTTACTAACTTTGCCATCCAAATTTGGCTCTTAGACTAAATATTTCATATAGGTGCATTTTAATTTTCTTACTATCACCTTTGGCTGAATTTTTAAATTGGTTCAACCATGCAAAAAGTGTGGTTACTTTTAATTATTTCCACTTAAATGTTGGTTACAATTTTCTAATTTTTTTTCCATTTAGCTAGTCACAATTTCATACTAGAATTAGTACTTGAAAATGGCATTTTACTTCTACTTAAAACTTGTGGTAATTTCATTAATCTCTTGCTACCTCTGGTGTTGAATTGGACTAGTTATGTCATCTAGGATTTGTTCCTCAATTTTTTTTACTTTTTTCAAAAAAAAGTTATGATGGTTATACTTTTATTACCATGAATGGACATAAATTTGAGGATTTTGGGTGTTTTCATTCAATTTTTCATGTTTTCCCCTTAGCTCCTATTTTATATGTGTTTTTTATGGAAGCCTTTGGATATATTTTGGCTAATAGTATTTCATGGAACCTTATTAAAGGTGCTACTTTTCCTAACTCTATAGCCCAACTATTCAATGGTCATTTTTCTAATGACTCCTTTCTCACTCTCTTGGAGGACAAATGTGACATTATTTAAGATATTCAATGCCTAGATATTTTCTGGAAAGCTTTAAGGTCAAATATATAGTGGCATAAAACTCAATGTTATAGGAAATCCTTCTTAGCCAAGCCCAATTGTTCAATTCCTATGGATAGAAGGGGGTTGATCATAAGGAAGTGTTGAGATTCCTAAGCATCTCCTTTACCTTTTAGGTTTCTCCTTCCTCTTTAAGGAAACATATTTCTAGAGCTGAGAAAAAATATCATATTAAATATGAAGCCCCTTTCTTTGGCAAGGAGATTCCATGTGTGTTCAAATATTCTTGTTGAACACATTTCCATTACTCATCTTGCTAAGAACCTTGCAAATCCTTATATTTGAAGATTGAAAAAATCCAAAGGTATATTTTATGGCCTCCCTTTAACCAAGGAAAATGGTTTCACAAAGTATCCTAGGAGTTTTATTATTTCCCTCATGACTATAATAGGCTTGGCTTGCTTTATAATCACTACTCTAAATGGCGCCATAATTTTAAATTTAATTAACATACTCTAAAACCTAACGAAACCAGGTTGTAGCTCATCAAATTGGAGAAGTGAAAGGTCAATACCAACGTTGAGGAAGAGTTTGGAGTGAAAACAAGGCCAATACCAGTGCCGAGGAAGAGTTTGGAGTTAAAACAAGGTCAATACCAGCGCTGACGAAGAGTTTAGAGGAGTGAAAACAAGGTCAATACTAGCATCGAGGAAGAGTATGGAGGAGTTAAAACAAGGTCAATACCAGTGCCGAGGACAAGATTGAGGGCACTCAGGGAAAATCAATGACCAAGGGACAATGAGTATTGTAAGTTTGGCACCCCCATTCTCTTTAACCTGCAATTTTCATGCCTAGTTTCCAAAGATCTTCTCATACATTGGCACCCCCATTCTCGTAAAGTGGTATAAGATAAGACAGAAAAAATAAAATAGCTTAGTCTTTCACATTTTTATCGACCAGCCTCAGGTCTTGGAAAAAATCCCATAATCTACCCACATCTTGGTTGTTGGTGGGAACATGTTATTCTTTGTTGTACGACCTACCTCAAATCTTGTGTCCACAAAGTTGCTAAAAACATAAAACAATAAGAAAAAAATCAAAGGTACAACTAAAAAAGGGTTATTCCTTTTGGCCTCATCCACCGTTTATATTTCAACATAGCATGGAATTACGCTTACATAACATAAACTCAAAAAAATGGAAGTTTATAGGGGCAAAGGAGCCCAAGTATATGCTAGGCTAAGCTAGATCTAATAAATGGAAATAGAGGCATACAATTCTTCTTTAATACCTCCACCACAAACATATGCAAGGAAAGGTCTCCTCCATTCTTGGTAGTGATAACATCCTCCACACACAACCCTTAAAAATTATGAATAAAAGAATATAATCTTTGAAGAACTCAAAATTGATTCTCTCCTACCTGATGCAATTAGTCATTTTATCCTTACAAACATTTATAGTGATTACTAGAGGCACATAGACCAATTCTTCATAATAGAAGAATTTGATCATACTTTTCCAATGATGGCATTATGAGAAAACCTTAGGTTAAATGAATAATTCCTAGCTAAGTTCTTTAAATCATGTCCAATAGTATAAGAGAAGACAAATGCTATGTGTACTTGGATACCTTGGAGAAAGGCTCTTTGGGCTCTTTCATCAATCAAGGTATTGTTAAATTTTAACACCTAAAAGTGAGAATGAAGAATCTTTCCTAGGATGGTGGCCGATTATGCTTCTAAACACCTAGATTACAAAATCTTTGTCAATATCATTGCCATAACAATTAAACCTATTGCTTGAGACATATTCATACAGGTAAACAAATTGGCTTTCTTGATAGTAGATACATTCTAGACAATTCAATCCTTGCATCGGAGATTGTTGAATGGGCCCAACAAACTACTCATGATGCCCTTACTATTAAGTTAAAATTTTGACAAGGCATATGATTGCATCAAATGTCCTTTAATTTATAAAAGACTCAAATAGATTTATTTTTAACCCTAAATTATTATCACACATTCAAAATTACAAAATACTAGTTAAATGAAGAACCTTCATTTGAAGGTGATGTCCTCATGACCTTTGAATGAAGAAACTTCATTCAAAAATGATGCCATGTCAAGAATTTCAAATAAAGTTATTTTTTATTTTAAGTATTTAATGTCCAAAATGCTTTATAAAAGGAACCTTTGCATGAAGGACCTTCAAATGAAGACATCAATTCAAAGGTCCTTCATTAGAAGATCCTTCATATGAAGGTTCCTTTAATGCCATCCCATTATAGCTCTTAGAGTTGTTAGAGATTTTTTTTTTTGAAGTAGAGATTGGACCATCAAATAGTGTCACCATGACTCTACCAATATATCCATCAAATTGATAAACCTTGACTTAACAACCACAAATTCACAAGAAAATTGCCCATGTCATCCCTAGGGCATCAATTCAATGCCAAGTTTCTTGCTTTAACAGACCCCTAAATGCAATGAACCTATATCACACCATGATGCACACCAATCCACCAAGTTACAGTTCCAAGACAGTGGGTGGATTGGTGGATGTCATTTCTATTTAGCCCTCAAACTCTTCCATAGGCAAAACAGGGCAGTCCCTGTATTTGATTGTTTTCTCCCACAAAATAGTGATTGAGCACTTCAAAACAAATGCAAATGAAATGGAACACATATATTTATCTACACGAATGATCTCAAAGCATTTCAAGCTTGTACAGATCCATACAACACAAAAAATTGCTTCAAGAACGTGGTATTTGATATGAAATTTTGGTATCAACTCCTCCAATAATTGCAATGGGATGGGAATACGATATGATAGAAGTGGGATAAGAAATGCATCGTTTGAAGCATCAAACTAATATGCAAAGATGAAAGAAAGTGCTAACCCCTTAAAATGAAAAAGTTTCTTTTAACTTTAAGTTTGTTAGGTAGCCAATTCTTTTAAGTTATCAAATCCTACCATCATACATAATCAAAATGTTGTTGTTTAAAATTACTTTGAGCACTAACTTTCATTATTTGAAGATATTGAAACCTTGTCATAGAGAATTAGAACATTGATGCGACCACTCATCCTACCTTAAAACATACCAAAAGTCTCCTAGCAATTAGACATAGGAAGATTTAAGATGACTTAAACAATTTTTATTGCCAAAGTATAAACTTATGATGACTTTACTAGGCCTAGTACACACTCCCTCCCCGTTAACAACTTAGACATATGGAAATTAAATGTAAAATTTCTGCTATTTTTATTCATGTAGGTGTCCAATAAACCACTTGGTGGTGTTTCCCTTCAAGTTTATTTACTTGAATGAAGAGAAAAACTCCTTTGATTACAATTAGAGAATACATTCGAGGCCTTGGTTGTGTAACTGGTGGACCATAGTCACATTTAACACTTGTTACAAATTTTGGGAGTTAAAACATTAAGTAGATTTGATTTGTGATGGACACATTTGGATGGTAGTAACAATAACTTGCAATCTATCAAGACTTGATTACCATATAACCTATCAAATTCTAGCGATGAAATGATAGATTAATCATAATGTCACCTTGGGATCACATCACCATGAAAGAACTTCATCCAACATCCTTATGAGTGCAGGTACCACCAAATAGGTATTTTTCAGATCTGTCTTCCTCAAGCGAGGGAAATTCAGGAAGAGAAGAGGAAAGCGAGACATGTAGTAGGTCTAAAAGAGGGAGATCAACTAGAGGTCAAAAGATTAGAAGAAAATTATGTAAACACGTGGAATTTTTTTTTGCTAAAGGAGGGTCATGTTCTTATGATGATGAGAGCATAGGCGACATCGAGGTGCCCTTGAGGTACAAACATCTATGGAAACAATGGGTACCCAAGGAACTTCCTCCAATAGACACTAATTTTTGTGTCAACGAGAGGATATATCGCATAGCACCATCGTCATTACATGGTTTGGGCCTATTTTGCATGGACGACATAAAGGTCTATTACGAAAAAGTTACTGAATTGATGGAGTATGTTGGACCCTATTACAGTTACAAAGATTGGATGCAGCTGGTTCGATATACACGAAGTATGCATAGGTATGCAATGTCAGCAAATTATATACAACTAAAAGAAAAGGATCAAAATAAAGGAGTGGCTAGGTACATTGATGGAAGGCCAAAAGCATCAGGGAATATTGCAGGGTTTATAAATAGTACACGACCTGGGTCAACAAATAAGCAACCCAATTGCATATTTGAGGCGTGAGAGGGAAACCATGTATTCGTATGTGTGATCAAATCAATAACTACAGGGGAAGAGTTGCTAATCAATTATAATTTGAATCGCTTAGATATAAACATAGTTACTATGGGGGTGGTATGTACTATATACCATTCTACCCAATCTCCAATTAATGACTCCAATATACCATTCTATTATTATTATTTTTTTTGTAAGTCTATTGGTTTCATTTCGGTATTTTTTTTATATTTAATTTTTGTCATAACGAGACATTGATCATACGAGGAAGGCTCTGGCCCAAAACACAAATCATGATCCATCTTCAGATGCTTCTACTCGACAGGTTTACCTCATTATAATTGTACAAATTAGATACAAGCAAAAAAAATTACTATTATTATTTTTCATGAGTTTATTGGGTTAATTTTGATAATGTTTTTAATATTCTTGTTGTAGTTGGTTGATTGGGGAAAGGCACCAACAGTAGAGGAGAGCATCCATATGGAGGTGCAGTCACTATTATGCGATGATGACATTGCATTTTTCGCAAACCCTGTGGATATGATGAGGATGGCCCAAAAAAAATACAATGAAGAAATCCTTAAGTTGGTATTCATAATGCCTCAAACAGATGAGATAAGAGAAAGGGTTAAAGTATTTCCTAAGAGAGCACATAACTTGCAATTAAGTTGTCATGAGATCTTTAATTATAACATAATTTCATTCATGGTTTTATAATTTGTACTCTTTTATGTCATGAACTAAAATGTGTGTTATTTTTACAGGATTATTTGTGTCCTCATGATGTTGTTGGCCATGATCGGGGTACTGCAAGTGTTGCCCGGGAAGTAGGGGTCGGTACAAGTTTCAATCTCGATCTTCCTATGCATACATCACATCATCCAACACCATCATTCATGCCTATATTGTCGACTAAAATGTCGGCAACACATACCATGCAGGCATTAGATAGTGCACCCTCTGGCAACAAACACATGCCACTACATGTGTCAGGACATGTACTTGGGGATGCAAAGGCCACTAGTACTGGTGATGTTTTAGCAGAATTCCTTGGATCTTCCCGTATTACTAGTACGGGAACATTTCCGGTCACATTTGTGGTGACCGAGGATTTCGTTCCCATAAAGATAGAGAAGGTCCCAAGTACTTTAAAATATTTTAATTATTATTATATATAATCCAATTGAAATTTACTTATTGATCACTCTTTATAGACTAATGATCCCATGATCATTTTGCAGGAAATGATGTTTTTTATAAACATCTAAGTGATATTACATTGGAGCTCTTTGGGCCCACACGGTGGAATGCCCAAAATCAAGATTTAAAAGATGAGATCATTAACCATTTAGTTGTGTTATTTGGTGATAAAACATTCAACTGAACCAAGGTCCTTAAGAAATCTGGTACCTATCTAAAGCATGTGAGGGACCAATATAGGTCACATTTAGAGAAGAACAGAAAGTACAAGCATCCCCCCATGATTCCAGAGAGGGAGTGGAAGGACTTGGTGTCAGATGGAAAGGAGAAGGCTAAAAATAAAAAAGGAAAGACACCACCGGGCCAAGGAAGGTATGTGATACTATCAACAATGTAATTATATACTGACTACTCTTTATTTTTACATAATCTAACGTATTTCAAATTTTTCATAGGCTTCCTGACACATCGAAGGCAACAAAGGCAAGACTAGAAAAACACGAGCAACACAAACTTGGCTCTGGTGGTTATATGAAATTAGTCACACGAATTGTAAGTATCAATAAATGAAATATTGCATCCAAATAATAAATTGCAAACAATTTTAGTTTTATCACACCATAGAAGCAAAATTCATGATCTTATGCAAAAATGTAGGGCTCTAATTTCAACAGAGTGCCCACAAAAGAGGACCTGAAGATTGCCTTCCAGCAAGGCTATGGAGCCTTGGCTGAACACCTAAGAGTCTTGACTGGGCAAACACAATATTCCACTGCATCCAACATGTAGGTAAATAAACTCAATAAAGTTAATTTAAAATTGAATACTTGTGCAATATATTCAATATTAATTTCCACCATAATAATGTGCCTATTTGTTTTAAATAGACAAGCAATGATAATACTACACATGACATTGGAATGCAACCTGGTGAGGGTGGAGCACAACCTACAGATGAAGGCCATTATGTGCATCCCGGTATTGGATGTATTCATGTGCTATACAAAACACAATATGGATTAATACAATTAAACATCTTTAATTGCATTTGGTGTATTAATTAATGTAACATTTCGTGTTTCAACTTTAGAGCATGTAGAGCGTGATCAACATGTTGAGCATGATTAGGCTAAACAAGATTAGGAACATGATGTGGCCCCATCAGGTAAAGAGGACCACTCTAATGTTTTTTTAAACATATTTAATTGCAATTGGTGTATTAATTAATGTAACCTTTCGTATTTCAACTCCATATCAGGATTTAGAGGGTGTTCAGCATGTTGAGCATAAGGCTATAAAACAAGATCAGGAACATGATGTGGCCCCATCAAGTAAAGAGCACCACTCTAATGTTCTTTTAATTAATGAAATACTTGTAACAATAATAGTAAAATATATCAATTTAACATTTCTTTGCTATTGCAACAGACCCCCCCTTACAGCGGCATCCATGTTGTGAGTACACGACTAGGCATACATTAAGATCACAAGCAGAGCTCGAAACAACTGAAGGGGGGACAGATGATTTTGAAAATGATACGCCACTTTAGATTTTTTTAGCTGCAAAAAAGAAACAAAAAGAAAGTGATTGTAATCATATTATGACAACCATACATTTTTTTTGATGAATAGGCAGATATCTATATTAATTTAAAGATAAGAATACATATTCACAAAAAAAGGGGCAGGTGGTAAGAAGGCACACCCCGAAATTCACATGGGCAGAGCCCAGAAAAGCCAAAATAACAAATCACATGGGCCTAGCCCAGAAGTCTAAAAGCAAGAAATAAAAATAGGCAATTAAGCGGCCAAAGCAGTGCCAACAGAGCCTGGGGGAATATGTTATATGTTATATGGTAAAAACTAAAAAAATGAATGTTATATGTTAATGAATGAATGTGAATATGTTAATGAATAAATTTTATATGTTAATGAATGAATGTTATATGTTATTAATGGATGAATGAATGAATGAATGTTATATGTTATTAATGTAGGATGAATGAATGAATGTTATATTTTATTAATGGATGAATGAATGATTAATGTTATATGATCAGGTTGAGGGAATTGAGAGTGATGTGAGGGGGGGGAGGGGCCAAATGAGCTTCCACTTTCACGTGGTTGGCCCTATTAAGTAGATAATATTAAACTATTCTCAAAACAAAGAGAAGCTCAATAAGGTAATGCACTTTTCAATATAATAAATGCATTGTTTGAAGCATCAAACCAATATGCAAAGATGAAAGAAAGTGCTAACTTTTCACTATGAACATTGTGTTGTGTGTGGATTTGGTTTCAAAGCTCTATTTCTTTTATTGTTAGTGGTCTCTAAAATTTGACTTCTGTGCATAATAGGTTAGTGGAAAATTTGACAGCTCTGAAGGGTTTAGAGGCTCGATTGAGATAGATACATAGATATTTGGATCTTGTTGTTGATGGGAGGCTTCCACTTAACCATGAAATTTTGTACCATCTACAAGTATGCAAAAATTTCTCTACTTACATTCATTCAACTTACTGTAATATAATATCTGACAAAAATATCCTTTTCATTATACTTAGATGGATTTTCATGCCTTGTTCCAAAGCACATGTTTTAGAATAGGCAAGAAGGATGTTGGCAAGGGTTAAGGAATTTGGCTTTATACCTACCAATTGCATAGTTTGCTTCATTCATCCAACATATTTCCAATGTGTTTCACAATTGTTGGAATCATATCCTATAATTACAAAACTAGTAAAATTAAAATATGTAAGTTTCAAATATGGCATTACATATCTTTCTATGAATTTTTGAAAGAAAATATCAAAATGGAGAATTATTAACAAAATAATCTGCATAATTTCTAAGAGATCAGGGAATTTTTTTGTAGAGTTATCTTGAATATATTTAAGACAAAAGTAGCTTATAGAGATCGAATCAGAATATTGATAGTCTAAAATCACCATTCAACACATCTTAGTAGTATCACAATTCAAGAGAACTAGGTCCACTATCCATTAACCATTAAAACAAATAAAATCAATTCATAAGATTATTATGTTCTAATAGGGTTGACTAGTTGCTTGTTTCTTTTTTATTGTCAGAAAGTCATCAATATACACTTGGTTTTCTCACCTTCTCTTGCCTTGTGGCTAGATATTTTGTGCAGAAGGTATCAAAGTAACCTTCAAGATTGATAATGGCAATGAGTACAAGGTCAGTATAACTTAATGCTAATTGGGTATGATTTTATTTGTTCAAGACCAATTTAGATTCATTTTTTGCTCATACTACTTTTATTTACATTTATGTTTTTCTAATATCCATTTTCCTTTACATTCATATTCTTCTATACATATTGTGTTTACAATAATGTTTTCCTTAATTTAATCTAGGGGAGAGGACCCAGTACCTAAGCATGTTTCAATAGTTGTGATAGTAGTGGTTTATATAGTGCCCAACCCTAATTAATTGATTCTTATTACTGATCCAATTAATACTTTCCAGCTATTGTGACTGATTATAAGGATTTAATCTTTACTTGATTGTGATAAACTTAGATTTCCGGGCTTGTCTTACAAGTGCTTGTTTAGATGGGTGAGGATTGTTTCTTGTGCTAAAAATATTTTTATTTGTTAATGCTAAACTTACATAGCTGAATCAAGGGGTAGAGGTTGTCCTCTTCAAATGGAATAAGAAGGAGAGTCAGAAGTGGAAGATCAATCCCATCTGTAAGTTTCGTGTGTAGCTGCATTGTATGGAATTATTTTTCTTGGGTATTACTTAAATTTAAAATTTGATTATCTAGTAAAAGTCATGTTTCCATAGAGGGTTTGGAGGCTTTATCTCACAATTCAGATTGCTTGTGTCACTATGTTTTTCTATTCAATATGATATGTATCTCAAGGTGGATATGGATCTAGTTCTTCATACCATCAACTTAATGAAGATGAGCCTCAATGTCATGTTGTTAGGATTTATTATGAAGCTAATTCAAAGTTTTTCATTGCTGCTCGAGGCCATATTGTAGTGCTTTCTCTAGGAAGCCCACATGATCCCCATCAGGCATCTTCTTTTGGTAGTCTCTAAATTTCTTAGAAGAAATCAACAACTAGTTTGTCTAAATGTGGCTCCTTGTTTACACATTAATATCTCTTTTGGCAGCAATGGATCAAAGTGGATTCATGGGATCTTAAAGAGAAGGCTCTCAAACATGGAGATCAAGAGTGGGACCAAGTAAAACTGTTCATAATCATGCTCATATTTTTTTATTGATTGTCTAAGAGCTAAGTATCCAGGGTAACATTCTGTATTTTTCTATTGAATTTCCAGAGTGAATAATTTTGGGTTTGCAATCCTATTTTTTAGTACACTAGCTAAGTATCCAAGATGCACTATAGGTACTTTTTCTCACCAAATTGCTCATTTTCCACAAAATTAGATTCTAGTGTTTATTTTAATATTCACTAGTTTGATTTTTTGTTTTTTAGCAAAACTAGAATCCAATTCGTAGGTTGTGCTTGCTGTGCAAATTTGTAAGATGGGTTTTTTGTATTCAGCTGCATAGTACTTTCCTTTTTCAATAAAATTTTATGCAATGGAGTTCCGATATTAGGAATAGGTTACTAGTTTCTCTTTGAGTAATAATTTAAAACCTTATTCATTGTCCTTATCAATGTATATGACTATCTTGCAAATTGTCCTCTTATATTCATGAATTTCTTTCAACTTATCAAAGGATGGTTGTGTCTTGATTAAAACCTTTGTTTGATGGTTTTCCTTCATATGAATGTCTCAATCTTCTCTTTCACAACTTTATGTTACTTCACTATTCTGTCATACCTCTGATTTTTTGCAATAGTGCCTTCAAACTCTCTGTAATTCCCATGATGAATTGTATGTTACTGTGTCAGCACTTCCTTGACCATGAGAATGGGAAACAAATCAATTGAGATTCCATTTAGTAAATCTGTGTACATTTGCAGCAACTTTAGCCTTCAATACCTCATCACCATTACACTCTTGAAGGAACTCTCACAAACTTATACTATCTATCCAGCTTTGAGTCCTACATTGTCCTCTGAATACTGTGCTTTCTACTTTCCATTATCAAAATTTGTCTTTGAAGCTTATTTAAGATTGTTCATTTGGCTTAACTTTGGCCTCCAAACTTGTCTATCATAGTTCTCAGACCATCATTATATATCGATTTCCCTCTTCATCGTAGTTGATTATCTTCAACAAATTTTCATACCATTGCCTTAGTATAGTCTGTCATTTTGATATGAAGTAAAGGGCATTATGATATTCATCAAGACTACTGTCAAAAAATTTTCTCTATCACTAATGGATCTGATTGTACTCTTGATGGAAGCCATGAAATTGTACTTCACTTGACAGTAACCTTCTTCTCTTGATTTGATGTCAACACAACATTATACTTTCAAGGGTTACCATCTCTATGCTCAATCCACTATTTAGCTATCATTCCTCTAGCACATGTCCTTATATCTTCCATTGCTGAAGTGATTGTACTTACACATTGGTATGACTATCTTTTAAAATTTGAGAATACATTCTTTATAATAGTAAACCTTCCTATAGCATCATAAAGTCTATTCTTCATGTGCTCTATGGTGAATATTTTTTGTCTTAACATCTATGATCAGTCATTCATTGTCCATGACAGTCCCCTTGATCTCATGACTCATCGTAGGTTTTATATTTTTCTCCAATTTTTGATCATCAAAATCAAATGTGGCCATCATAATATCATCCATAGCCTCCATATTCTACAATTATCTATTGCTCATTTCTCATACATAGTAACCAAACAATGCAGACCTAGAGCTTAGATTGCAGATGTATGCAAAAAATGATAAATCCCTGCCTCTGTAAGCCTAATTAAACACAACAACTGACATGTTGTTAGATATTTTAAATAGTCATATGACTGTCCTTTTTCTACATTGTAAACACTTACTCAATGCATACAATAATTTATTGAAATGAAAAGTTGAATGGCCTCTTAACTCTTGACACTAATGTCATTGCATTAGTCAAAATAGGGTTAAACATATTGTGATCTAAATTTTCATAATCAAGTCTTCTTCCAATCTGCCCTTTATATTTGAGCATTGATGACAATCCATCTTGTTTTTTACTACCCCTTTTAAATGCTCATGGTGTTGGCACATCAACTTTCTCTCTTTGATTGACCTTTCCTTATGTCATGTCATTATCCCTATGGATGCACTTTGGAGCCTCCTACTACTTTTAAATATCACCCAGGGTCACCCCGATAAGTATTTCAATCCATTTGTATCTTCATTGACAAGAGATCATGTATCGCTAGGATATTATGCAGTTTCCCTGACATGGTGAGTCTCCCCGATTATTCTTTCGATCTCAAGTATGTTGCCAAGACTCTTGCCGATGTAATCTTATTAGCGTGACATAGCGGGTCAGGTAGACATTCAAAACTTACTCCAATGGTATATGTCTTGCCGATATGCTTCCTTCGTGCTTCATCGATGAGACAAGATGAGTATATCGCCATTGAAACTTCATCACTGAGACCACAGGCCAGTCCTCCTGATAAATCTTCTCAAGAAATTTTGATCATTGTAATAGTCTTGATCTTTCACTAATATGCCTACATTTGAACGAATAATTTTTTTTTAAAAATTGCATTGTTTCGTCGAATTTTGAACGAACCTCCAAAAGCGTCTGACGAATTTGCAATACATCCGATGAAACTTTCATCGTAATGACTTGCCTATTTCGTCACAATTTTAATGAACTGTTGTCATTGTTCTTTCGATGTCAAGTATGTCGCCAAGACTCCTACCAATGTAATCTTATCGGCGTGACATAGCGGGTTGGGTAGACATTCAAAACTTACTTCGATAGTATATGTCTATTCGATATGCTTCCCTTGTGCTTCATCGATGAGACAAGATGAGAATCTCACCAATGAAACTTCATTGCTGAGACCACAAGCCAGTCCTCCCGATATATCTTCTTAGGAAATTTTGATTGTTGTAACAATATTGATCTCTCACCGATATTTGCAATAAATCGAAATTTTCGTCGTAATTGCGACGAACTTCTGTTGTTGATCCAACACTTTGGCAAAGGCATGCCACTTGTGTTCTGGCTACTATTCATCACTAGATCAACAATATTTACATCGATATTCCAACGAGATTGTGTCATGATTTTGATGTTTTAAACTTCATCAGAATATCGACAAAATTTGAGCGACAAAAATTATTTTAGTGATTCGTCCGTATTCCGACAATAGATTGTCGAAATTCCAACAAATTGTCATCGAAAATTGGAGTCAAATATAGTAGTGCCCCTTTTTCATGTCGGGTTCTTGAGGGACCCCTTTGAAATTTTTTATCTCAAATGAATTATATGGCGTCTAGCTTGGGGGCAACCCAACTAGACCTATTTCATATCTTTGTGTCTAGCTTGGGGGCAGCCCAACTAGACCTATTTCATATATTTGTGTCTAGCTTGGGGGCAGCCTGACTAGACCTCGCTTTTCAAATAATGTGTCCCTTGAGTGGACCCCTCCTTTTGAAGGGTTCCCAAGGGACCCCTTTGAAATTATTCCAACTAGTCGACGGTTTGCATGACTATCTGCTCACTTGCCTACATGGCCACTTCCTGACATGTTTTATCTATAGGTAAACATGTCACTTTATGGGTGCGCTCGTAAAGCCACTTTTTGACTCTGCGAAGTCTGCTTTCCTGGGTCTCCTTCATGCGAGAGATCTTGGGGGTTAGCTACTTGCAAGTCCGTAGTCCTGTAAGACACTTTCTTTCTTCAGCTTCATAGTTTTGCGGGGCTATGAATTCCTTTGCTTTTCCTACACTCCCAGGTTCACCAAATTGCAGTCTGCTTCCTCGACGGTTTAGGTATAGATTTCTAACTCTACTACTTCTCTGGTCTACTTTACCGAAGCACTCATCAGTATTCATGCATGCTAAAGTGGGGACAAAATGTATAGGAGTGAATTTGCACCCGTTACACAAATTCCCCTTTTACACATCCTCGCCTTAGAAAACCAAATCCAAAGGCAAAATTCCACATAAGCATGTTGCCTTCATTTCACTTGGCGCTCATTTTGTGTTTCAGTAGAGGAATAACTATCAGGGATTCCCGCATGATGCATAGACATCTATGTGGTGCATTTACATCCCTAGTAGATTCTCGCGTCTGAAGCCTACAAAGGAGTTACACTTCCCATTGGAATTTGAATTGCAACGCCCCCTCGACGAACCGACCTGGAATATGGTTGTTTTCCTTCATCTCTACTTCAAATTGATCCCTTCTTGATTCATTTCATCTATTCACGATCTCTTCCACAATATCTTAGCAATCCAAATCTTCTACACACAGCTCCAAGCATTGAATTCACTTTCAAGCAACATTTTTGTGCTCCATAGCAACAACATCAACATTCCATCAAATTTATAGAGAAAGTGTGGAACCAACACCATTGCAGCAGAGGCTTGAGTCCTCTAATTTTCTTCCCCATTGGCTAGTGAGCTCTTGGTGGAGGTGGTAAGCTTTTTACTCCTCTCCTCTACGATTTGGTTGAGTAGCATGACACTGCTTTGTAGTGCTTTTGTGCTCTTTATTTAATTTCTTGATTTATCATATTTCTTCTCCATTATCATTATCTTGGTTGTTTGTGGAGGTGGAAACACCAAAATAGGGGTCTGACTAAGGCAGACCCCTATACATCCCCCCAATAATTTTCCTCTCCCTTGTGTGCAGGTGGAAGCATCCTTGGAGCTAGCTGGCGAATGAGCACCTTTGTGAGATCATTCTTATCATCCTTACTCTTGCTTATTTGCTTTATCATATTCGTGCATACTTTATCTATGTTCTAGTGTTGTTTTGGCCTTCCAAAAGTAACTAGTTGGGTCATTAGTCTGTTTTCCTAAGTCCAACCTTGTCTCTTTAGTCTTTTGATCGTACGGACTCCCGCGTACTTGAGAGACACCAACACGTCATGTTGTCATCCCAGAGCAACGCTTTCGTCCTTGGGCAGAGAGCTATATGAGACACATTTTTGACCCAAAAAACCAACTCACCTAGCCCCATCTTGAGTCTCGAGTTTGCAGAGTGATCAAAGGATCTCATAATCCTCATCATTCTCGTTCCAAATTTCCTAACACTCCCTTAAGTTGAGGCATGTTAGGGAAGCCTTCTGTCTCAGCCCTCCATGACTTGGGGACTTGATGTGGTTGGTCCCCCTCTCTTACACATAAACATGGAACAAAGGAAGCATATGAACTTCCTGAAACATGTTAACATAGGAAACATAAGACTTAACAAGGAATGTAGAAAACATAAGTGTTGAAAATAGGAGGAAATAAGATATATAATAAAACATAGGAGCTCAACATGGAGGAATCAAAAGTAAAATATTCCCCCAAGTGGGAAAACAAAACATGAAGCATCATATAGAAGGGGAAATGAGAATGCACAATAATATTAGCATAAAAAAAAGATCAAAGTGTAAGGGCACATAACAAAGAAATGGTGAGTGTTAATATACATAAGTAAATAAATCAAGAAAACATAAGAATTCTCAAGATCTCAATGAACAACATTTGAAATATAACCATCTAATAATTCATCCTTGTCCCAAAAAGTAGTGTCGAGTACTACTTCCTCCAGTAAATAGATTTCATCATGGTAAGAAGTGGGGTTCTTAGTAAAGATACTCAAAATAGGTGCAAGAGTTGATTTGTCTTTCTTTACTCATTATTCTTAATTTTGAGGTGATGACTTCGTAGATAAATTTTAAAATTTCTTAATCAAAACATCTTCCTTTGGTAATCATAAAGAATTAGTGGCTTTAGAATAAAATATGGTTTTTTATATATTACTCCCTTATTCTTATTTTAGTTTCTCAATACATGAGTAATTTATTCATAAATGTCGGCACCCTATTTTAGTGTGTCTCACTTCTATGTGTCTTTCCTCCTCATGTTATGAATTTGACCCTATTAGTCCAATGTTGATAACCGATCCAAGAAATCTTCCATTTGGGTACCCTATATTAAGTGTTATTTAAGAATAATCGTTCAAAGTGTTGAAATTATTTAGTGAAGTTAGTTGTGGGTAGTTTTATGGTCAATACCTTGTAGTATGAACCTATGTTAGGGTGATTTTAGGCCATTTCAAGTTTTCAAACTTTTTAGGGGCCTTGGAACCTATCCTTGGTTCCTTGGTTTCTCCCTTCTCTTGATTTCCTACAAAAGTGAAAATTGTGTTTGAAATTGGTCTTATCGATCTTGGTGATGATTTAATTCTTTTTAGTTGAGCATTATCATTATTGTATTGGTTGTGTGAGAAAAATAAAATTTATGTGTGTGTTTTATGTTTGAGAATTTATTCATCTCCTTCCCTATTTTTTTGGAATTCCAAATAACAATGACACCTAAGCACTTGGTGTCAGGGTTCCAAGTCCCTCTAGAACCACAAATATTGGTCATCCCTACTTCCTATCTTGGAGTTCCATACTCCCTTAGAACCCTAAGACCCTCTCTCTCCCCATTCCCTTTCCCTCCCCTCGATCTTTTCCTCTTCCCATTCTCCTCTGGGTCTCAATCCCCAATGTGCACCTTCACTTCAAACTCTAGGATTTTGGAGGAGGTTATCACCTTTGCACATTGTTCTCCACCTCTCCCAATGGACTGAAACCCCAACCCACCTTATTCAAGGTTATGGGTTCCATTCCTTCTTTAGGCCTTAATTTTTGAAGTTACCCCTTTTCTATTACCCTAGAGTCTTATAGGTTCCAAGGATCTCTACACCCCATCTATGACTCCCTCTATATCCAAATTTCTTGATCCTTCTCGTAACTCGACCCTTTTCCATTTATTCCTCTCTTGGATTCCAAGCTCCTAGAGGAATCTCTCACCTTTGCATCTAGTTCCAATATCCCTCCTTCCTCTAACCTCCCGACTCACACACCTTTTCAACCATTTCCCTTATGAATTTTGACTTCTCACAAACTCAAGCACATATCCGTAGGTCCCTTCTAGAACTAAAGCTATTGTGCACCTTCTTGACCTAGAAAGCCTCAACACAACACACATTATTTCACCTACTCCCTACCATCTTAATGACTCCTCAACCAACCAAATAAATTGGTAGGATTAAGGTGCCATCAACCTTGTAATCATGACTATATATTTAATAGATTTTGTAAATCATTCATAAGGGATAAGGTATTCACAATTATTAATAATCTTTTACCATTAGGGTTTCGTTGGAGTGGTAATTTTATTTATTGAGAGGAAGTAGCTAATTATTTACCATCAAGAAGTTACCATTCACCAAAAATAAATCTTGGAGGTTATGGTGGTTTTGGGCACCCAAATTCCTATAAATTTGATTAGATACTTTAAATTGTTTATTGTATCACTTTTAAATTCCCTTAAACACCTTGGAACTAACAAAAAACTAGGTGCCCAATGAGGTAGGTTAGTAATTTGGTTGTAATTTTTGTCACATTAAAAATTGCACCATGTTGAACTAGGTCCATCAATCCAATGACACAATGGGATTGATCTCATGTGTGACCTTTTTTGCTAATATTAGACCTTCGAAGAAGGCCAACTCCTTTTTAACCTAAATACATCAATGTTAGTCCAACCCAACACTGAATAACTTTAGACTAATCTAACAAGTAAAAATTTGCATAAGGAAAAGGGGAAGAAGAGGAATGTAGAGAGAAAAGGGGTGGTGATGCACTTAAATTAGAGTGATTCTTCCTACTTAATACAACATAGAGATGTAATACAAATGCCAAATAAATTACACAGTCCTCTATTATACCAATGTTTAGAGGTTTGTATGAAGGTTAGAGTTTGATAGACACTCAGAGGGAGAGGACTAATCCACAATCAACTATGCAAATAAAATTAGTTCACAACATATAAACATACAAAAATAATAAACATTCATTCAAACATGAAGGTGAGAGTCTTTTACACAACACATCAAAAGTAAGGAGAGGTAAAATGAGAAAATTCATTAATCAAAGACTTGAAGCTAGTTTACAACTATAGAGAATGCAAAATACATAACACTGCTAGAAAAACAAGAGAAGAACCATTATAAAAGAGCCTCAATCTGACTTTTTCCTGAGACAAAATTGAAACCCTAAAAAATTATAATCATTTGTAGAACCAATGGAGAGAATACATATGTCCAGCTCAATCAAATCTATAGGAATGGGGAAACATTCTTTACATTGGGATTTATCTCAACATTGATGAATTTGACGAGTGCATGAAAACCCCTATAGAACCCACTACAAAATGTATCGAAGATGACCTTCTGATAAAAAAGGTAAGAAAATCCCTTAGTGCAACATGGATCCATAAAAATTGACTTGGGAACACTCAAGATAGCATTGAAGGTGGCTTTGGAGGACCAAATTACAGTTGGGAGGTCATTGGGAATTCAATTCATTGTTTCTAAAATTTGAATTTGGGTCGTTGATTCATTTTCAAAAGGTTATAATTTAACAACTCACACACTAGTAGCTAAAGGGGTTGAAGGAACATATTGAACAATGCAAGATAGAAATAATTGCAAAAAATGAGTTGAAGAAACAATTGTGAATTGAAATAGAACTGCAAAAGAAGGAGAGGGACAAGAAAAGGGAGCAAAAAAGGATTGAAAGGGAAGTTGCAAAAAAAGAAAAAGAATTGGAGAGGGTTAGAAAAGAGGTAGTAAGGGAGAGGGGACTCAAGAACCCTCTAAATCCCATGCCTGACCTTCATAGGATATTCATAGACTTTGTGTCTATTCAATGCCCCCAATATTGTCCACCCTCTCCTACCCCTAGTATTAGCCAACCATTTCAAAGTAGGAGTCCTAGTCATTCAAAGTCCTATCCACCCTCACCTACCCCAAGTATTACCCAATCAGTTCAAAGTTTGAGTCCTACTCATTCACAAGACACAAAATACACATAAGATAACTCCCATTCAAATTTCAACTTTCCAAGTTTTTTTACTTGAATGTTAAGTAAGAATTGTTTTGTTGTGATTGTTTTGAAAGTTTCCAACCGATGTAATTTTCTAATTGATTGTTACATTCAAAAAAATTTTGTTGTGATTGTTTTGAAGGTTCCTAACAGTATTGTTGGGATTGCTTTGAAGGTATGTAAATAGTATGATATGAATACAAACAACATATTCCTACATGTTAAAGTCACTGATTGTTAGAGTCGCTATAATTGAAGAACCAACAAAGCATACATCTAATTAAGTTGAATGTAAATGAAGAAGACTATAGGAAACTTATGTATCTATCTATCTCTACAATATATAGTTGTATATATATACATATATACATATATATGTATATATATATACATATACATCTTTATATCCATATATTTATATATATACATATGTATACATACAAATGTATCTATCTATTTGTGCACATATATGTATCATAATGTTGAATTAGAAAGGGTTGGAAATGTTTGTACCTGAAACAAGGGATATAGGGTTCTCTCTATCTTTTAGGAGATGGAGCACAAGGGTAGGGTTCCCCCTATTTCACCTAGTTTCACTCAAGAAAACCCTAGAGATCTCAATCCAAGGATAGAATGAAAGAAGGAGATCTGCTAAACGTTGTCCTAGGGTATGATTAATGACTAAATAAGGGTTCACCAACAAGCTAGGGCTTGTAAAGACTAGTAACATGCAAGAGCTAATAATAAAACTTAGTGATATGCAAGACTACAATAAATGACCTAGAAATGAATGCAAAACATAACAACAAACTAGTAAATCAGAGAAGTTCACTTGGAAATCTGTAACAACTTGAAATGCTAAAAATGTTGAATTTAAGGCACACTAGGACTCATACACTAGGTTGGGCGTATTAGTCCCAGATTATGGTTTCTGGACTGGAACAGGAAACTGGTGATTACAAGTCTGGATCTTTAGAAATCTGGAAAAGTGGCTATATTGGGACTCATATGCCAGAAGTGGTGTACCAATCCTATTTGGATTTTTCATAGAATCAAGATCTGAATCTTCTCTTCAATCTCTACTCTATCTTCTCAACTTGGTTTTTGGGTAAGAACTGTCAAATTCTGCTCTGTAGATGTCTTTTAGTGATCTTTTAAACAAGGTGACAACTTTGACAACTTTACACACTTGAAAAATTCTTTCCAATCTTGCTCTTCAATGTGCCTTCAACCTATATTTGCAAATCACACACTAGAGAGAGAGAGAAAAAAAAATTGTTTTGTTAGTGGAAAAGGGTTTCCCTTGGTCAACCCTCATTTCGGTAATCAAACCTTGAAATGAAATCAAATGGAAAGGAGGAATGATGAATGAACAAAATGATATGTTGCAACTCACCAAAACCTAGGAATAAAATGTTTCAAACATGTAAGAGATGGCTCCAATGGATGTGGATCTTGACTCTTGCTTGAATGTTGTAGATCTTGAATTGAATGCTTTCCCGAATCATAAACCCCTACATCATGAATATTACCTCAAACAAAAACATTATGCATGATGACTTTGACATGATGCTTGATACTTGAATAATGCTCCAAAATTATTGATAATCAGCACTTGAATGCTCTTGAATTCTATAATTCTTGAATGCTTAGGTCACATTTGCTCATAAAATTGCTAGGAAAAAATATGTGAAATAACCTTGTATTTATACTTGTTTATGCCAAATTTCCCGAAATTACAACACTACAAGCCAACATCAGATCTAGGAGAATGAAATCCCACAAATAATTTTGAATTTAGAGTAGGTCTAAGCTAAGAAATACTCATATGCCAGAAGTGGTGTATGAGTCCCATTAGGCTAAGCTTGGGACACATTTTTCAAAAAATGCTTAGATTCATGTGTGTATGGGTCCCAAATCACTAAATCTAGGCCATACAATCCAAAAACACTTGAATTATAAATGGATGTTATTTTATGTCAAGATTAATCTCAAAAAGATGCATTAATTAAGGCTTGTGGATGCAAAATAAGCCAAATAAGGCATAAAGAAGCCCATTTAATAATGAAAACCCTAGATTAGTGTGAAAGTGTTAAGACACACTTTACAACACCTTAAATAAGCACAATTAAGTCCATTTATTTTACAAGGTCCCAAGACCTAATGTAAATGTACTAAACACATTACAACACTAAATCAAGGCAACATTAAGTTCAATTTAACAGGGAGGGCCCAAACAAGTACGAAAATGTAGAGGGATACTTTTTCCATTGTTACATTTAGCCCCCACTTTAGTGAGAGGAGGAACTTGCTTCAAACTCACACTAAAGTAGACAAACTCACATCAAGAGGGTTCCAAGTGTACCAATGTTGGTAAGATAGGATGACAACGATCAAGATGGATGATCAAGCCCCCAGGATTAGGATCCTATAGAAAACAAAAATAGGCACAAAAGAACACACATAAAATTGATATAAGGAGAAACAACAAGGCACAATCATACACTAACAAAGACAAAGACAAAGAAAGAAAACAAAAAAAAGGGTGGATCAAGCTTTGACCATTTGCCCCGCACGTTGTAGATCATATCTAAGCTATTTTTCCATAAATGCACGCTCACTCTGAGGCAACGAAACTATAGGCTATCCATTGGGTGAGTATCCAAATAGGTGAGACACATACACACACGGTTGGTACGCGCTCACACAAACAAGCAAGTGGCTATGGGAAAGTTACACCTAAGTTAGGCTCCCATATGTACAACCATACCAAAGTTATACCTCTTGATAACTTTGATTAGACGCCACACAACAATGAACTTCGAGCTTCATGAGGAAATCAAAGCTTTGTATGCTTGAAACTCTTGAAAAAACAAGATGGCACCACAGGCAAGCAAAGTGTATTATGCTAGGTGGCCATATAACCAAAATTGTAAATGCAAAGTACTGTAAGGTACGTTCAAATGAGTTTTTCTTAGTTCATGTAAGGTCTTAACTTAGGAAAATTGTGCCTAATGTCTCCAAGAGAGGACCAACCAAAGAATAAAAGATTTGCAACTTAGGGGATGCAATATGTCACATCAATCCACTAAGAGGAATATAATATGCTAAGATAGATCACGCTCTTGAAGTACATCACACCCAATGTCAATGACAAAGTGAAAGATGCATCACATGAAGTAAGAAGACTGCACAATGAAACATGAAATGTAAAATAATAATGCCAATGTATGCCCCCACTTTAAAGAAATTTCTAAACACCATGCTATGAGCAATTACTTTAAAGTAGAAAATTATAATTGCTAACAAAAAAGAGGACATGAGAGCTTATTTGGAAAGCCCTATGCCAATTCATATGTTTCCAAATAAAGCTACGTCATGAAAAAAATAAAAAGGGGTTTCCCCCAAAAGGAAACTCAAAACACATGAGAGATCTGTGGATTTGGGGTCAGTATGTTCTTGCTACAATTTTTTCAGAGAGCATGTAACTATCACCATTCCCCAAGTACTCATGGAACAAGAAAATGACACAAAGAGAGCAAAAACAAAGAAAAACCTTTCAGGTCAATATGGAAGAGACCTAAAGGTCACGACGCCTTGCGTCATCCCCAAAAGGAAAAACAAAAGATAAATGGAAAAGGTAAAGAAAAAGAATTTGTTTCAACATGGAAGAGACATGAATGTCTCGATGCATTGTGTCATCCCCAAAAGGAAAAACACAAGATAAAATAAAAGATAAAAAATTTACAACATAGAGAAGAATGTAGGTACAAATAGAGGAATGTCATAAAGAGAGAGAGACATCAAACATAACAGTATGGGGAGATCACATTACACACATGCAATCACACACATAACATAAAAAAAACAAGACTAGTAAGGCACATGTGAGTCAACCCATTAGTAGGTCGTCTGCATGCCAATCATGTTCATCATTTACATAAGGCAGACAACTAGCCAAAGGTACAATTGCAAGTGCCATAATAGGGCCATCACCAAGTTCAACACTCTTCCTAGGAGAATTATCATGTCAGCTCATAGAAGAGGAAAACAATGCATTCAATTCATTATGCACCTCTTCGTCCATTTTAGCAATCTCATCATTTTCATCCAAGTTAATCACAACGGGAGGTCAAATAATAATGTCCAAAAAAGGATTTAACTCCTATTATGGTTGTGGTATAGGATCTTTTTGTTGTGAAGAAGAGGGAGACTCATCGTATATTGCTTCAGTCAAGTTTGGATTTTGATTTTCTTTGTTTGTTTCTTTGTTTAATCTTCGAGCAAGAGCATGCCATCTATGCCTATACTCTCTAGCATTTCTATTTCTTTTAGTATGAATTTCAAGTTGTGTTTGTGTAGGAGTTGTTTTATCAATCATAGGTTTATTTTTTTCCCTAAGGGGAGGAACGGAAGGAACCATGGAAGGTTATTCAACCACTTTCTCTTTAGCTTTGTAGACCTGTTTTATTTTAGGAGGCGTGATAGGATTGTTTTCGTTATCTCTTGGTCTTTTGTAGGAAATAGGTAAAGGATCTATTTTGGGTTGGTCTTGGTTGTTTGGAATGTCTTTAAGTTAGATCATAATTTCATCAAGGATGGTAGGATCAATCATAGGTTGAGGCATGTTTGTAAGGGATAGTTTTACTATGCATTTTGCCTTAAAATTTTGGTAGGATTTGAAAAAGAAGTCTTCTTGAGGTTTAATAGGTTCCATAGGCTCGAGCCAAAAGAAATATAATGAAAATTTTCCATGGGAAGACAAAGGATAAAAGCCACTAGGATGCATTGTGAAAATTTCATTTTCAAAGGGAAACTTTAAGCATTTATGCAAACTGACAAGATGAATTCCATAGAGTGTAGCCATGGGTAACCAAGCTTCACATGGAATTGGTCCAACATCGAGATGATGGAGAATGAGACATCTTTTTTTTTTGTCCTATTTGTAAAGGAAGTGTGATCGATAACATCATACGGAAAGTGAAACCATTATGTGTCTTTATCCATGCTTTTAGTTTATCATATGTTTCTTGATACAGTTCATGCACAAGGAGGAATTCCTCGATGATCACATTCTCTCCATAGACAACATTAGTTAATATCTCATTAGTGGGCTTGTCATTGATTCAACTGGCTATGTAAAGAGTACCATCAGGTGCATGTTTAAGTGTATCTTGTGAGGAGAAAGAAATACCAAGAGGTTTTTTAGTTCATCCAATGCAACCAAACCATCGATAGGATTTTGTTCTATAGGATCTTGTTGATCAGTATCTATGTTTTCATCATCTGTGTCAACATTCATCACATCATTCTTTGTAGTTTCACTAGCTTTAACAAATGAAATATTATGATTTGGCATGGGGTTGGTAAATATTTGCAAGTTTTGGTTAGGATGGGAACAGACTTATTTCCTTGATCATTAACACCACCAACTAAAAGTCAACCGGAATCAATGAGGTCTTGTACAAGATGTTTAAGATTCTTGCAATGTTTCGTGTCATGTCCATTTTGTCACTGATGATGAAAATAAGAATTTGATCTAAAGTTTGGAGGTAAAGGATTATTAGTATTGGGAGTTTTAATGGGAGGTAAAGTGATCATTTTCTATTCTAAAAGTTTCAACATTGTGTTATGAAGGGTATCGAGTAGGGGAGTGAATTGCCTAGCCAAATCCCCAAATGTGAAAGTAGTTGTCTTCCTTATAGTAGCCACTTGGGTGTCAACATGTTGATTTTTTTGTTGAGGGGGATTTAGTTGAAGAAATCATTTATTCTATTTTCTAAAATATTGATAGTTGTTTTGGTTTGCGGATTTAGACTTTTTAGGTTGGCTAGAGGTGCGTTTTGTTTCATGACTACTAACTGAATTTTGATAATCATGAAGGGTGGTACACAAGTGCACGAAGGAGGGGAACTTAATCATGGTAAGCTTATCTTGTATCTTATTTTGCAAGTTCTCAATGAACATCCTTTGAAGGTGAGGGTCGGGAATCTTTACATCGATTTGGGAATAAAGTGATTGGTAGCGTGAAATAAAGTCAGTAACCGTTCATCATCTTTTTTCTTACATCTCATCTAATTGGCTAGGGTCATATTAGGGGTCAAATGCACTTGGAAATGGTTTATAAATGCCTCAACAAGCTCATTGAATGAACGAATTCAGATTTTTGATAACGAAGAAAACCATTCTAAGGCGGTATCCTTCAAGGATCTAAGGAAAATCTTAGCCAAGAGCTTATCCTCAAGAATAAAGTCACTACATATAAGGGTGGTATAAGCGGAAACATGGTTTGAAGGATATCCTTTCCCCCCATATTTCTCAAATCTAGGCACCTCTATACCTTGTGGCATCGGCGTTCTCAGTATCTCCAAGGATAAGGGATTGCTTTTAACATAATATGTAGGTTGGCCATTTTGATTTTGGTTTATAGTGGAAACTTGCTTTTGCAGGGATGAAATTTTTTGCAAAAGTTGATTTATGAGAGGATCATTGTTTGCATTTTGAGATGGGGGTGAATAAGGTGGAGGTGTGTATGAGTTTGAGGAACAAATTAATGGAAAGCTTATATGAGGTAAAGTGGTAGGAGATATGACGTACAATGCCACAAAGGTACTAGGGATGCTAGCAGAAATACCCAAGGAATGAATTACATTACTAGTAGGTTGCATTGTTTTTGTAACTTGAGGTTTGGTATAGGTAGGAATAGAGGAAATTATTGTGGGAGGAGGAATTTTAATTCCTCCTTGACGTGGTACATTGTTCGAAGGTAAATCACAAATAGTGGTTGAGGTAAGATGTTTTCCAAAAATCTAAACTATGTTACGCACAAGGTCAACTTCATCTTCACTTTCAATCATGTGATGTATGTTATTTATGGCAAGGATAGTAGTAGTTGAAATATTTTTAGTACTTATTTGATTTTTTAGGTTTGCTAAGTCTTCATGAATTTGGATTATTTTTTCTTTCGAAATACTAGCAACTATTGTCTCAATGCTTTTCACACTACATGATGGTAAAGAGTTGTTAAGGGTATGGTCCATACCTAGTGGACTAGTGTCAACACTAGTAGTGAAAGAGCTAGATAACCCAAGATCCACAACGATTGTGCTATCACAAGATGACATGAGTCTCAAACTTCATCTCACTATAGTATTAGCAATAGGACACCAAGTAGAAAAGCTCATGCAAGGGACAATCAAGGAAATTCAAGATGCAATGAACACAACATAAATACTATGCTCAAATTCTGATTCAAATGGAATTAAGCTAAATTCAGTGAAATGAAGAAAACAAAAACTCTACAAACCAAAACAGAGAACTGACCACAACAAACAGAAATAGAGTTTTTAATGCTGGAAAATGTAGTTTAAAATCTGAAATGGGACTAAATCACCCAGAGGGGCGTATGAGTCCCAATCAAGGTTTTTTTAGGGATTTGAATGTTGAATAAAAATCACCACAAAATACCCAAAAATCAGGAAAAACCACTTGTAGTGGGACAAAATCGCCTAAAGGGGCATATGAGTCCCAAATTAGGGTTTCTGCACCGTTTTCAGCAAATTTTGTGTAAATGTTATGTTTTCTAGTTTGGATGATGTCTAGACTAAGTAAAAATGTAGATTTTAAGTCAATTAAGTGATTGAAGAGGAAAAAATGCAATCATATGCACTTTCAATAATGTAATATTTAGAAACCCTAGATGCAAATTAACTAATGCAAAACCTAATGCAAGGTTAATGCAAGCTATATCTAGGATTATAATGCACTCCAAATCAGAAATAGGATGTTCTAAATGTAGGTTCACCAAAATGAAACAAAAAAAATAGGTCTCTCTACCTTTTAGGAGATGGAGCACAAGAGTAGGGTTCCCCCTATTTCACCTAGTTTCACTCAAGGAAACCATAGAGATCTCAATCCAAGGATAGAATGAAAGAAGGAGATATGCTAAAGGTTGTTCTAGGGTATGATTAATGACTAAAGAAGGGTTCAACACCAATATAGGGCTTGGAAAGACTAGTAACATGAAAGAGCTAATAATGTAACTTAGTTATATGCAAGACTACAATAAATGACCTAGAAATGAATACAAAACTGAACAATAAACTGGTAAATCGGATAGGTGCACCTGGAATCTGTAGCAGCTTGAAACAAGACTTGAAATGCTAAAAAAATTGAATTTAAGGCACATTGGGACTCATATGCCAAGCTGGGCATATTAGTCCTAGATTAGGGTTTATGGGCTAGAACAAGAATTTGGTGATGACAAGTCTGGATCTTCATAAATCTGGAAAAATGGCTATATTGGGACTCATATGACAGAAGTGGCATATTAGCGCTGTTTGGATTTTTCAGAGAATCAAGATTTGAATCTTCTTTTCAATCTCTACTTTATCTTCTCAACCTGGTTTCTAGGTCCGAACTATCAAATTATTCTCTATAGATGTTTTTTAGTGATCTTCTAAACAAGGTGAAAACTTTGACAACTTTGCACACTTGACAACTTCTTTCCAATCTTCTCTTCAATTTTCCTTCAACCTAGATTTACAAATCACACACTAGAGAGAGAGAAAAATGTTGTTTTGTTAGTGGAAAGGGGTTTGCCTTGGTCAAACCCTGTTTTGGTAATCAAACCTTAAAATGAAATCAAATGGAAAGGAGAAATGATGAATGAACAAAATGATATGTTGCAACTCATCAAACCCTAAGAATAAAATGTTGCAAACATGTAAGATATGGCTCCAATGGATGTGGATCTTGACTCTTGCTTTAATGTTGTAGATCTTGAATTGAATGCTTGCCCGAATCATAAAACCCTACATCACAAATGTTAGCTCAAACACAAATATGATGCATGATGACTTTGAAATGATGCTTGATACTGGAATAATGCTCCAAAATGCTTGATAATCAGCTCTTGAATGCTCTTGAATGCTAGAATGCTTGAATGCTTAGGTCACATTTTCTCATGAAAATTGCTAGGAGAAAATATGTGAAATAACCTTGTATTTATACTTGTTTATGCCAAATTTCTCAAAATCAAAACACTACAAGCTAACATTAGATCGAGGAGAATGAAATCCCGCCAAGAACTTGAATTTAAATTAGGTCTAAGCTAAGTGGGAATCATACACCAAAAGTGGCATATGAGTCCCATTAGGCTAAGCTTGGGACACATTTTTCAAGAAGTTCTTAGATTCATGTGAAATCCATATCAAGGCCTTGAAACTTAGGTGGTACCCATAAGCCCAAGGTGGCATATGGGTCCCAGATCACTAAATCTGGGTCATACAATCCAAAAATACCCGAATTATGATTGGATGTTAGTTTATGTCAGTAATCTCAAAAAAATGCATTAATTAAGGCTCATGGATACAAAATAAGACCAAATAAGGCATAAAGAAGCCCAATTAATAATGAAAACCCTAGATTAGTGTAAAAGTATTAGGATACACTTTATAACACCTTAAAAAGGGAACAATTAAGTCCATTTAGTTTACAAGGGCCCAAGACGTAATGTGAATGTGTTAAACATATTACAACACTACATCAAGGCAGCATTAAGTTCAATTTAACAAGGAGGGCCCAAACAAGTGAGAAAATATAGATGGACTTGTTTTCGTTACTATAGTACCATACACTTGTTTGAAGTTATATACAAATTTTAGTATGCTATTAGAAAGGGTTGGAGATATTTCTACCATACTGTTGTTTGAAGTTATATAAAAATTTCATAGTGTTGTTTCATAAATGCTTTTAACAAAAGTAGGATTTGGCCATTATCATAGTTAGCTATAAGGGAGAGGGGTTGATATTGGGTACATACATATGTATATGCATATACATATACATATGAATATGTATATACATATACATATACATATACCTACACATATGTAAGATTGAGTGTAATTGAAGAACAAACTAACCATGCATCTAATTGAGTTGATTGCAAATGATCAAGGGTATGTGTGCAATGAAACAAGAAATGCATGTTATACTATCATATCCCCAATTCTAACTCTTACAATTAAGAGAATGATGCAAACTATAACAACAAGTGCATACATGTAAGAGTGAGTGTAATGAAGAACAAACTAACCATGCATCTAATTGAGTTGATTGAAAATGATCAAGAGAGTGTGTGCAATGAAACAAAAAATGCATGTTATACTATCATATCCCCAATTATAACTCTTACAATTAAGATAATGATACAAACTAAAACAACAAATTCATACATGTAAGAGTGAGTGTGATTGAAGAACAAACTAATTGTGCATCTAATTGATTTGATTGCAAATGATCAAAGGTGTGTGTGCAATGAAACAAGTAATGCATGTTATACTATCACATTCCCAATTCTAACTCTTACAAATAAAAGAAGGATACAAATTGAAACAACAAATTCATTCATGTAAGATGGATCAGAAAAATGATAGTAATATTTGGAGCCATTTTCTAATACAATATTATGATATTTATATATAACTTGAAATAGCCAAATGATACTAATATTTGGAGCCATTTTGTGATACATCATTATGATACTTATGTATAACTTCAACTAGCATTTTCATATGAATTGAAACAAAATTTTCATACTTGTGAAAGTAATTGAATATAAATTAAAGCATACATTGAATTCGTTTAAATGTAAATGAACAAGGCTATATGAAACATCGATTTCTATATCTCTACCATATGTATATGTAAGTCTACAAGTTGCATATTTATATTGATAGTATTGGGATATTGTCATACACTCCACAATTGAGGGTGTCATGCACCTATCTTTTGGCTGAGTATGTCTATGTGTCTATGAAAGTGGCTTGATATGTGTCTATGTGTCTATGTGTCTATGAAAGCTCCTAGATTATATTTGTGGTGCGCATGCTCCTTTTTGTGATTTGAGACCTTTTTCTATAAGAGGGTCATCCATAGTTGTATTTTGTAATGTATTTTGTAGGGTTTTCTTGCACTTATCCTCAAGTTCATCAATATCGAGATGTTTCAAGTGTCAAGAATGTTTTCCCATGCTTTTAGATTGGATTGAGTTGGAAAAATGTGCTCTTCTTTGGTTTTGCAAACGGCTAGGGTTTCTAGGGTTTTGGTTTCTATCTCAAAATAAAGCCTAATTTAGGTTCATATTGTAGAGGTTCTTCTTTTCATTCCTTTCCTTTCTAGAGACATGCATTTTTTTGCAAATCTATAATTATAAACAGGCTTTATGCCTCTATATTAATGAAAGCTGGCAATTTTTACCTCTTCTCGAATCTCCTATCTTGTGAAAAAAAAATTCCTTCATGGTTGTATGATTATTCATATATTTATGTGCATGTATGTTGTTTGAAATATCTTTGTAGGGACTATTTATGGATATTTCTTCCCCTTTAGTACTTTTCAAACCCCTCATCCTCATATTTGCCTTTAGAAATCTCGAAATAGAGAACTGTGTGAGTTTCCTTGGTAGCTTAATTGATATTTTTTTGCACTGAGTAGGAAGAAACACCATTTAATCTAGGTGCATCACCATTCTTTCCCATTCATGCATTTTTATTCCCCTTTTCCTTAGCAAGGTGTTAGAATAGGTTTAGATGTAGGATTATTCAGTATTGGGTTGGACCAACAATGTGCATCTAGATTAGGTGGGGAACTAATCCTTTATCTGGATGCTTGAATTCACTCAACAAGGTACCACACCTTGAATCCATTCCCATTTTTCACTAAGTAGCTGGATTTGAAATCCAACCAAGGGCGCAGTTCATGTTGACAAAATGTATTTTTAAAATTATACCATCTAAGTCCCTAACAAGTGGTAAGTGCATTAATAGAAATATTTTGGATTATCTAGAACTATTAAGAGTCCTCTGCATGTTGGGATGAAGACATGCAAGGTTTTGGCATGCAACATGACCTTTGTGCGAGTTCTCCACTCAATTATATCCACAAAAAAACTATTTAAACTACACTTGCAAGGAAGTCCAACTAAACTAATCAACTTCATAAATATTTGGTGTCTATTCTAGATGAGAAGTTTTGATGATGACATTAGCAAAGGACATGGTAACATCAACCAAGGATTGCATTCAAGAAAATGTAAATGGATTAGTTTTGTGGGGGAGACCAATTGAACCAAATAATATTGTAGGTTTTAAAAAGGTTCAGTTTAGTTGGCTATGAAATTTTTGGAAAAGGGGCAATGATACAAAGGTGATGGAATGATGACATCAAAGAGGTATCAGATGTAGAACTTTCAAAGTGAATTGGACAAATATTCATTTAGTAAGGATTGGGTTTAGATGGAGCTCAAAATTTTGTAATCATTAAATTTGGATTGATAAAATATTGGATATGAAAAAGGAAAATTGAATTGACATCACTTTAGAATTGGTAAAGTTCAATAGGAAGTTGGGTTCCCGCAAACGAGATACTTAGTCATTTTCTTCCTTTTTTATCCTTTTGCAAGGACCTCCAACCAATTAGGACCTTGTGGGGAAAACTAATGGAACTAAACATGGTCCAAATGGATAGGAAAAACTTGAAAGCAATATTTTGACTAGTTTTAACTCATTTCAACAAATGTTTTGAGCATTTCCTAACCATTTTGAACAACACTTCAACATGGGGACCCAACTTAGAATATTTCTCAAATTGGCTATCAAAAATGGGTCACAAATGACCAAGACTACACATAAAAAATGAAGGGACTCAAGAAAAAAGGGGGAAAATAGATTTGAGTTCCAACAAGTAGTAAACCATCTAGGTTTAAAACATTAACAAGTTGATATCTCTTACTAAATAATTCAAGTTAACAACAATAAACTCCACTTTTATATCAACAATGATTATTGCATATAATCAAGTATTCATTGAATAATAAAACATGGGAAGAATATCATGTATCGAATTGAAGATACTAGTTGATGCAAAAACTCAAGATGAGGTATTCAATGCTAGAAAATTATATGGTTTTCAATAACTTAAAAGTATACATCATCTATATGGTTTAAAACATGTGGTATAAGCTACTATATAACTTAGAAAATGATGATCGCAATAGTAAAGTACCTAGATTATCATCCTTAAATTCTAAATATATAACCATAAGGAACAAGTATTTTTCAATAGGTTCATATTGTTGCATACTAGCAACGTATAACAACCTATTTTTAATTGGTACAACCCTCCAAACATTTTCTAAACTCTATTATGATTGGCTTCAAATGGTATGACACTTCCATAAAGCATAAATGGAATAGAGTGGTTCATATACTCTACCAAATCTGACCACAACATCTTAGAAATTTGGATGGAAAATTTTTCCTCCAAGTAGGACTTGGAAATTCAATGCATCATTTTCCCTTGTCTAAACAAAGTTGTGATTCATCCTTGATGTATTACAAATACTATAAGGAAGAAAGAAAATCACTTAATAGGATGCATTACTTATTATATTTTATGGTATGACCGGTGCAACTAAACCAACCCACAAGCATTTGATCTTCACACAAACCATCCAAATAAATCGATTAAATGTATTGTATCCAAAAAATAGAAATTAATCGATTCAAAAATCTAAACTAGAATACACGCTACATACTTGCAAATACCAAAATATAGAAACATGAAAAATAACAAAAAGCTTAGAGAAGTCTTTCAATCATTGTTGCACAATGTTAATCCATGTATGCAAATAGTCAAATGGATAAGAGAGTCTTTTTTTCCCAAAACCATTATTTGCCAAAGGATTTTTGTCCTCAAACAAACGATGAACTCATGTTCATTCTCTAGAAAGAAGAAATTGATAAAATGAGAAATGACCATTTCATATGTTCAAACCCCCTTATATAGCCTTTTGATGAAATAAAATTTTAATTTTATACTCTATTTCACTTATCCCTCAAAACTTAAAATTTTAAAAACTATATTTTTAAATAATCACTTGTGGTCCTTGAACCTAGTGACACTTTTGAACCATACTTATAAAACATTTTTAAAAAATTAACATAAATTGTATTTTTATAATATAGCGTAAAGTTACTTTTTCATAACTTTGGTTAAATTATTTAATTGTTTCCCTTGCACCCCATTATCCTACACAAAAAATTAAGAAAACATGCAAAGGGTCTTCATTAAACTCACACTTGAGAAAGGGACATGACAAATATGATGTATGTTGATAGTATTTGTATGAACGTATCATGGATTATTTATGATAGTCCCTTATTAATTTATCTTAATTGTTTCAAAATGAATGATGAATGTCCTTAAATACAAGAACATAAAACATAAATTAAAATAAACATGTGCCAAGTTACCTCACAATAGTGAAAATAGCTACAAGGTTTATATTCAAATTTTGATTTTAAAAGTTTAGGATTTAAAGCTACACATGTGGAAATGATAGGCCAATTTTGCACCCATAAATCTAATCTATGGTGGAAAACTTGGATTAGAACCAATTCCTCCTAGGTTGTGAGTGATGATGGGGACAACAAAGGATAAGGTTGAGATTATTTTTATACATTGAATTGCCAAGTTTACACTTAGCATTACATAAATAAAAAACTAATCAAAGTGAGCCTTGGAAAACATAAGGGAAAATGACATGGGTATATATATTTTTCACCATAATAATATAAAATAATTAATTTTTAAAATATAAAAGATATATGAGGTACAAACTACATTAAAGAAATTATATTTATGGAGAGTTGTAATAAGCTAGTAAGATATTATAATGGCAAGAATTGCATACCTTTTAATTTTCTCCTCTATTTTGGGATCACTTTGATCTTATTGTCCTTTATGCAATGAAAATTGTACATGTAGTATTTTTCTATTGAAATATGGAACACAAATTGAGCCTTAATTAATCCCATTTTACACTCATTCCTAGGAACTAGTTATGATCCCCGATTTATCAATCTCCTAACTAGGTTTAGATTTTTTAATTTTTAGGATTGATCTAGAGAATTACATAATTTGTGGAAATGAAACCATAAACTTTAAAAAATTAAATTTAAATTTAGGCCCACTAACTTCCCTCCATTTAGCCATTATGTATTAAGTCAAAGCACAAAATATTTTACTTTCCACCTCTAGAATTGTAGTTTAAGGACATGCCCTAATTCATTTAAACATCTAGAGTTTAGCACCTACTTATCATTAAAATAATTCCTCTTGCACACATCAAGGAGCATATTTTTCCATATGACATCAACATTCTAGGATATATTGTATGACACTCAATTGTCTTCAATATTTGTTCAAAGTTGTTAAATCTATATCCTAGGGGTTTGGTCGAGGGAAATATTCTTAGCTTAAAAATCTCCTCTATCCATATTGTCATTTTTAATGCAAGTTATAGAAATCAAGGTGAGAAGGTTCTAGAATTGAAATTGAGCAAAGCTTATATCTATGTGAGAGGGTTAGATCCCCAAATGCATAAATAATTTTGTAGAACCATAGGGTGATTTCATATATGAATATTTAAGTGATTCCACAATTATAGAAGTGACCCAAATAGTTAGACAATATTTTCACTTATTCAAATCCAATAGTTTGGCAAGCCCGAATTTCTTTTATGGGGGGGTGAATCAATTGAAAACTTTGGGTAAAGTCAAATCAACATCGAGCCAAGTGCTAAGTACCCTTATTTTTATAAAAAAAATTAAACCATTTAATTTAGCATAACTAAGCAATCTTGGCTTCTTAATCCTAACATTATTTATCTATCAATTATAATTAATTGATTTTCCCTAGGATCCTTGTAAGATTGTATTTATTTTCTTACATTTCAATGGTGAACATGACATTCTTACATTACTCATGGTTTTGTCCTTAGGTTTGATTCCTTCATCATTAGGTTTTAAGATCTAACATGTCTATTTTCTTATCCTTCATTTTATATCTAATTAGGGTTTGGATCCACCCTTTATTATGTTTCATTATTATATCTTTATTATGGTTTGGGTTTCATTGTTGATATCTATGTCATCCCTAACCTCCCACCCTTTCGATTACACTTAATTGATTGAAGATTCCTTAAGAAATCCTATAGGTCATATCCTTTATCCTTTTTCCATGTGTGTCTCGCTAATTTTTGTTTGCTCATTCAATTATTGTCATTGATCCTTTCATCCTTTATATTTTTCATGTATTTTTATCTTTTAGATAAGAGTGTATTATCTATGAAGGTATTATTTTGATATGTTTGTGGTCTTCCTTCCTATATAGAATTGGTGATTTCTCACCCTATTTTTTGGATACCCACCACACTTATCCATGGGATCCACTTTAGTCCTGGCTTATCCATACCTAGTTCTAGTGTTGAGCATGATGGTATGTTACCTTGGAGCATTTTTCCCTCATATGCTTTGGGTTGAGATTTTGTTACACTTAATATGTTAGCTATTCTTGATTATTCCTTATCTTGTAATGTATTATATATATATATATATATATATTATTGCTTTAAGTGAAGGATTATTACATAAAAAAATTGATGGTTCTACTGATGCCTCATTACATGTTAATTGATTATCATTCACTATTACGAATACTTAGATGATGATATCTTGTTGAAAAATGAATTTACCTACTTTGAGGGATAGAGAAATATATTGTTTTGATTCCTCATGCCTATTTTATTATTCATTCCTAGGAAATAAAACTATTTTATAACATATTTTTCTTTCCCTAGTGTGCCCAAGGGGGCTCTAGGAAGATTCATCACCATCAATTCATCGAAGGAAAATTCACCGCCAGCAATTCACTGTCATGGAAAATTCATCGATGAAAAATTTACAGCCAAGTAAAATTCACCGCTAGCAATTCACTGTAGTGGAAAATTAACCGCATTAATATTTTTTAATATATATTTAAAAACTTTGATTTTATTAAAAATATTAATGCGGTTAATTTCCCCCACGATGAATTGTTGGCGGTGAATTTTCCGTCGGTGAATTTTCCATGGCAGTGAATTGTTGGCGGTGAATTTTCCTTCAGTGAATTGTTGACAATGAATTTGTTGGATGTCGCCCAAGGGTAGTTTTTACTTCCATTGTGCTCATATTAACATATCTTTTGATCATTTTTTGGTATCTTCATTTGAAGTCCATATGATTGATATTATTTAAGCTCCTATGGTATCTAAATTTATTGTTAAGGCGAGACATAATTTACCTCTAACTTTGCCTCCATTCCACAAAGCACCTACTTCATAGAGTTATCATATTGTAGGTCATACCTATTAAGGGATAGCTAGAGGTCAAAAAGTAGTAACTAGTCAAATGGTTTTACCATCTAGTACTCCAATGTTCACTCCACCTAATATTACAACCAAGATGTCTAAGGACTATGATATTATTGATATTAGTTAAAATATATATATGCTAAGATATATCTTTGGGACAATTTAATCATCACATTTATATAAGTAAATCATGCAAAGAGGTTTATAAAAGATAAAAATTCCATTTTGATGCTTCTCCATAAATTATGACCTCTTTGATTAGATTCAATGTGTCCCAATCCAACCATGATATTATATTTGATTGTGTCGGTCTTCCACAAATCAATTATTATTAAAAATTTAGCTTTACATACTATGGTAAAATTTAGACATATCAAGATTAAGTTGGTCTAGTTGATAATGGATCTAGTTTGAATATATGTAATGAAATGTCTTTGAAACACCTAAATATGGATATGACCAAATTAGAAAAATAATATATTACCATTAAGGGTTTTGATAATATTGGTGAAAGTCTATGGGAATAAATCACCTTCCTATTATAGTTGTACCACTTACCATTGATTTACAATTACATGTGTTCCCTAGGAAATTAGCATATAATATGTTGTTAGTTCATTTGTGGATTCATGTTATTTGAACTATGACATCCACTCTTCACATATAGTTATAAATTATTATTATAATTAATAGGTAATGTCAAATAGATGTGAATCCTCATCCATTTAGTCATTATTAGATGGTTGATAAACCTAAACTCAATATTACACAAAATCAATCTACTAAAGAGTTGTCAAAATAGGAACCTAAATAAAAATGTCCCCAACTAATGTAGTTATCGGATTGGTGATGATTGAGGTACATTAGATTTCACACCTTGTGGTGTTAGAGTATAATTTTTATCTTGTCTTATAATATTCCATCACTTTATGTGGATCCATCTACATATAATCAAATAACTCCTCCAAAACTCTGTGATGATAGTCAATCATTTAATCAATTTGTGTTTGTGACATTGTTGTGGAGTGATATCTCTACTCAAATATGCTCCACCCCTCTTATAACATTTGATAAATTATATTGGATTGGATTCAAGATTATACAAAAGCTTTGAAAAAAGGTAAAGGATGGTATGATATGAGAAAGGTATGCTTGAACCAATTGTCATACCACATAATAAAGAAAACATAAGCATTTCTTTTATGCCCAAGGATCTTAATAAATGGTTACAACAATGAAAACTAAAAGGAAAAGAACTTACCGTATCTATGATTTATACAAATTTGAGCTTTTCATGATACATATTTATTATTTATAGATACACAATAATTCTAGATTTAATTACAATGCTCATTGATCCATAATTACATATATTTATATTGCGTATTATCAGTGTTATAATATTTACATACTATCATTTGGATAGGAGTTGAATTTGAATGGGAGCTTCAAAGGTGGATTTGATTTGGATTTGATCAAGAACCTTGGCTTCAAATGTTGTTTAGGTGTACCTTTTTTGGATGTGCACTGGTGTGATAATGATGTGGAAAGGTTGATTTGGTTTAAGGTTTGAAGACGAATGATTTTAGCACAATAGCAAACAAAGAAAATACACCAACTTAGATTATTCAAGTAGTGGGTGTGTAAATTATTGCAAGCCCGCTAGTATGTCTTGTCTAGTCATTACGTGTAGGGTTGTGTTGGGGCACCAACCATTTTTTATCACTCAGGATCAATCTTATGGCACAAGGGGGAGTATACACAACCTACAAACTCATTTCTAGGGGCATGGGATAAGAATTTTTAGGGCTAACTATTTATCAATGCATTGCAATCAAGTATAGTTGAATGGTCTTAAGCTGGGCTTATACAAGATGGCTCGAGGCATCCTCTATATACCCAAAGTACATGAGGCCCAATTCCATGAACCAAATTCCATCTACAAGTTTGTTTTCATAGACAAGTCCAATTTCACTTCACCTTACCTCCTTACAAAAATGTGTGACAAGGTTGAGCTAAATATGATAGTTCTCCTTTGTAGTACAACTTTCGCTCTCTCCCCTTTGTATACCCTACCTAAATAGTTGGTTTAGGTTGCCCACTAAGGTGATGAAATCCTTAAGTATACCCAATAAAAATTGAAAAGGAAGAAAAGTGAATTGAATCACTTTTGATCCTTAAGATCACCTAAAAGGTGTAAGAAGAGAGCATATGCAAATCTAATCACCAATAGACACGACTAATCTAAAAAATTAATGGAAGTAGGTTAATTTTAGCAACCCAAAACCAAATGTGTGAGTTTCAAATTGAAGTCTTTGGCAAATGGGGCTGCAAAAAAAAAGAGTAATTTCAAAAAATGCTTTTCGGCAAACATCTTGCATGCAAAAAATATTAGAAAAAAAATAATTCTTTTTTTATTTTTGTTTTTTACTTTGACTACAAATGACTTGTGACAACAAAATGTTAGAAATTGAAAAGAAATTCATCTACACAAAATGTTAGGCAAAAAAATTGAATATACGCAAACATCTTGCATGCAAAAAGTATTAGAAAAATAATAATTATTTTTTTTGTTTTTGTTTTTTACTTTGACTACAAATGACTTGTGACAACAAAACGTTAGAAATTGAAAAGAAATTCATCTACACAAAATGTTAGGCAAAAAAAATTTGAATATTTAAATATTTTGATTCTTTCAAGCAATGAAATTGAGGCTAACACATAAGCATTTTGTAGCTATATTAGAGTGCAATAGATAACACATCCTACCAATGGTTGCACAAAATAGTAACAATCTATTTTTAGAGAAGAAGAGAAATTTTGAAAAAGATAATAAATATGTCTAATGAAGATCATTATTTCAAGCTCAAGGAAAATCCATGTGCTTCAAAGATGTTCCCCTAGTAGTAAAAAGAAAATGTGAGGATATTATGCCATCCTCTCACAATTGTGATCTTCAAGAAGATATATTCTCCCTCTAATGGAATTTGATTGAAATTGAAGATTCTAGATGGTTCGTTTAGAGCTTCTAGTAAGTCCCAAGAGTGTATGATCAATTTGCAACAACAATTGAGCAACACTAATGTATTATTCCAATCTAAGAAAATGGAACCAAACAAAGAGAGGGAATTTTTGTAAAAAGGACTACTACATGGAGAAATTTGCATGCATGAGGTCAACAAAACAATGTTAATATGGGCATTCAAATATGAATGGTGTTTGTCACATTTTACATATAGAAGATGCATGTTAAAACCATGAATATAACCTATTGTAAGTGGCACTAGAGTTTTGCACAAAATGAGATATCTAGGGTATGCAAAAAAATTAGTGATTCACATGCTAAGAAAGGCATTCTAAAATCCAAGGAATGGAATGAAAACATTTATGCACTCCAAGTTCTTTGGTGCCTTTTATAGTGAATCTAGACCTTATCGTATGTTGACCACCATTGTTGTTGTTTGCAATTCTCAATAGGGTAGGCAAAATCAAATGGAAACACAATAGAAACCATACATACAATAGATTTGATGAATCTTATATAATTAAAAAAAGAGTATCGATTTTGAGCAAAAACTAAAACAAATTAAAAATTAAATTGTACTAGATGAAAGGGTACATCCCATGAGTGCCAAATGTAAGCATAAAAAACAAAATAAAACCAAGAATCAAAAATAATATTTAAACTCATTATTCTAACTTCATGCAAACCTCTAATAAAGCATCAAATGGATGTGTTCTTGATAATGTTTGAATGTTTGTTGTTCGCTTAGACAACATCTACTTGCTTGATTCAAGATTGGATGAATGTAGGATTAAGCTCCAATTTATAGAAATTTTGGGAGGAAAATGAATAATGGAGATTTATTCTTAGATCATAAGTTGGATCCATAATTGGTGGATGTGATGGGGAGAGGTGGTAATCAATTTGCAAAATGGGTGGAGATGACTTGGTAGTCAATTCATTTAATTGGTGAATTGAAAATTATTTAATTTTTAATTTCATTTGTGATCTTGAGTTAGCCAAATTGATTAGCTTGTCAATGGTGAGTTAACTAAATTGATTATTTAGTTAACTATTATGATTACTGAGTTAACTAAATTAATTATTTTGATAACTATTTTGATTAAATGGTTAACTCATGAGGTATAATTTAGGATTTAAATTAATTTAATTGTGGATAATTTAGATTTAAATTCAAATTAAATTAATTAAACCATGAAAATATTTAATGAATTTAATGTGATAAACTAATAGACTTAAATTATTAATTATTTTAATAGATTAAAAGATGGTAAATGTGAAAATTAATGTATACATGATTTTAGTGTCTACACTAGTAAAGGGCCCTAGCAATCTAGAAGGTCCCTAGCACTCAAGGGGCCCTAACACTTGCTTGTGGGGCTATTGTGCCCAAGGTGAGGATTGTAGTACTCCTATTAAAAAATGTTTGCCGAAAAGCTCTTAGTCATTCTAGAGCCTATTTGTACCTCCCAATGCCATTTTTAATACCAAAATTAATCAATTCCATATGTACACTCCATTTTAGTATTTCATTTCCTAATAGCTCTTGGACCTCATATTTCTCACTTTTATCATTTATTTGCATACCCCACCTCTTTGTACTTGTTATTTATGTATCAATTAGCTCTTATTTTAGTTGTTTTCTATATATAGGCTTATATATCCAATTTATGTTTATAAAATTTAGTACTCCTTGAATGAAATGGATTATCTTTCCCCTTTTACCCTTGAATAGACATGTTTTCTTCTGTTTGAGTCCTAATCCCACCTATAATTATGTGTAATATTATATTGGTCCAAATTAATCCAATCACATGCCAATGACTTGAATATGTATATCTACACATATCAACCTCACTATTGTCACCTTGTTCATTCATATCAATATACAAATCATTTCCCTACATTTCTTGTTTCTTGCACATGTGCTATTTTTTTTGTTTTTGAATCAAGTGTTATTTCAATATTAAGGCAACCTTCAATTTCTACATAGTATCATGGCATGAATGGCTATGCTTGCAAGTCAAAACAAGGAGAAAACACAACATTTTAAAGAATTTATCACTCATCATCCATTTCTAGTAGAACGGTTTCTTTGGATTACCACCTCATTCTTGTGCAAAATAATTCTTGCATCTAGGCTTAATGGTTGTAGACCTATCATAAAATCAAGGTTTTCAAGCAAACTTCTTAAAAAATGAGTGGATTTGACAATATAGTTTTTTTGTAAAATATGAGGGATTTCTCATTTTTGCACTTCTTCCAATTTTGTCTCTTAAGGAATCAATTTTTAGGTTAAAAATGAGGTGTCCTTTCCTAAGGGGGGCATTATTTAGTAGTCATAGTTAAATTTGAAACACATCATTGTTGTATCAACTAGCACATCGGTGCAAGTGTACCCACTTTATGATTGGGTTCAAAACCTAAGTGGTTCAAGTATGTCGACAAAGTGACACTAAACTTGCTATAGGTGGTTTCCTTTAAAAGTGAGTTGACAAACTATTCATTTGAGCATCACTTGATATAATGGTTGATCAAGGTTTGATTCCAAATGAGGGAAAAAAATTCACTATATAAGCAAAATTTGATAATCATAGTTTGTCACTTGTAAACCCGTGATTAGATAGATTGAATATTTGTTCCCAAGTTTTTCTTCTCCCTTTCCTTTAAGGCCAATGAGGATGTTATGTGTGGCCTCAACACACACATAGAAAGGATGACACCTAATGAAAGGCTTCAGAGACATAATTCTTGACAAGTTACGTATTTACAAGGGTGTCAATGGAACATTGTTTTCTTTATCTCTATGCATTTAAAGGAGAATTACCCAACCGCTAGGAAAAAACAAATTGAGCCCTTCAAAAGTTAAATCAAGTCTTACATCAATAGTAGTCTTGTTTAATAATTGCAACTCTAGTTTACTTTACAAAGTTATAAATGTTCTCTTTGCAAATTTGTGGTGAAAATATTTTGATGCAAAAACACCAAATCTTCAACTCCTTGCCATATGTATGTTGTGTTAGCCATGTAGTGCTTATGGGTGTCAATGCAATTGAAATAAGATTAGACCATTTACACAAAGAAGTGCAATTGGGACCCAAAAGAATCTCAATGACTTGTTTTGTGCAATATAGTTTTGTCTTCACACCAGAAAGATGGAGAAAAAAGAGTCGTGATAGAGATGACTTAGATGACATCATCACAAATTCAAATTGGATTGTTGAGGATGTGGAACCCTTGTTTTTTCTAAGCTAAGGGGTCCCTAATTTTGAGACAGAAGTAATGAAAGTAGAAATGCACACACAAGCAAAAGTTGAACAAAAGCATTAGGAGGGGCTGCATTAGCTGCATTAGCTGCATTAGATGATGATATGCTTGACGATGATATTGTTCTAAAGGAAGAAATTTTATTATCCAATTCAACAGCATAGCCAATGTGGAGCTTTAGTTGGAGGAGAAATATACAAAATATCTTATGAATTTGTAATTCCATATGATGATGAACAATAATCATATTATATGGCACTATAATGTGCTTTGTACTCCTTTTTTGTTCTAAAATTAGTAGAGATACTGCCTATGAATTCTCCACATGCAGTATTTTGCACGTTATATAAATTTATTTTATGAATCTATCTATTTTTAAATATAATGAGTTTTTCATTGAATTTTTGTCAAATCCTAGGCATGAGTCAAAATTTTGGCCTGCACCAAGTATAAATACAATAGACCAAATCCCATGAACAAGATATAAATTGAACAGATTGCCTACATTATCATAGTGCAGATTCAAATGCCAATTCACCATCGGCTGTATTGATCACATGACCACGTCATAGATACATTGTCCATCGGCTGCATGCTCCCTGATACTTCAGGGCTGGAATTCCTTGGGAAAATAGACTGCCCACCATCTCGATCCTCTTTAAAGTTAGCATGTTTTCCCAGTGTTGGTCTCAGCCTTCAGTTTTCTGGCTCAATGAGAAAACCTGTACTTCTTGTGTTCATCTATAGGAAAAGATATAATTGGATTTCAGATTTTATAATTTTAATCTGAAATATTGGATTTACCAATTCATGAGTGACTCTACATAGGCACTCAATGTGCCCTATAATTGCTATGAGCACAGTGGTATCAAATCTTGATTGTGCATTAACCTCGTTGTTCCGTATCACACAAACACCATGATGCGATTATGCATATCGTCATAGGAGCATTCAATAATTTGAACAGCTCAAAAAATTCTGATCTGTGAGAAGGTTTCCCAGGCTAACTAGTGGATTCTTTTAGAAATATTAGTCCAAGTATACAAACATAACTGCCAATAATATATTCACAATTTGCCTTTACTTGTGTTCTAATGACAAACATTTCATGTTAAAGAATACAAAGTGTCATTCATTGAGAAAAAGCACCTGGGATAATTCATATTGCTTAAAGTGTCCCTAAGATTTTCTTCTCCTTGACAAGGCCCATTTAGCTTGAAGCACACTATGAGCTTCCTGTTCCTTTCCTTCTCTGTTAAAACCAAAAAACACAGTTTTGAAGTTCCTAGCACTGGGGTAAATTCCAGTGCTCATCATTTCATACAAAAGGTTCAAGGCCTTTTTTGATTCACCAGATCTACAAAGGCAATTAATGAATATAGAGTAAGTTTGAAAATCCGGTGCAGGTCCTTTTACTTTCATTAAATTAAATATACCCCAAGCCTTAGACTCTAAGCCTTCATTCATATACCCTCGGATCAGTGTTGAATATGTAATAACAGTCGCCTCACAACCATCCTTTTTCATGTTCTCATATATTGAAAAGGCTTCTTTTGAGTTTTTCTGTCTGATGAAATAAACAATCAGAGATGTGTAGACATGAACAGTAGGCGAATAACCTGCATGCCTCATACTCTCCAATGTTTCTAATGCCTCATTCAATTGACCCACTCTTAAAAAACCAGGTACAAGGCTACCATACACGTATTCATCAATCCTACACCCTTTGATTTTCATTTCATCCACCAGCTCTAAGGCCTCTGACATTTTGCCTGCCCTGCAAAAACTATTTAAAAGAATTGAATAAATTATCTGATTTGTGAAATAACCCCTTCTCTGCAGATCATCAACATATTTACGAGCCTCTATCAGTTGGCTGTTCTCACACAAACACGTAAGAAATAGACCACAAAGGGATTTATCTGGCATAAACCCTGAACGTAGCATCTCTTGAAACTTTTTGATTGCTTCCGGTATATTTCTTCCTTTCTTTCCACAAAGAAATGTGATGAGAAATTTATATGTACTTAGATTAGGCTTGCATTTATCAGCTTTCATCTCTTCAAATTTCTGTAAAGCAAGATTTGTCAAGCCTGCTCTTCCATACTGGATCAGTATGACGGTCCATGTGTCAGCTGTAACAGGGCAATGTTCTCTCTTCATGGCTTCTAAAAGACTTCTCATATACTTAAAGTCTTTTGCACTGCCTGCAATTTTGATTGCCATATTGAAAGTTTCAGTGGTGTGATTGTAACCAGACAGATGCCCTACCCAAGAGAAAAACCTTAATGCAACATTTCCATGTCTCTGACAGCTTTCCAAAATTGCATCAACAAGAGATGGAGTAAAAACCACCTTGCTTTCTTGTAATGCCTCTTCCATATAGCATCTTTCCTTACAATTACGAAGAATTTTAAGTATTTTCTGAAAATCAGATTCGACATAATCTCTTTCCAACAGGCTTCTTGCCTCAAAATCTTGACTGGGCGGGCTTTGTTCCCAATCACTTTCAAGTGGCAAAGCATCACTATCTGTATGAAGCCCATCATTGTCTACGGATCTATGAAGCCTCTTGTCATCTACCTTTATAGGATGGTCATGTTCGAAATCAATCGGATTAGTACTTGTTTCAACATCATTTTTTTTGAGAACAAGGTCAAATGATTTTTTCAAATTCATCACTTCAATCACCCTGTCTTGCTTCCCTTTAGTTTCCAAAGAGGAAACAACCCTTTGAAAACTCTTCTCACCCGGATACATGCTTCTTTCCTTCATCTCAGCCAAGAGCTTGCAAGCTTCCTCTGGTCTTGCAGCTTTACAAAGCCCTTTAATGAATATAGAATAGGTTTTCCAGCCTGGATCAATGCCCTTCTCTTTCAGGGTATTGAAAAGCTCCCATGCTTGAGAAATATGGCCCTGACTCAATACCCCAGCTATCATTTCAGTACTTGCCATGAGATCAGGTCCATGACCACAATTCTCCATTTCCTCGAAGAGCCTTATGGCCTCCTCAGATTTATTCACACTAAAAAGATATCGAATCAATGTGGTATAGGTTGAAACGATAGGAACGAAACCTGCTCTTTTCATGATTTTGAGCACTTTAAATGCTTTCTCCAATCGTCTTGCTTTCAAGTAACCCTCAACAAGGAGGCCATAGATATTCTCATCAACAATACAATTCCGCTTCTTCATAGCCTTGACTAAGTCGACTGCGTCACGCATTTTTCCTATTCTGCAGGAACCTTCAATCAGCACACAGAAAATCTCAGGCTCCGACAAAATCCTTCTCTGCTTAATCTCATCAATTATAGCATGGGCTTGATCAATTCTGTCAGCTTTACAATAACTCTCCAAAAGATAAGAATAAACTTCCTGTCTAGGAAGATGAGCAATCGTCCACATCTCATCCCCCAAAGCTTGCGCTCTTCGGAGACAACCTTGCTCACACAAACATTTCATTAGTATCCTGTATGTTGATAAATCAGGGATCCAATTTTTAGAGATCATTTTCTTGTGAAGCCCATAAGCAAGCCCAATGTTTCTACCTTTGCAAAGAACGCTGATAATCACATCATATGCTGTTTTATCAGGTCTATTACCTAACTTCTCCATCTCCTCAAAGGCCTCAAGAGCTTCTGCAGCCAAATTCGCCTTCCCATATTGGGATATCACTATAGTCCAAGTTTTAACTGTTTTAGGGCATAAATCTCTATCCATTTCTTCCATCAAACGTTTCAGAGAGCTAAAATCCCTGGCCTCACCGGCCATGGAGATCAATATATTGTATGCATCAGAAGTGGGTTTATAACCAGGTTGACGTTTGACACAGTGGAAGAATCTAAGACCCAAATGCCTTACTTTGTAGCACCTCTTCAAAACATTATGTACAATCTCTGGGGTAAAAGGAATGTCACAGTTTGCCAACAACTCTTCAATGGGGAGCTTGGGGTCATTATCTCTAAGGATGCTTATAATCCTATCAACATGGACATCTTCATTTTCAGTACTTTTTTTCTCAGTCCCCTCGCTAATTGTTAAGGTTTTAGATGATGTATTGCCTTGTTTAGGATCCCGAAAGCCAAAAGCAGAGCAGCGTCTATAATCAAAACAACCAATATCAAAAGCTCTTATATGTGGGTAATGACGGCTACCTGTGATCAGGATTGGTATTTGATGAGGAAGCTGAAAAAATCTTGCAGCACCCAGGAAACGCCTCAGCATGAATCTCCTTTGGAAATTCATATGCCTGTACCTCCTCTGAAACGTGAAGTGCCTCCTCACGGGCTAAACCCTTTCTCTTGCCTTAGGCCTTAGATGCCCCATGAATCATAACAATACAATTCGAAGAAAGAAAAAAGGGGTTGTAGATAAATATTTAAAACCTATAATACTTCCATATGCAGTGAATAAATGCCAAAAGATGTTTTTTTTTTTTTTAAGGTATGAGTATGAAAGAGTTTTAACTTAGTGAGTGCCTAACCTATCAAGGTGAAGGGGAAACTTTTTTCTGCCCAGAGTGTCTCCTCTCAAGTGTAAAAAGTTACTACACAATATGTGTATGTTGTGTGAGTTTTTAATGAAATTAAATGGTTTAAATTGTGTTGTTATCTATAAGGTTGTTAAGTCGTTAAGAAAGATGGGTTTATATGTTGAGGGTGGTGGGAGTAAGTTTGATTTTTAATTGATTTTAATTAAATAGATTTTGTTAAGTATATTTTTAAGTAGGTAAAGAAATATTGTATTTTTTAATGTCTATAAGATCTATTTATTTATATATTATTTTAATGGTGAAATTTGTATATCTATGGTATTTTTTATTTTGTGTGTTTATTTTGAAGTAACGTCTTTATATATGTATATAATGATAAATATATGAACTTGTGTAAAGTTAAGGTCATTCCCCTAACTTTTTATTCACTTATACATAAATATTTACATAGTTGAACATAATTGCATATAAATGGCTGAAATTTATTGTCAAACATATTGTATGAGACATGTACATGCACTCCAAGCTCTTTAGAATGAATATGCACCTTGCATGTTTAGATATTTGAACCACTTTAGTGAACACTTATCCATATTTACTTAGTCATATCATATTTATTTACACTCGGTCTTATACATTCATTGTATCCACCCACTTATCACACATATCTCTAGACCTATCTCTATTTAGTCATTTGTCACCTAGATTTGATCATTAACCTATTAGAGACAAGTATGTGACATCAATGTTCCAAACTTGTCCCCTTATACATTAAAATTCAAAATTCAAATTGGCCAACTAGCCCCATTCACCCGCCTTCCTTAAGCCAACTAAAAACATATTTGGCACAATTTGATGTTATGTAGTAGTATATAAAGATATTTAATTATTCATTCTAATCATCCACTCAAATATTTAAAAATTACATCATTATAAAGTATTGGAGTAATCAATAGTGAAACTTTGATTTTGTGTAGTAAAAATGGTAGCAAATTTACATACTTAAGCATTTGTCTACTATTTGTTATCTTGTTCAATTATGCGATAACTTTCATATATATGACTAATCAACAGTCCTTAAGGTATTTTTTAAATATTGCCAAGTCCCCAACTATTAAAGAAGAGTAGAGAAAACTAGCACACATCAAGTGAAGTTGCAAAATAAAATACTACTAATTATGATGATGAATCTAGACCCAAAGTATAGATTGTGACCACAACTTCATTCCCAATCTATGAATTTTTTCTCTAACAAAGTTGGGGTAAAGTGTAGACTTCCAAGTAGTTCATTAATAGAGATGCATTATTCTCAAATATGGTATTAGGCATATTCCATATTATTAATCATTTTGAACTCACTCTTCAATCAATGAGATAAGTATCATCAACCCCCTTAATTACATTAGTGAGGTAGAAAAGTACCAATTTACCAAAGCTCTCATCATTATTAGTTAATATTGGTTGATCGTGTTTAATTGGTTACATTACTTAATTATCCTAGGTTAACCTTAAAGTAAAATATTTTTTTTTTTACATTTTGGTGAATTTGTCCAACCCTACACATCCCAACTTTCTTTCTACGGTTTACATTATTGTAGTGTTTTTAAATCTATATTTTTCTATGAGATTACATCCTTGTACTTCATTGATATGTATCTTGGGTTTGTGTGCTTTAATGTGATATCTTCCTTACCTATCTTTGGCAATTACATTAAGTTTTTATTTTATATCTAATATATCATTGATATTTTAAATACTTTAATCTAAAAGTAGGAACTTGAAATTTATTTTTCATATCTTTATTCATACCACCTAGAAGGAGTCTTCACCTCAACCCTAGTATGGCCCAAACTAATTCAAGAATGAAGTTTATTATAATGCTCATAATGAGAAAAGTAAAGAGTGTGATCATGATGCTCATGTGGACAATCAAAATTTTCTAAATGACTCGGTTAGTTTGACTACAATCCTACATAATTAGTGGATATGGTCCATGGTATATTTAAAAGCAAACAATATGGAGCCAAGGCTTACTTCTTCTATAGTGAATAGTGCATCTACCCCCACTCCCACTTCTACCATAGATTCATCTTATACTATTAATCATTCCATTACCACTACTCATCCCCATAGTACCATGGACACTAGTATCCCACCATTTAGTACTTATCCATTTTCTACCTTTCCTCCATCCTATAGCCTAGCTCCCAAATACCTTCTTCCCATTTTTATATCACACTTCCACACATCTTTCATCCACTTTTACTAGATCTATTATTAGTTCACTTAGCCTAGCCACTTTCATATCCCATACCACATCTCATGCCCTTAAATACCTTTCCTCTTCTATTCTTTATCCCAAGCTATTAATTCATCCATCCCTCTTACCTCTCATGCATAGACTCACAACTTGCATAGTGGTTCCTATTTAGTCACCATATCCTCCTCTACCCTAAATACACTACTTCATAAAATAGATCAAGTAGACAAGAGAATGGATGCAACTTTCTTAATCATAGTGATCATTTTAAAGAGACTAGCCATACACCATTATATTATGATATTGTGCATGTTCATTGCCTATGGTTTTTGTGGCACTTTAGTTTTGGTGTATGATGAAAAAGGTGAACCTAATAAGCATCTTAAATCATGTGCATTTCCATGTGTAGACTTCCTTTATGAGTATAAGTTGTTAACAAATTTATTTCCATGAAATTAAATATTTTTTTGTTGAGTGGTTCTTTCCAATTCCTTAAGTATCTATTCAATTCACTTAATAATCTCACTAAAGTGTTCCTAATTAAATTCATAATTAAAATGACCCTTAGAGTAATAGTTGTTGGTTTATTTAAGTATACCCAAGGATCAAATGATCACATTAATAATTATGTTATTCAACCAACTTTTTTGGTCTAAGTTGATTACCCCCATACATGACTCTATGGTGCAAAATATCTTTGTTAAGGGGATAATCAAACCAATTCAAGACAATGTGTATTTAAACATTTTTTTATGTCATGGATTTATGTTTACATGTTAAAACAATAGAATCCAAGTTGCTTACACATAATACTTGTAAATATTAATCTTCAATTCAAAATACTTCTTACCATTCTAAGTATCAATATCCAAATAAATTTTGAAAGAGTAATGAAATGAAGGAAAATATGAATCAATTTTCTAATAGTTTTTATTTTCCTTCTTTGAAAATAAATGTTCCTAGGAAGTTTAATAAGCTTCAAGAATTCATGGATAATGTGCTTCATAGTTTTTTGAGTGGTAATCTAATTACACTCCCTCTCATTTGTCAATTGGATACAACTAAAAAACTTCCTAGATCATATAATGATCAAGTATTTTGTAACTATCATAGAGTTAAGGAGAATCTTACATAAGTTGTAGAGTAGGAAAAGGGGTCCTAGACCTAACTAAGATCATTTTTTTTCACTTTCCCTCTGCTTTTGGACACAAAACTAACTAGGGTTGATGATTGGCTTGCTACCACAATGGAGATCCAATCTCCTAGGGTTTGGTCCTTTTGAGTTGTAAAGAGAGGAATTTTAATGAGTGTTTTAATAAGCCTAATTGACATAAACCTTAGATCTAAAAATATAATTTATCGCTGAGAAAATAAAAACTATCAAAACAATTGTAGATATAGAAAGGGGATATAGAGAGGAACCTATGACTGAAATTTGAGTCTAAATTGCAAGGATGGGGGCATGGGTGCTCTAGACCAGAGAGTCAATTTTTTTAGGATCTTAAAAACTATGATGTTGTATTATAATTTGTTCTATGTTTCCTATAGTTGTCTAATGATGAAACCTTCATATCTAACTTGCACACATGAAAAGAGGGGAAAAGGTTGTGTTGTATAGGGACTTGCCTAAGTAAAATCCTATTTTGGTGTTTCCACCTCCACATATAAAAAATGATGATCAAGAGGGCTTACCCTAGGTCGAGCAAAGGCCAAATAACAATAATTGACTAAAATTAAATGATAAATGGTAATGTTACCTTGGTATGAAACCCTTGTAAAAGTGATGTCCACACCATAAATTTCCACAAAATTTGATTGATGGATGTTAGGATTGCTTGATAAACTTGCAAAAGGTTAGTCCACAAAACATAATAGGTTGTATCTAGTATGTAGAGGATAACCCAATACATATTCATAATTTTATCATAATAGCTCTCCTTCATAATCATCTCCTTTTAATGTTCAAATGAGAATAAAACATGTTTATATATGCATCCTAATTGATAATTTTGAATATAGGTTGACCTAGGATCTTTTTAATTATCCAAGGATCAACACCAAAGTCTAAATTTAAAATAGGTCCCCTTTAAGGTCAAGGGCACCCACGCCCTAGACCAAGTGATTTTTACTCAAATTTGTTTGGATGCCGGGTATTTTAATTTATTTCTTCAATTTGGCCTCCAAATGAATAAATTATTAATATAATTAATGTTGTAGGAAAAATAGGGCACGTCCAAGTAGTGTGAAATTATCAAGGATGACAATTTATGATGCTACATAAGCTTTCTTTACTTTTAAATACAAGGTATAAGATATCATTGAAAATAACACAATCAAAGTTAAAAGGGGGTAATTTGATAAGGGTATTCATTGGTACTCCTCCCTAAAATATAATTTGATACAAATTATTCATATAATGTTGAGGTACATGATAATGTAGAACATGAGGATAAGATTTTTGTGAGAAATGTTGAGTCTAATACTTCATCTTTCTCTCCTTCTTTGGATCCACTAATTTCATTCTATGCTAAGGATATCCCACAAAATATCCATTATGGACCATTATACATTAAAGCATACATGAAGGACTAGGAAATTCAAGATGTTGTAATAGATCCAACTAGTTGATATAACATATGCTCAAAATATCTATTAGTTTCTAGAAGATAAAACCAACATCATATGCACATTATGGAGTTTCTTTAAAGATGACAAATATAATGCTACATAAGAATTTAGGTTGTGTCATTACCATTTGAATTTATATCTAAAATGGTGTAATATTTATGCCAAGTCATTCCTAATACAAATCAATTTTATATCTACTTCAAAGACTATGGCTAGAACACTTAAACATCAATCCTTCAATTGTACATCAATGTGTTAAATTCATGTTCATTAAGAAAGAGCTATAAATATGAAAAGAGACATATCCAAACCAATTATGGAGTTGATTCATTTTACTTAAGACGTATTGAAACATTGAAAATTGTATACTCTTGTAATTTAATGTTGTATCTTGTACCCACTCTAAGGCCTTAGCTTGTATCACCCTAATGCCAAAGTATTAGCACCTTTTCGTTGTATTTTTCCTCAATCCTTGTGCTTTTTCTTTTTTTTGGAGATTTTGCTTGGTCTAATTGTCTAGACAAGAGTGGTATATATGGATGTTCGCACAACATGCTAGCGTCATATGACAATTTAAGATTTAATGACCATTTCTAGGATTTTCACTTCCCTGCCAAGGTCTACGGTTAGAATATAACCACCCTAAAGAGATTCATGATGGCTATCCACCTTTTTTCCTCTCTTCAACCTCATTCAAATATTTTTCAATCTTGTAACTCCTTACTAGGAAAATTTGGTTTCAACTCTCAATCTCTCATTAGCAAACTATGATCTCTCTCTCCATTTTTGTGAAGTAACTTGCTAATATTATTAAATTAAATACAAGACACTAGAAAACTAGTAGGTTTCAACTCTCAATATCTCATTAGCAAACTATGATTTTCATGTGCAAAAATTGAAAAAAAAAAAATTATTGAAGTCAAAAATTAATTTCTAGTTAACTAGAAATTAGAGGAGTTGGACTAAATTAATTGATAAGTTGACCGAAATGTGATTTTAGATAGCTAAATTAATTGATTGTTAACACACACTCTCTCTCTCTCTCTACATTATTTGGGAAACATTTAATTATAAAAGTAGGAAAGTCTATGAACTTAGGAAAATTATATATGTAATAAACTTTTAAACAAAATGTATATGCATTGATAAAACCATTTACAAATACTTTAGGAAACCAAAAAAAAGAGCGATCACTAGATTGAGTCTAAAAATTAACCTCTCTTGAGGATAAATCAAAATCACCAATATTTAAATTTTGGATTTGAATCTTGTTTTTCTTTCCTAACATAACACTAACATAACAAAATACATTTGAATGAATTAAATTTAACACATTTAAGGACTTATAATAAATAGAATATGATTGAATTTGGTTCAATTTTCCATATATACAATGTTCATAGAAATCAAATTCAAGAGTGCAATCATTCATCCCCTCAAAAAATAATTTTAGAATCCTTGGGAAACTAATCATTTATATGAATGAATTAAATTTAACACATTTAAAGACTTATAATAATTAGAATAATATTGGTTCATCTTTACATATACACAATGTTTTTCATCAAAATCGAATTTAAGAGTACAATCATTCATCCCCTAAAAAAATAGAATTATTAGAGCCTACTCACTTATATGGCACATTATTTTGTGTCATAGAATTATTTTCTACATAGGTAACTTGATGTTTAATCAAGATATTTATTAGCTACCCAAAAGGAATGCCTATCAAAAGTAAACACAACAATCCTTTTTATTTCCCATTATAATGATGAAGGTGTAGATTATATAAATATCTTCACTACAAGAATAGAAGTATTGCACTAGATAGTACATGCATATAGTTGAAATAAATTTCCCACACAAACACGCTTGGAAAGAAGCATAGCTCCTCATACCATCTTACACTATCCACTAGAGAAAACAACCTACATCCCCACATCATTGAATTTGCTAAATAATAGTGTGTTTTATGCTAAACAAGGAATGTGGAACACAACATTGATGCCCTTGATTTATCTATTAAGGAAATATAGACTATGTCATGACCAACTATTCTCAAATGAGAATACTAATTGTGGTACACCTTCCCACCATAGTTTTATTTATACTTGGAAAACCATTCCCAATAGGATCTCATATGGAAGAAATATCTAAATTTTATCCATCACGCATCTTTCATTGCATGAGTTTCCAAGGCTATAACATAGACATCTACATCATCTCTAGATTTTTTTGACTCACCATCTGAATAGTTTTTATTTTATTTTTCTCCTCTTTTGATTTATATATAAGTGCCTAATACTACTATTCCAACACTCAGCCTTGGAATTTTTAGGAGATTTGGATCTATACTTTTCTTTATTATTGTTCTTATTTCCTTTCTCCATTGATCTTCAATGACCGAGTATGGCCTCCTTAGTAGATTAAGAATATTTTTACTAGGTCTAATTAAATCAACCACTACCCCATCCATTTTTATTTTTGAGGTATTTCTCTTGATTACCATCACCAAGTGATTACAAAAGTTTAGTAAAGAGCATAGAATTATCATGTAGCAATCCTCGACCATTTTCACTCCAAAGGAGTATAATTAGGTCACAATCATATTGAACATGTTTAGGTGCTCAACCACAAAACCACCATAATCCATTCTTAAGGTGTTCAAATTATCTCTTAAAAAATAGCAAGGAATAGATCTCAGTATAAGTCTCCCAGCTTCTTCCAATGAGCTTGTGTAGTTGTTTATTCATGTGCATTCAATAAAATATAATCTTCTTACTAAAGCCTAATGAAGCCCTTCACCTTTTTATCTAATATATTATAGTCAACTTATGTCATTGTATTGGGTTTGGATATAGATATGGAACCTATAGATATTTATCTACAACTATATCCTTCATCTTGAGTTTCCATGGCTAAAAGTTATTTTTGATTAACTTCTCCATATTTATCCTTGGTGTTCTTTCTATTTTCCTAAAACAATATCTTCTTATATGCAAGCTCCCACTCAAACTAAGATTAGAAAAAACCTTAGCCCTAAAACCTAGGACCCAAGGTAACCAAACTATGATACTAAATTAAACAAAGTAGAGATGAAGAATAAAATTTCATACACTAATATATGAGAGGATTTTTTTGTAAAAATTAAATTGACAATATAGTTATCAACAAATAAACACAAAATTAATAAACCATAACATAGTTATTTGCATGGGGAAACCCTTTTGAGAGAAAACCCCCCACACTCTAAAGTAACTCAATATATTATTCGGTAATCAAATGGTTACAATAAACTTTCAAATTCTAAGCATTTATAGGAGTATCATCAACAAGAGATCTTGAGAAATTTTGGCAACATAATCATACCTACAAAACTCACTATCAAACCTCCATCCCAAGAACCTAATAAATAGGAGCAAAAATACATGAAATAATGAAATATTAATTAGGAAAACATGACCTAAAATCACTCAAATTTTGGCACCCAAACCTATAGTAAAAATCCAATGCCTAAATCCCAAAATGAGTCCACATGCTCAAATAGCATATTCCTTGCACCTATCATATGCTTGTCATAATCCATTCACCAATTTGGATGCTCCATTTTGGTTCCATCATTTATAATCAAATATAACTTATTATGTGTCATAACATGTATCATAAGTATGTTTGTAACTCCCTCTTACAACCCTCTTATGCATCATAGTTGCTCTTACATCTTCAATGTTAGAGGCACATCTTCTAGAGGCCATAATATTTTATATGGGAAGTTGATTGGGCCTTTCTTTTTAAAATTAAAAATATCAAAGAGTCTCACATCACCACAACTAGATTTTTCTAGTTAATTCTCATTTTAATATTTTTTGGGGGGGAAATTAACCTTTAGAGCATAAAAAATGTATTTTATGTTTTTGATAAAATAAACAGCATTTACAAGGTGTTGTACCCTTTACACAAAAAGCCCAAAGGGCCAAAAAGAAGCTAGTTCAAACCAGGAATGAATTAGGAAAGAGGATAAACCACATAGAGAAACAACTGATAGACAGTCGTTGAACCACAATTGAGGACTAGACAATCCCAGGATCAAAGGGAACAAATCTAACTCCCTTAACCCTAGGCCGTGAAGATGCGACAAATCAAGGGAGTCCCTTCTTCTTTCCTAGCACAACAGACCAGGAAGACTCAGAATCCAAGTCCACCAAGCAAGGCGAGAGGAGTGGATCCACAATAGCCACCAAGGGCAAAGAGCCACCATACAACAAGGGAGTCGACAACGTAGGAGAGGAAATGAGATCAATCGAAGGACCAACAGAGGCGAATCAATGATATTTGGGCAGGCTCAGACAAAACGACGTCAGCAAATCGATCCAACAGAGGCTCCACGGAAGGGATAGTCGGAAGAGGAGTAGACACAAGCTCCTGAGAAGACCCAAAAGGGTCATCCTCCGTGGAAGATACTTCCGAAGGAGGAGAACCCACCGTGAGGTGATCTGAAAGAGAATCCTTCCACTAAGTAGAAGTGCCCTTGCGATGGGCTTGTGGGCAGCAAGAGGCCAAATGACCCACAAAGAAGAATCTCCTACACCGAAAGGGAAGACCCTCATAATCCAAGAGTTGCTTCCAAGGTCTATCCTCCACCAATAAGACTACATCACCATGGAGAGGTTTGGAAATGTCCAAATCAACTAATATACGAGCTATCGTAGTATGTCCAAGCTCCCGAATCATAGAGTCCACCATTAAAAAGCGTTTAATGGTATTGCCAATAGCTTCAAAACATGAATCCTCCCAAAACTGAAAAGGGAGATTCGGTAGATGGACCCAAACTGGTCTGGTCTTCAACCTTTTTTTTTAAGGAGATTGAAAGAACGAGACCAAGGTCTGATAAACAATGAATGAATCCCCCACATCCACCCTCTGTCCAGCACACAGTCTCACTCCACGAAGAAAGCGAAGATAGCTAAAAAGAAACCCCTTGCACTGGGATAGAGCTCAATCTCCCCAAAGACCACTGGTTTCCAAGAGACATAAATCTAATCATGGAGATCGGGAAGGGAGGGCCATAGGCCATTAAACCTGCAGACCACGCCCTGCTTCAAATAATAATCCTCATTCTCAGCAACTTCAGATCCACAGACCACTATATGGGAATCCCAAGCATAAAACAGAAGACGAACATGAGTTTGAGCAGAAGGTCGAGCACCCCCTTTAGCAGCCTCGGAGAAAGACTTCACCCGGCCCAAAGAGCCCCAACAATCGGAGCAGGAGAAAGGACAACCCTCCACATAGCAATACCTGGGATAGAGCCCACAACTCGCTCAGAATCTCCAGACGAAAGAGAAGAAGAGCCTTCGCCCAAACCCCCAGCCTGATGCCTGCAAACCACACCATGACCAAGCACAGCCACGTCGATAGAGAGCAAAGACGCATCCATAGGAAGTACGACCTTCCCATCCATAATAGACACATGCACAAATGACTCCAACCCGCTCGCACATAGATTTAATCCTTGGTCGAGGGCACCCAGCAGAAGGGCCCTCGTCGGCCAAACAATCACCCCCAGCAGCATGCAACGTCGTGCCCAGGCCCTACTCGCCAACGCCATTTGAAAACTTCAGACTCCCACCCAACGACTTCGCACAAACGGTCTTCTCCATGTTATTGATTTCAAAAAAACTTAATATATTTTATGTTATATAGCCCAAAGTTTGCTCTTTTTTTTCTTGACATTATGATGCAATGTTGAGAAAAAATTTCTAACAACTTTGAGAAATATTTCTAAGAGAAATAATATAAATATTTATCCATCTAACAAAGTTCACTCAAGCAAACCCCCATCCATTGATGATAAGTTTGATGAAATGATGGATTTCTTTAAAGAGTTGTTCTATTTAAGGTTGTAATAAATAAATAAAAATCTCTCACTAAAATTATCAAGAAGGAAAACCTCACATAAAAGATGGAAAAAGAAGTTTAATGGGGAAGATGAATATCAAGATAGATATAAGCATGAGAAATTTAATGAAGAGGTGTATTCATTTGATTATGATAATAATACAAAGAAACAATAATTTTAAAATAATTATTCTAAGGAAGAACACATTTTATAGATATGAAAAAGTAGTATGATATTCATTTTCATGATTATACTCATCTTAGGGAGATGATGCAACAAAAATATAAAATGGTTAAGCTTTATTAAAAGGATCCAGGTTGAATCACCCATTTAAAGAGTGGCTATAATTTAAGAGAAAAATATGGAGTAACTCATAATAGTTTAGATACTATGGTAAAAAATCCTACTATTTGTAAATAAAATGATGATCAATATATAGAAATAGAAAAATCCAAAGTAGGGTTGATAGCTATAACACAAGAAATAGTGATACAAATACCGAATAAAGGGAAAATCCCATTTCAAAATATTTCTATACAAAGAAAATAAATTTCTATGGGAAATGTTTGAAATCCACGTGTGGTTAGCATTGATATTCCAAATACTAAATTCCTATGCTCTATCATGAAAGAGGACATGTCAACCAAGGAAATTGTGAAGCTCCTACTCAAAAAAATGCCCAAAGAGATATCTAAAAGGATAATCCAATTTGTCCTTGGAATTTATATTATAACTATACAAAAATCAACCCATTTCTAAATTGACTTATCTTCTTATTCAATTGAAGATACAAATCCCAATTATAAATTTTCTTAGGATCTCTAGAAACAAGGAAAGAATGATGTCATATTTAAACATTTGTGTTCCTTAGTAGGGACAATCTAAAAAATACTCATTTGAGCCCCAAATTACGATTGAATTAGAAAAGATCTCAAATATCTTCCCAAGGCCCCTTATGTTAAAATCTAGCTAGATTTTGAACCATTTTTTATATCTCTCATTATTAATGACTAATTTATGCATATTTGTATGATTTATTCAAGAAAATTCAACAAATTGATGCCATTTGAAATCATGAATCAACTAACATTTAAGATTTTGAAATATTTAGGGAGATCATTCATAATGGATTCTAGACAATTCCTTATTATTGGGATTGTTAGTAACCTATAAGTAAAGTTGGCCCTATACCCCCAAGAAGGACTTGCTAATGGGCATTATTGTAGTAGACAATCTTGCAACATGGGGATTGTGTCTATCTAGTAAATGGTAAGATTCTATGGGTAGGAACATCTAAATGGACTACTTCTATGGTAGTGTGTTCTTTTCCATGATGAGACTATCAAATTATGTAGGGAAAAGAGGATGTTGCACATTATGGAGGACCTAGAGCAATCTAAATATTAGATTGTATGCAAAACTAAACCTAATCACTTTATAGGTTGCTTTGAAATTAGGAAAAAAATAAAATATCCAACAAAAATTCCACAAATTACTAATACATTAGTAAATGAATAGTGGATAATATTTTTTGGTAATGCTTGTTCAAAAAAAGGATTAGTCATATGGATCATCATGTTGAGAATTAATCCTTAATATAGATGATTGATATACTAGGATATTAAAAGCCTTAAAATTATGTGATAAAAAAAATATTTTCATTATACAATTTAATTAAGACAGATTAAAGAAAACACATAAACTAATATGCATGTGACACATAAATTTACATGGGAAATCCAATGGGAAAAACTAGTAATAAAAAGATATTCATAATTATATTATTCAATAAATTTACATCCTATACAATAGATATTTTTTATACAATTTCAATATATCAAACCAACATCCAACTAATTTGATCCTGTTTGATCCATATGAGAAGATAGATATAGCCACATAACAATTTAAAAAGGATTCCAAAAATTTAACTATCTAAATTATAACATGGAATAACAACAATCACAAAACCATCTCATGCCCATATCATGATGTCAACATGTTGCACATTACATGTAACATGACCTTCATATGAATGAACACCACACATAATAAGCTTGTGCTACTCATACTTGGTCAAAGGCTATTGAACTCCTTCTCCCAAATTATGTACATGTCTTCTTGCATTACAACCAAAAATATTCATGGATTGTGATAGTAGAGACAAACTATGGATTTATTCTAGAATATTATTGTACCTTTGAATATATTCTATAACATCACCATGATCCTAGTCATCAATATATGTAATTCAATAGTTATTCAAGTCTACCTCCTCTTTCATACACTCTTTTACTGACATACCTAAAATTATGTGGTTGTGAGTTCTCCTCCAAATGACTTTTAATTCATAACATATCAACACTATAATTATGAAAATCTCTATGCTCAAAAGTAACACCTAAAATTTATAATAACCTTCTACAACTTGAATTTTTTACTAGTCTTTGATTAGACAACAGTCAACATGAACTTAGAAAAAAATCATCAACTTTTTCCATTAGAAATTCTACCAATAACTCTCTGAAGGTGAATAGAAGACCATAGTTCTAACATTATCCCACTTGATATTCATTATAGGAGAACTTATAACTTGTCCCAATAATTTAACCTTATGTTTGAGACTAGAATAAAACCACCTCATTCCCACACCACAAAAACTTAGCAATACTATTTATTTTCTCCATTTGACCTTCCTTATCTCAACCATTGTCCTAAACAATGGTATTTCACATTTACGTATTTTTTCAATCATGGTAGATAGGATTCTTTTCTAAATGAACTACACTATGTTAATCACAATTCAATTTTGTATCAATCTTAAAACTAATAGTGTTACTTAGTCTTTATAACCAAACAAGATATTTTAAAGTGTGCATTACCACCATGTACTCTACTTCAATTATAGACAATGCGTCTATTTTTTGCTACTTACTTATCTAACTTCTTATTTCTCAAAACAAAGTAAAGACATTTATGTTTATCTCTAGTTATTGAAATCTTTTGCCTAATCATAATCTAAAAATTCCAATATATTTAATATCTTTCCAACATTATGAGTACCATGATAACATAAATAGTAATATAAAGTTCCTTCCAAGTACCTAAACACCCTCTTAACTTATGTCCAATGTTCTTTTTCAAGATTTGACATGAACCTACTTAGGACTCCCATTACTTGGGCAATGTCTATCCTTGTATAGACTATTTCATACATAAGGTTTCCTATTGTACTTGCATAGGTAACATTTTTCATGTCCTCAAAATCCTCTACGAACTTAGAAAATTATTCTAATCTTAGTCGAGTATTTACAATTAAATGGATACATACAATATTACTATCATGCATATTGAACTACTATAGAAGAATCTCACGATAATTCCTCTATTTTAAACATAATTTATTGGTAGCCTTATCTCTATGGATATTTATTCTAGCTAAGCCTTGAGTTCTCTTTTCAATGTCTTATTATTCTCAATGATAAACATATTGAATCAAAATAATAAATAATGATTAATACTTGATCACTAACCCCCTTGTAGTACGCATAGTAATTAGCTTGATTCCTTTTAAAACCAAGCTCTAATGCATATGAACCAAACTTATTATACCCCATACATGGAGAGTACTTCAACTCATAAAAATACCTTTTTTTATTTACAAACTAGGTGCTATATACCCCTTAACTTTAACTCTTCAAGATAAATTGTATATATTTCCTCCTCTAAATCTCCATATAAGAATGATGCCTTGATGTCCATCTGCTCCACTTTAAAATCAAAACTCCTAGATATAGATAACAACATCCTAATAGAATAAAATTTATCCACAAAAAAGAAAATCTCACTAATGTCTATTCCCTCTACTTTTAAACATTCATTTTCCACCAAACATGTCTCGTGCCTCTCTTATATACCATTAACTCTAAATTTCCTCTTGAACACCCACTTACATCCAATGGGTTTCCCACCTGCAAGTAGATCAATCAAACCTTAAGTCTTGGTAGGATATAATGCCTCCATCTCTACTTTCATGGTATTCTCCAAGACTTTTTTTCCTTACAAGAGAGTTTATATCAACTATACTTTGGTTTATCATTAATACAAGGGAAAAAATAGGCTAAACTTATGGTCAACTATACCTTTCAAGTAAATTTTTCTGCCACATAGACCTTCCCATATTGTCATCAGTGGATAATTTATTTCTATATTTGCATCCTATCATTCTTTAGTCCATTTTCACTAGACATGGTTACCTACACTCCAATCAAACTATCATAGCTACTTAATTGTCTATTCACATATATTATTGATCCAATATGTGTTTAAAATGCATCTTACCTTTGGCTATTCTTTACTAGATAAAATTCAAGTTCCCTAAATATGACTTCCCTTAAGTAGAACTTCTAGGTTACTAGATTCTAAATCTTGTATCCTTTTAGATTCTCACTATAACTAATGAAAATGCTCTTTTTAGCCTTGAAGTCCAACTTGGATCATTTCTCCTTAGGTACATGTTGAAATCATCACAACCAAATACTCTCAATGTGTTACAATATCATTGCCTATCCATGTTTCATATGATGTCTTCTCCTCAAGTGTGAAAGAAGAAGACCTATTTTTAAAATAACAAGCAATGTTAATTACATCAACCCAAAACTCATATACTAGACTAGTACTACTCAATATGCTTCTAACTTAGTCCAAAAAGGATTCATTCAATATTTTATCCACTCTATTATGTTGTAGTTGAGTGTGTGAATATGTGTACTAATTAAAAGGATAAACAAACACACCAATGCAACATTATATTGAAAAAGTCTAAGTTAAAAGATAAACAAACTCTCAACACAACAGCTTCTTCAAAGATGTCTCATTGTCCTCCATCTCTAAGGATTCAATGTAAAATGATGGCTCTCAGTTGGTGTAAACAGCAGCTTGGTAGAATGACAACTTAGAGAACAAGATTATGCATCATGCATTTATATTGCTAAATGATATGAGAAGATTAAGATAAGATATGAAGCTAAAATACTATGAAATATAAGATGCTATGCTTAAGAAAATAAGATTGCTAAATGCTAGATAAATGCAACTATAATGCTCACAATATATTCCCTAGATCTCAAATCCTTTTCAAAGCACAAAGAGGTTGTATTTATAGAGTTTTGGAGGCAAAAGCCTAGTTGGCAAAGATCGATGGTTGAAAACAAGCCTGTTAAGATGAACGGTGAAAGATGGAGAAGTTGGAAAAAAAGATGGAAAATAGAAAGAAAGCAGGAAGATGTTTCCTTCCCATAAAACCTTTCACTCAAAAATAAAGGAAACTTGCCATTTGTCAAGTTTAGTTATTTGGTTGAAGATAATTAAATAATAAAATTATTTAATTTCATGTGACATGTAGATTTGGAACTTCTAATTAAATATTAAAAATATTTAATTATAAGTGGGATGTGGATAAGAAGTTTCTAATTAAATATTTAATTATATGTGAGATGGCTTTTTAGAAGATTTAAAGATGATTTTATGATTTTGGAAAGAAGAATATTTACTTTATTTGAAATAAAGCAATGTGATAATTAAATTAAATAAATTGTAAAATTTATTTAATTAATTAAGAAGAAATGGAAAAGATGATTTTGAAAAAAATAGGATATTTACTTTATTTGAAATAAAGCAATGTGATAATTAAATTAAATAAATTATAAAACTTATTTAATTAATTATGGAAAAATGATTCAAATCAAATGAGTAACTAAACTTATTTAATTAAGATAAAGGAATGTAGAAAATGAACAATATAAATAAATTATTTAAATTCATTTATATGTAGATTGAATTTAGAAGATCAATTAAATAACTTGTATTTAATTAATTACTAGACTTATTATAGTGTGACCATTTTTAAGTGTATACATTTTGCCCCTCTTTGAAGTGGTGTGTTTTACGCATTGCTTCAAAGAAAAATTCAGATAACGAAAATTTTGCCCTTGACTTTGAAAAATTGATTGATGATGCTATATGCCCCCTTGGGAGATAAATTGTGTGATTTGATGATTTTGATGATGGTTCGAAGATTTTGAGAGATTTGAAGTAGTTTCGTCGATTTATCTCCCAAAATAGCGCACCACGTGATGAAAAATGAAATTAACTCAACCTTATTTAACCCCTTAAAAGGTTGAAAAAGGTAAAAGTCTTGTCATTTGAACAGTTGCATTTGGTGAAAACAGAGCTCTACAAGAGAAGAAATCGAGATGCCAATCCATTACGAGCGCCATAGATTTGAGTGGGTTCGACCTCATCAGCGACCAGCTGCGTATGGACCTCTGGTAAGATCAAAAAACTTTTTCTTGTGAATTTGTGATGAATTTTGCTTGAATTTTTGAATTTTCTGTTTTAGCGCATAAAGTTGCGTTTTAGTGCATACGAGATGTCGTTTAGCGCATAGGATAGGTAGAGTAGTGCATCCAAGCCATAGACTAGTGCATGTAGGTGATAGATTAGTGCATCGGCCAAATTAGCTCATAAGCGTGATAGATTAGCGCATAGGTTAGAAGCTCGCGCATAGGATGCTCAATTAGCGCATAGATTGAGGGCTTTAGCGCATTTGCTAGATTAGCGCATAGGTTTGATCGTTTAGCACATCCTCCTAATAGAATAGTGCATACGTTGAATTAGCACATGTACCCTCTATTTTAGTGCATCCATGGATAAACTAGCGCATTTGTTAATTTAGCGCATAGATAGTTTGTTTTAGTGCATCCATGAAATTTAGTTGATTTTGAATTTTTTTTAGGAACAATTGATGATTGCTTGATATTTGTTGCTATATTAGACAACTGATTTGATGAATTTGAGTAGCATCAAGGATAGATTTACTTGATTCTGATATTGATATGATAAATTTGTTCTTGTGTTTGAAAACAAATAGTAAAATGATGTTGATTCTGATAAATTTGCTTTCTGAAATGAAAAACAAATAGTAAAGATGTTGATGTGAACCGATTGGTTGTTAAATTTGTCTTCATGCTTGATGAAAAATAAATAGTAGAGATGATAAATTTGTCTTCCTGCTTGAAGAACAAATAGTAATGATAGTCTGATATGTTGTTGATTTGATTTGATTTTGAGGATTATGATAATTTTGTCTTCATGTTTAATGAAAAAATAAATAGTAATGATAATTTGCTTCTGATAAATTTTCTTTTCAAAATGAAAAAAACAAATAGTAATGATATGATTTTCCTGATATGATTTAACATGATTGTTTGATTTTTTGATGGATTGATTGATGATCTAATTGATTGATATGGATATGATGTATAGGAGGATTTTAAAATCCTCCAAATCAGAGAGAGGTTTTCCCGTACATGGGAGATGATTCCCGGATTGTCCTAGCCGAAGGTTGGGGTTATTGCCAAATGTGGTTTGGGTTCGCTTCTAAGGATCCCACATTATAGGGTCAACAGGGCACTATTGACTGCTTTAGCTGAGCAATGGCATAGTGAGCATAATACTTTTCACTTGCCTACTAGAGAGATCGCCGTGACACCTGAGGATGTCTACAGGATTCTAGGGATCCCAGTAGTAGGTGAGATTGTGGTCTATGACCACAAGGAGATTGGGGGTACCGAGGCACTATGGAGATTATTTCAAAACCCGCTCATTTGTGGTTATGAGATCCCTTGGAGGGAGATGGTCTAGGGTTATGCTAAACTTCCCTCAGTTTTGGTTGGTTTCATTAGTGGTTTCCTATGTCCCGGCCGCAGGTTGAAGGGATTGTCGGTTGGTTGGGGTCGATTTTTGGAGGACATGATCCTCCATCAGACCAGATATGCATGAGGTTCTTGTATATTGGCCCATCTATACCACGATCTTCATCAGGTATATATAGATGGGAAGAGTATATCTTTTGAGACCACGCTGCTACAAATTTGGGCGTGGGAGCATATCGCTATCACCCGCCCCTTTGCTGGGAGAGATCGTCCCATCAAGTGACCATATGTTTATGTGTACATAGGTCCACTTGTCCAGCCTAAGTTGGGAAAGTTGGAGTACTAGCGGCAGGTACTTGACGACATGGATAAAATTATCTGGAGGCCTTATGTTGATTGTGAGGTCTGGGATGAGGATGGCATTGAATTGTTGTATTGTGGCATATCCAAGTATATGATTGGGTGGACCCCTTTCATTATTGAGCGGTTTTTGGTTATGAGGGTACTTAGATAGTTCGACCGAGTTCAGGTCATTCCATAGGGCGTGGCCCATTATGCCAGGCGAGAAGAGGATGTGGCAGAGTGGGGTCCATTTATCCCCTATGAGACAGCCAAGGCAGAGTTTATAGATTTATAGCCAGAGTTTTGGGACTATAGGCCGGATATTCTGGATGTGCAGATGATGGAGGCGTATGCTGCATACTTCCATACTCATCCATTTTTGAGGCTGAATAATCTAGATAAGCGTGCCCCATTGTTAAATGTTCCAGCAATATAGAGGGCACGAAAGCAGCTGCAGGCATAGGCACAGGCAAGGGCACAGGCAGAGCAGCCCACCAGAGGAGGAGGAGAGGATGTGGGTGGCGGTGTGGCTATGGACATTGATAGAGATGAGAGGGAGGAGGATAGTGATGATGATGACGATCATGATGGGGATGACGTGGGTGGTGAGCAGAGATTCTTCTTTGATGTCTTGTTCAGTACCAGGCCTAGGACAGTGAGAGTAGTGGAGCATCCAGCTGTAGGCCCTTCACATATTACTATCAAGGTGCCATCACGAGAGTACCAGGGATAGATTGATACCTTGCAGACATAGCTACAGGCTCTCCAAAGCCAGCTAGCACAGGCTCAAGCTACCATCACAAGGTTACAGGCACATATGGCACAGCCACCACCCCCAGACCCACAGATAACCTAGCTAATGGCAGAGAGGGATAGCTTCAGACAGCAATGCCTACCAACAAAGGGGATAACATAGAGGTTGTTGAGATCCATGCAGGGTACCTCTATCAGAGAGGTTTTCGCAGAGGGACTGGAGACTGCTAGATAGTGTGAGTTCTACCAGATGAGATACCATGAGGTAGTGCCTCCTGAGCAGAGGGTAGCCTATACCCAGTCAAGCACCAGCTCATGCACCCACTCACGCAGTCACACCAAGAGTGCTACCAGGAGTGTTGGTCATCCAGTCAAATGAGAGATAGGGGCACTAGTGGGAGAGATCTAGTGAGACCTACCACCTCTGATGGTAGCAGCAGTCATGGCCCTCACACAGATGCTCCCCAGTGATGATTCTTTATACACCATTTTTATCACATTTTATGTATTTCTCTTGGACATTTATTTTGATGAGATTTATATGATATGCAGCAATGGTTTTGATATGCCTATGTATTTTATTATGCTATGATGGATGTTTATGTATGCATTTTTATTTCTATATGCCATGTTGTTTATGATTATGATGATGCATTTGTATGGATGATGACCTTTGCATGATGTTATATATCTTATAATGAGTGTGATGATGTTTATGCACATGATGTGAATGATGATGATGATTATGAATTTTGTATGCTTTATGATCGATGAATATGCAACGTATATTATAATGGATGATGAAAATAAAATGTGAATGATTTTATGATGTTGTATGATGTATGGAAAAATGCATTGATTATGGATGTAAAATGATGCAATGGATGCATTTTATTCTTTTCGATGTATGTTTATGAAAGTGATGTAATGATATGGACGTGTTAAATGCAAAATGAAAATGAGTGAAATGAAATTAATGAGTTGAAATGATGAAAATTTAATGAATGATATCGTTAAAAATGATTTTGATATGAATGATGTAAAAATATGATATGATATGAAAATGATATGAAATGGAAATGAATTGAAAATGATGAGATGATAAATGATGTGAAAATATAATATTGATGATATGATATGATATGCAAATATGATAATGAAAATGAACATGAGAATGATGATGTGAAAATGATGTAAGAAGATAACATAAATGACAATGTAAGTGGTAATGCAAATGATAATGTAATGATAGGAAATGATATGAAATGATCTTTTTTATATGAATAATGAAAATGATAATGATAATGAAATGAAAATGATATAAATATGAAAATGGATGGAAAATGATAATGAATGATACGAATATGAAAATGGATGGAAAATGAATGATACACGTTTATGAAAATTCCGTGAAAATGAACACTAAATGATATGAATCTATTGGTAAAAATGATAATGACATGAGACTAATACAGATAACATTATGACATGATAATATGACATGGAAAATGATAATATGCAAATGATAATGCAAAGATGGTAATGCAAAGATGGTAATACAAAAAGAGAATGCAAAATGATAATGCAACTAATAATGATAATGAAATGAATGAAAATGATATGAAAGTGGATATTAAATGATATGAAACTAATGGTGAAAATGAAAATGAAATGATATGCAATAAATGATTATGACAATGATAACTCAAATGATAATGCAAGATTATATAATGAAATGAATGATTGATAAAATGATATGAAAATGATATGATAATGATATGAAAATGAAAAATGATTTTTGCCAATGCCCAAGTGTACTCAATCTTTGTTTCGAAAGAGATATGTATCTTTTTCAACTTTCCAAAAATCTACTATACAGCCGCAAAATGAATGTAATCTATATGAATCATACAATCCTAACTATGCAAAATGAACTATTCATTGTTGTCATTTTGTGAACCAATTTTGTGCTTGATTATCATCATTGAGCCTTTGATATGTTGAAAGTTAGTACAAGCATCAAAGGGCATATTTGCACCGATGATGACCTGAGTAAAACTTTCATGATGTTTGATATAGAAAGTTAATACAAGCATCGAGGTATAATTGAACCAAGATGACCTGATTATTGTTTGTGTAAACAGATAGAAGTTAATCTTTTTCCTATGCAAATCCTGAAATGTCATTAATGATACTTTTGAAAATCATGTCTCGTGACAAATTTGTACAATAATAATGATTAACTTACAGACAAGAATCAAAGAAAAATCATACTCCTTCCTTATGACTCTAGTTCAGTACATCATTGAGTCACTCTAGAGATATGATGTCATCAAATTTCAAAACAACAGTTCAATTGATGCTTTAAGTGTTTCATTCATTTTGTTCAGATTAAGATCATCCAGTTTGTTTCAGTTTATGTCTCATAGCTGTTTTGACCAAGCTTGATTGGATATTTGATTGTTGATCTGATATTCTGATACTTGACACATGTTGCCATTTGTCTGCCAAAAATTTCAAAAGTTGATTGCCCCCAGTGAGTTGCACTTTGACTCTCGATAAGACACAACCTACTGCTAGGAATATAAACAACGATCATCAAGCCATGATGAAATCCTTATCGTTTCAAGGAAATGTTGTGTGTATGATGCGGATGTGATGGCCAGTTATGGATTCGATGCTGATAAAAATGGCTATGAATGAACGATGCAGGATGTAACCTAATAGATGGGAGAGCCAACTAAATCACAAACAATGCTTGTTTGTCAAGTTTTCACCATTTGTTTTTATTGCACTTTTTCAGATTTTGTGATTTTTTTGTTGTACCAAGAATGCCTATTTGCCAGGTTTTCGTCAAGGCAACAATTTTTTTGATTTGTCATTTTTTTTTGTATTTTCTATTTTTTTGATTTTTTTGTATATCAAAAGGATGCCTATTTGCCAGGTTTTCACCCTAATGACAATTTTTTCAAGACTTTTTTTTATTTTTATGGATTTTTTCATGATTTTTTGTGTTGTTTTTGTATTTTCTAGACATAGAACTTCTTCAAATGGATGTTGTTGGTTGGATCTTCAAGTAGGTCCCCTTCTGACATAGATAGCTAATATGCCCCCGATCCATATGCTACAATGATGACGAATGGGCCCAGCCAATTGGGCTCGAACTTGCCTTTCTTTTCCCGATCTTGTTGGTTGTGTGGGTTTTCTTTCAAGACCAAGTCACCCACTTGAAATGTATGTGGTATGACTCTATGATTGTAGCTACGAGACATGATCTATTGATAACCCTTCAAATGATTCACTGTATTTTATTGTATCTCATCAAGTAGCTCCAATTCTTGTAGTCTTGAAACTTTGTAATCCCCATTAGTTATGAGTCCCTTCAGTGAGACTCGAAGCAAGGGAATCTCAACTTCTAGTGGCAAGATGGATTTTTCTCCATAAACCAAGGCATATGGGGTGACACCTATTAACGTGTGAATGTTGGTTCTATATGCCCACAAAGCTGGATTTAACTAAACATGCCAATCATGGCCGGCATCATTCACTATCTTCTTCAGTATCTTCAAAATTATTTTGTTTGAAGCTTTTGCTTGGCCATTCCCATGTGGGTAATAAGGTGTAGAGAACCTATGTTGGATGTGAAATATTTCACAAAGTTCATCAACATCTTGATTCTTAAAAGGTCTTCCATTATCCGTGATAATGGAGCTGGAAATGCCATACCGACATATGATATAATTTAGAATGAAAGATGAAATTTGGTTGTCGGTGACTGTTGTCAAGGGAATAGCTTCAATCCACTTGGTAAAATACTCGGTGGCCGTGATTATGAACTTGTGTCTTTTTGATGAAGATGGGTGAATTTTTCCAACCATATCCAGTCCCCATTGAGCGAAAGGCCATGTGGTAGTGAAGGGTTGCAACTCTTGAGTAGGAGCATGGATGAGATTTTCGTGAATCTGGCATTTTGAACATTTCTTCACAAAGGTGAATGATTCATTTTCCATCGTTGGCCAATAGTAACCTATTCTAACAAGTTTCTTAGCTAAGGTTAGTCCACTTGAATGAGTCCCATAAATACAACTATGAACCTCTTGTAAGGCCTTTTCAGATTCATCACATTCGAGACATCTAAGGAGGGTACTATCAAGACCACGTCGGTATAAGGTATCATTGATTAGGGTATAGCGAGAAGATTGGCGTATGAAATTTATTTTTTGATTCCAAGAAAAATCCAAGGGTAAGATAGTATTTTTTAAATAGGCATAGATTTTTTTGTATAAGGGGGAATCAAAACCAGCCATGTGACAAATGATTTGAGTTTCAGGATTGTCATGGGTATGGGAAAACAGTTATTCCACCAGGAATTTGTATCGAGCTTGGTTCTCTAATAATTATAGTAGTGATGCAATTGTAGCCATAACATCTATAGCTTTGTTGTCAGTTTGTGGAATTTTCCTGAACTTGATCTCAACAAAATACGTCTTGAAATCATCAACCATATTTTTGTAAGGCATTAACTTGTCATCTTTAGTTTGATAGTCATCATTTATTTGATTTATGACAAGTTGTGAATCACCAAAAACTTGTATCTTTGTGATCTTCCAGTCCAATGCTATTCTCATTCCAATTAGCAATGCTTCATACTCGGTTATGTTGTTAGTACAAGAAAAATCCAACTAATAAGACTTTGGAATGGTATGTCCCTGAGGTGTGACAAAAAGAATGCCTGCCCCCAAGCCATGTTGTGTGTAGGACCCATCAAAATAAAGTGTCCATGACTGCTTAGTCATTGTTGTGAACACATCTACATCAATAAATTTGATGTGCATTGGATGGTTTGTTTGTAGAGGTGTCTCTGCCAACTGATCCGCTATGACCTTCCCTTTGATTGCCTTTTGGTCCACATAGTGAATATCGAACTCACTTAGGATCATTACCCATTTAGCTAGTCTGCCAACTAGGGTTGATCTGCTCATAAGATACTTCAAGGGATCGATTTTAGCCACAAGTTTGACTGTATGAGCTAACATATAGTGCCACAAATTTTGGGAAGTGAACACTACTGTCAAGCAATCCTTTTCAATGAAAGTCTAATTTAGTTCATGACTTGTTAATGTCATGTTGATGTAATATTGCTCACTCTTTTCCCATTCTGTCTTCTTGTGCCAATAATGCCCCCAAGGATACTTATGTGGTAGAAATGTACAGCATGAGTGGTTCTCCTTGTACTGTTGGGATCAATATTGGTGGGATCATTAGATAATTCTTGATCTGGTTGAATGTTGCTTCACACTTGTCTTCCCATTTGAACGAAACATTTTTATGCAAGAGATGTGTGAACGACAAACTCTTGTCTGCTAGTTGTGCGATGAACCTCCTTATGGATTGTAATCATCCTTGTAATGACCACAGTTGACTAATGTTCCTTGGTGGAGGCATCTCTAGATTGGCTTAGACCTTCGCTGGATCCACTTTGATTCCTTTTTCTGATACAATATAGCTTAGGAGCTTTCTGGATTTTACCCCAAAGACACATTTCTTAGGATTGACTCTGACTTTAAATTTTTCCATTCTAATAAAATTCTTAGATAAGATATCTATATTTCCCTCTCTTGTGTTTGATTTATCTAAGAGATCATCTACATAATCCTCCATGAATGTGTGCATCATGTCATGAAAAATTGTATTCATTGCTCGTTGATATGTTGCTCTTGCATTTTTTAGTCTGAACGGAATTACATTCCAACAATATGTACCCCAAGGACATGTGAATGTGGTCTTATATTGATCTCCAGGTGTGATTTTTATCTTATTATACCTAGAAAATCCATCCATCAATGAATACATAGCATGCCAGGCTGTCAAATCCACAATCGTGTCAATGTTCAGCAGAGGGAAATCATCTTTTGGACATGCTTTATTTAGATCCCTAAAATATGTATAGATTTGGATTCTTCCATCTGGTTTTGAAATAGGTACAATGTTGGAGATCCATTCTGCATAGTCGATAGACCGAATGAATCCTACATCCAACAACTTCTTTAATTCCTCCTTGACTAGTAGTGCAACATGTGGGTGCATCTTTCTGAGTTTTTGTTTCATAGGTTTTGCCCCTGGCATGATGGATAAATGGTGCATGATAAGGTTTGGATCCAATCTAGGCATATCTGTGTATGACCATGCAAAATTGATTTGATTATCCTTTATGAATTATGTGAATTTTGGGACTTCTTCCTCTATCAATGATTCAGCAAGTTGCAGGATTTCGGTTGTTCCGCAATGCCTATATTGATTTCTTCTACTGGTTCTATCAAAATAGAAGATCTTTCCTGATAGTGCTTAGGGCGAGTGTCAAGTGTCCCATCTTCTAGTGCCTTTGAGAGTTTTTCACCGTCAAATACGCTCTTTATTTTCCTCTTTTCATGATCTAATACTGCCTTTTTTAGGTTTTCACCATTAGATCTATCTTTTATATTGTTAATTTTGCAATTGAAAAACTTGGCACTCTCCTAACTGAGATTTTGATCCTGTGATTCACTAGTGGAACCTATTTTTGGGTTGGATGAACAAAGAAAATTTACAATGGTTTCATCATCGGGGAAGGTTGGGATACTGATTGGTTCAATTTGTTCCCAATCAATGAGCTCGGGCTGGACCAAGGGTAATGGATCGTCAGGTTGGGTAAAGTCACTGGATATTAAGGTCATGACATGCTTGTCATTCTCACTATGGGGAAGATCTATGATGGTATCTTCCTGTTGAATATTTATCTCGCTTTGAATTGAATCGTCATCACTAGAGTCATGGTCGCTTAGAAGTACGTAGTCAAGTGGAGGCCTTGAACTTTCCCCTTGTGTGAGCATGGATGTATATTTTTGTATAACATCCACTTGTTTGTCTCTCCAAAATTCATCATTATAAATGGTATCCCATTCATACTCATTGGAATCGGTGTCAGAATTCTCTTGCAATCTCAGAATTGTCTTAGCTATCTCTTCATTAGATTTCTTTTGGACCACTTCTTTTGCATCTTCACCATATCCAAGTCTAGATTTATCTTTTGGATGTGTTGTTTTCAGTTGGATAGGTTCAACAATTCCTTCTTTTCTTTTTCCTATGGGGTCATTTCCTTCATAACCCATTTGTTGCATTATTGTATAGCCCTTCCCATATTGCTCAGTAGTTAACTTCACATGTTAGACAGATTTGTCCTCATCTTTATAAAGCCAATTGAGAATAGCTCTATCTTCTTCAGTTTCTTGAGTGTTAGCCTTGATGAATTTCCCATCGAACATGGTGATGGGGACTAAATTTTGTGATCCTGACGTGGAAGCCATTGCAACTTGTTGTGAAGATACTGTAGGTTGACCATGTGACCATGGAGAGATAGGTAGGTTAGAGAGACATAGTGAATACTCTCCCACCCCATTATCCTTTAATTGTAGCTTTGTGTCAAAATTCTTTATCAATTCCCTTGTTTGAGCATTGTGTTTTGAAGTAGAAACAGCCAGAGTTCTCTATTATGCAGGACAAAGGTGTCTTGAGTTGCTCTAAGGTTAGAACAAATCTGATTGTTGTTATGGTCCGCTGGTATAGTTATTTCTTATCTGTCATATGGAAATTTTAGACATTGATGATAAGTTGACGGAATCGCTTGCATCTCATGGATCCATGGGTGACCCAAAAGTATGTTATAAGATAAGTCTCGATCTAGAACTTGACAAAAAGTGTTCTTTACAATAGGTCCCACTCTGATAGGTAGCATGATGAGACCCTTAGAAGATCGTTCCTCATCATCATATGCTTTGATTGTTATTTTTCTCCTCGGATCAATAGACTCTTCAGAATACCCTAAGGCAAGAACCAATTTTAAAGTACAGATATTTAGATCGGCTCCCCCATCTATTAAGACACATCTCATTCGGTTTTTATGAACCAAGACCTCTAGATAAAGTGATGAATTATGGGGATGAGTCATGGAGGCATCATCCTTTTCAAAAAAGGATAGGCATGTGGGTGAGGACAAGTGTCCCACCATGGCTTGAAATTTGTCAATATCCAAATCAAGAGATACGATTGTGGCCACGAGAGCCTTCTCCAGAATGTTCTTGTGTGTCAGCGATATTTTAAGAAGCTCCAAGATAGAAATTTGAGTTGATGTTTTATGTAGTTGATCGACTAAATTGTACTGCCTTGGAGGGGGGACAGTTGATTTGGATGAACTTCCTTTTACAACAATTTTGGCTTGTCCCCTCGTTGTTGCATTAACTGCCCAATACTCTTGCTTTCCTTTGACTTTGATGGCATTGACTTGTTGGTCATCAAAATAGATATGATTGATGGTGGTGTCATAGACATGATTTACATTTTTTCCCTTGTCACTTGAAGATTCCCTTTTTTGATAATTGGGGAGAGGATCCTTGAATGCCTGATGATCTTCATTGGAATTATGTCCCTTAATAGTTATGGTATGATTGTCGATCAAATCCTGGACCAAATTCTTCAAACCTTGGCAATTATTTGTCCTATGACCTTTACACCTATGGTAATCGCAAAAATACGAGTCATTCCATGATGGTGGTTTAACTCACGGCTCATAATCTCTTTGCGGTGGCAATGTGATGGCGTTTTGATTCAAAATCTCTTTGAGAATTGATTCAAGAGACTGGCCCAAGGGAGTAAAACTCCATCGATTTGGGAAAAACTATGATCTAGGTAGATTCGAATTTTGATTTTTTCCGAGATTATTACCATGATTATTGGCCATATTTCCTTGGTTGGCGTTGTTTCCCTAATTGGAATTGTTATTGCCTTGTTTATTGGAATTTCCAGGATTGTTGTTGTTGCGTTGAATACTTGATACATTGAGAATGGTTGGATTTGCTTTCACGTTGTTGGCATCTACCACCCCATCATTCACAACATTCTTATTTTTGGTCCAAAATCATGATTTATCATTGTTGTTGCTGTTGTTATACGAATTTGGACCATATTTGTCAAGCTTTATGACTACTCTCTTGACCAAGGCTCCTTCGATGGTTATAGAATTTTCAATCAATTTCTCAAATGATTGAGGACAATGAAGATTGAGCCTATAACTCATCTCTTGATTTAGACTGTCGATAAAGATTTCCATATTTTCCTTTTCAAGAATAGGACGGGAATATCTTGCAAATAACCTTCTCCATCTTTGCAGGAATGTGATGAAGGGTTCCCTAGTCTTTTGCTTTGCTTTGCACAAATCAAGCATGGTTATTTGGTGTTGTATATTGTAGGAGTATTGAGATATGAATTTATTGATTAACTCCTCAAACATTTTGATGGGGGGAGTGATTTTGGAGAGCCACTCCATGGATTGTCCACCTAGACTCCGTGGAAACAATCACATCAGGTATGTATCTTCATGAGCAAACTCTAGGCTCATATTTTGAAAGTCTCTCACATGATCAATGGGATCTATTTTTCCATTGTATCTATCAAATTTTGGGATCTCACAATGCTTTGGAAAAGGAATCATGTTAAGATTCTTGTCAAAGGGATATGGGTAGATATCTTCCAAAACATATTTCTTGGTTGTACCCCCTTGTATTTCTTTAATTTGTCCTTCTAATGCTCTCATCTGTTGAGTAAGAGCACTAAAATCATTAAGGGTTTTTCAGGATCCTCTCTAATCTTTTCTGTATTGAAATCAAAGGGTAGTTTAGCTCCTTGTTTTGCTAGCAAAAGAAAGTATGTTTCTTTATTCCTCTCTAAAATATTGTCCAAGAGAGTATGAAATTGTGGATCCTATTCTGCTTCTTGAAGTATTTCCTTCGTTACTTCATCATTATTTTAATTATTCCCAATGTGAAGCTTGTGAAAAGGATTTTCTTCCCTATCACCCATGTTACAAAGTGGATTTTCCCTTTCGTCTTCTTCTATGTGCTTTCAAGATCTTGTGACAACAGACATAAGCTTATACCAAATTTTTACTAACTTTGAGCACAAATGGAAGAGTGCAATTTGTTGGATATCTTAGTCAGAATAGAATGAGGATTCTATTGGTATAACTAACTTAAAAAATTTATAATTTTTAGCTCGCGATTCCCTAGTTGGAAGGATGATGATCCTATTATGGGAATAAAAGTAGAAATCAGAAATGGATGTGAGGATGTACTTTGCGATGTTTTGATCTTAGTTTGAGAAAATAAGGAATTTGCAAAAGCCTAATGCTTCTAAGTTCTCTATTGCAACACTTGATCAGGACGATTGGAATACTGAATTGCTAGTTGTGAGATGGAAGAGGGATGAATGGGTTGACTATGATTGTGCCTTTATGAAAGATCTCTTCGTTGAAAGAAATCTTGTGAAGATAATGGCTTTAAAGAAAAATCATCAGTAAAACCCCTAGAAAAGTCATGATACTGATGGATGAAAGTACGATGCTCAAGCAAAAATTTCTGACTTTGGTATAAAAATCGTCTCCTTTTCAACAGTTTCTTGTAACTAAGGAACCTTTTTGGCTTCTTGATCTTTTTCTCAAGGGATTTCTTAACAAAGGTTGCAGATTTCTAGACCCTGAGCATAGAAAAAGACCAAACTTAATGGTAGATTACATCAGAAAAACTCTTTTGACTCATATAACAAATGTGCTACTTTTTTCAATGGATGCACTAAAATATCAAATCAATGCACTAGATTGTTGCATGGATGCATTGAAACAGAGCATAGATGCGCTATAACAAAGCATAGATGCACTAAAACAGAGCATAAATGCGCTGAAATAAAGCATAAATGCGCTGAAACAAAGCATAAATGTGCTGAAACAAAGCAGAGATGTGTTCAAACATAGCAGGAATGTGTTAGAATATCCATTCAATGCACTGAAATAGAGCAGAGATGTGTTAAAACATAGCAGGAATGTGCTAGAATATCCAGTCAATGCACTGAGACAGACATGTTTTGATATTTTTCTTATTTGGATGATCTTTATTAGATTTAATGTTTGAAAAACATGGCATGCAATAGAAAATTGTTATTTTAAAGTCCTAAAATCTAACAATGAGTGTATGTTCTTTGAGATTTCCATGGGTATTGAACAAAACAAACACTTTAGACAGACTCACTCTTAATTGTCAAAAAGGTCATCATAATAATCACAACCCACATCTTAGAATTGTGTCAACTCATACAGTTGTGTCACCCCCTAGAGGGCGCCTGTGTTTTTGTCTTTTCCAGGCACGTACTCGAAGTTAGATTTCTTGATCCCTTGAGAAAACGGTCCATGGAAATTATATGGTGAGTGTATTGGGGGCAGATTCTTCCCTCCCATTGCACTGTGATTATTCAAATGTTCAACTACTGACATGATTGGCTTCTACACTAAGGTTCATAGTAAGTGTTTTTGTTCAGTGCGGCAAATGATATACTCCCTCAAGAGACCTCCCAACCTTTAGAATAAAGGCTTTAGGGATGGTTATCTTTCACACTAGTGTTGAGTTGGATTTTCATCAACAACTCACTTTTGTTTAGAATGGGTTGGAATCCTTGGCTTTAGGTGTTCCCACTTAGGTCATTCCTCTTGGGTGAGTACTTTTTCCCACAAGAGCAAGCCTTCTAAAGGATTTAATAAAGCATGAAATACATGAAATGAAAAGATGAGTCTGGCGTTTTGATCACCCAATTAAGGGGAGAGCATAGGCCTATCCCCTGATAATCACAACAAATAATTTTGTTCAAATTTTAATCCCAAATGACAAATTTTCTAAGCTAAGTGAAGATGTTGCTTCACAACAAACATGGGATTCATTTTAACCAAGATAAATCAATTGTTTGGTGACTACCCTACGATTGGTTTATTCCATATTTAAATGTCTACCCTAGGATTGATTTATTTTAACCTTATGTAGAAAGTAAAAATCTATGTCCACAGACGCATCAAAATCAGGATTAAAATTTATAGTCTCATGGATGCGCTAAAAGAACACATAAATATGCTAAAACATAGCATAAATGTGCTAAAATAAATACAGGTATGCGCTAAAATAACACAGATATGCACTAAAATAGAGTGGAAATGCACTGAAATAGTTCTCATATGTGCTAAAATTTTCCAGGGATGTGCTAAAACGTGTCTCGTATGCGCTAAACTGCAAGTCCAGTCTGTAACCCGCCAAAAACTTGCAATAAAAATAAATAAAAAACGGGGCAAGAGCCTCACAATGGGTGCCAAAAATGTGTGTGTGAATATGTGTACTAATTAAAAGGATAAACAAACACACCAATGCACATTATATTGAAAAAATCTAAGTTAAAAGATAAAAAAACTCTCAACACAACAGCTTCTTCAAAGACGTCCCATTGTCCTCCATCTCTAAGAATTCGATGTAAATTGTTGGCTCTCAGTTGGTGTAAGCAGCAGCTTGGTAGAATGACAACTTAGAGAACGAGATTATGAAACATGCATTTCTATTGCTAAATGATATGAGATGATTAAGCTAAGATATGAAGCTAAAATGCTATGAAATATAAGATGTTATGCTTAAGAAAATAAGATTGCTAAATGTTGGATAAATGCAACTATAATGCTCACACTATATTCCCTAGATCTCATATCCTTTTCAAAGCACAAAGAGGTTGTATTTATAGAGTTTTGGAGGCAAAATCCTAGCTGGCAAAGATCGATGGTTGAAAACAAGCCTGTTAAGATGAACGGTGAAAGATGGAGAAGTTGGAAAAAAAGATGGAAAATAGAAAGAAAGTGGGAAGATGTTTCCTTCCCATAAAACCTTTCACTCAAAAATAAAGGAAACTTGCCATTTGTCAAGTTTAGTTATTTGGTTGAAGATAATTAAATAATAAAATTATTTAATTTCATGTGACATGTAGATTTGGAAGCTTCTAATTAAATATTAAAAATATTTAATTATAAGTGGGATGTGGATAAGAAGTTTCTAATTAAATATTTAATTATATGTGAGATGGCTTTTTAGAAGATTTAAAGATGATTTTATGATTTTGGAAAGAAGAATATTTACTTTATTTGAAATAAAGCAATGTGATAATTAAATTAAATAAATTGTAAAATTTATTTAATTAATTAAGAAGAAATGGAAAAGATGATTTTGGAAAAAGAAGGATATTTACTTTATTTGAAATAAAGCAATGTGATAATTAAATTAAATAAATTGTAAAACTTATTTAATTAATTAAGAAGAAATGGAAAAATGATTTAAATTAAATGAATAACTAAACTTATTTAAGTAAGATAAAGGAATGTAGAAAATGAACAATATAAATAAATTATTTAAATTCATTTATATGTAGATTGAATTTATAAGATTAATTAAATAACTTGTATTTAATTAATTACCAGACTTATTATAATGTGACCATTTTTAAGTGTATACAATAGTGTATAGGGTTTTGTCATTTATCTAAAAAATACCAATGTAATTGTAATATATCTCAAACTCCTTAGAGAAATGAAATATCTATAATTATTTGACCTTAGCACTTTGATCTTCTCACTAGTCTAATTTTCTAGGAGTACTTTGTATTATTTGAGCTTGAGAAAAGCATCAAACCTTCTTCTAATAAAATGCACAAAAGCATGTCTAAAATAATCATTAGTGAAATATACATAGTACTATGACTTACCAATTGAGTGTAAACCCATAGGACCAAAGACTTCATTGTGGATCACTTCCAACACATCCCTAACTTTAGAACATCCTAAATCAATCAATGGGCTATATTTTTTTTCAAAAACACAATGTTGACAAATATCACAACCAACGGAATAGCCTAACATATCTCTCACCATATTCTTTCTTTCTAATTCTTTTTCTCTAATATGACCCAACTACTGTTGCCACAATAAACCTAATTTAATTTTAATCACATTAAAAGAGCTACATAATGTTGATGCTTCCATCTTAAATAAAGTACCATTCCCCATTCCTTTAGCCAAATTGGATTTAACCAATCTACACCATTTTCATCAAATGTGACATGTACACATGATTTAATCATCTTAGAGATGAAAATTAAATTTCTATCTAAACTTGATATATGTAAAAAATTAAAGAGTTTCCTCACTCTCCCATCAATGAAAGGCACATTCACTTTTATGTAATTAACTATTTGTAGAGAGTTTATATCACAAAGGAAAACCTTTCTTCCATTGCACTCCTTATAATCACAATACTAATCCCTACAAGGAGTCGTGTGGCATGATGTACATGTTGTCACATGAAATTTCACCTTGCTTAAGATAGGTCCAACATTCCAATGACACAATGGAACTAACCTCAAGATTTGGGACCTTGCAAATGAGGTCAAATCTTCAAAACAGGTTGGCTTCCTTTCTAACCTGGATGCAAGAGTGTTGGACCAGCCTAACACTACATAAACCTAAAACTAATCCTATTCTACTAATTTCCAATAAAAATGGGAAGAAGGAATACATAAAATGGAAAGGGTAGTGATGCACCTAGATTAATGGTGTTTCTTCTTGCTTATTTTAGAATATAGAAGCAATGAAGATGTTAAGAAAGTCACATATTCTTTAGTTCTACTAACTCTTATAAGCTTATGTGAAGGTTAGGGTTTGATAGGTATCAGGAGGGAAGAATCATTCCACAGCTAACCCTACAAATAACACAACATACAAGCACACAAAAATAGAGCATATACACTTAGAAATGAAGGATATATGTTTATGCACAACACAAAAAAATGGAAGAGGGGAAAAATAGACAAATTTTCATTAATTCAGAGACATGAAGCCTTGTTACAATAGCAGAGACATAAAAAATACATAATTCTTTGTTAGAGAATTGGGATAAGAACCCTTAAAATAAGCACAAAATTTCATTTTATTCGTTTGAAGGTTGTAGGAGAAAGAGGGAATACATGAAAAAGGTAAAAACCCTAGCCACAACCCTACAAACATGTGTCCACCCCAAAAATCGAGTTGAAATCATATAAAAAAGGCCCTGACATTTACACCATGCATCTACATTGATGAATCTATGGATAAAGAGTAGAAACCCCCACAAAATTTGTTGCAAAATTATGGCTAGGAATGGCCCTGTAATAGAAAAGTATTCTAGAATCAATAAATGAAGCATGGGTGCCACTTTTTCCACTTATAATATATAAAAATATTAATTTAATTTTTCTATAGCTCCATAAATCAGATCTAGAAGTTCAGGGAGTCACTGCAACCTTAATGGCGTTTCTAGGTCGTAAACATGCTTCCTAGGAGTATCATCAAAGTTTTGGGCCCAAGCCTACCATCGAACTAATGAGTAAAAAATTAAATCATTTGTAACCCTAAAAGACTAATTTTGTGAGGAATAAATCCTTAGGCTTACCATATATCACTTTTTGGAAAGTTAGGGAGAAGAGCACCCTTGATTCCTAAAACCCTGATGAAAAGACCTCTATCGGACATCATGCTTCAGGCTTTGGGGCTACTGCTTACTTCCTACTAAAGAATAATAAAATGAAGAACATTGAAAAGTCTAATCCATAAAAGACTGCTTCTATCAGGCATCATAAAAGTCTCTTATCGCTTGCTAAAGGAGAGGAAGAGGGACACCAAAAGTCTGAATTCTGGTGAAAATATTTGGAAGAATGTGGGGTGAAAGGGAGAAGTTGGTATTCGTGAATCGGGAATGATGCTTAATAGATGTCAAAAAGGAAAGAGCTTAAAGAGAAAACTCGAAGGCCAAAAACTAATGAAAGGACTTGGGAAAATTGTGAAGGGAAGATTTCAAGCATTGAGCTTCATGGGAAAAATCTACCACATACCAAAAGGCATCGAGAAAATATGATCCTTGAAACCCCAAAAAACCTCAAACCTAGGCATTATACAATGTTTCCTTCATTGGGCATTAAGAATTGGGCATGTCTCTTATAACATAATTTTTAAGAATATGAAGATAAAGATAACACCAACAACCCAAAGGCCCAAAACACTAACAAAAAACTAATACTTAGACACTTCTTCAAGGACTTGGACTTTAGGGGTCAGGGAAACTTTAAGGTATGCAAATGATTAACGGTATCACTGATGACCCAAAAGATCGACAAATTCAACACTTAAAATATTTTTAAGGGAAAGTAGGTCATATTCAGAAGCCGATAGAGATGGAATACAAGAGAATAACTAAAATCCTGAAATGTCCAACACTTAGTCATTTTGGATTTTTGTAACTTGGGTTTTGACTAAGGCATGAATGAAGAGGGTTAATGCAAATTTGAGAGGAGTGAGATCATGCAATATGGCCCAGGTAAGATATCTCAAATCATTCATTGCTAATGGGCCATGAAGATGACGTGAAATTTCAATAGTACCTAAGTCATCCAACCAAGAATCGTCACTAACAACATTAGCAGATAAAAATATAACCGACCTACTAATTAATGGTATAGGGTCTACAAAAAATTGTCGTTCTTCTTGAACATATAATATTTCTTTATGTGACCTCTCTTGACACAAATCTAACATTTTCCCTTGGGCTTAGTTTAATAATTATGCATGTTCTTCTTATACTTCTTATCTCAACCACCTTTTTTACCCCCTCTATCATTAAACCTACCCTTTACAACTAAGGCATCACTAGAGGAACTATCCATGGATTTTATCCTAATTTCTTCACTTAAAAGACTCTAATAACCTCTTCTAGAGGTGAAGATAAATTTCTACTACTTTTCATAATAAAATTATCCCTTGAATCAGGTAAGGGACATTTCAAGAATCCACTTACCATCTTCTTCCATATTGAATCCTATTGATGTTAACTAACTCAAAATCAAAGTCAAAGTTTTGAGATGATCATTCACCAAGTCTCCATCTTTCATCTTCAAGGAATATAACTTCCTCTTCGAGGAATATAACTTCCTCTTCAAGAATATTTAATACAAGAATCTTGGATTGAAATAAGGTTCATATCTTCTTCCATCATAAATATGAAAAAAATTCCTTTGATAGATTTAATTAACATAGAATCTCAAAGACATATATGAATAATACTTCTAGATTTCTTATCCATTTTATTCCAACCCTCGTTAATCACACTAATAGGTTTTATTGAAGAAGATATTATTTTTCATTAATATATTTCTACTAAGATGTCTTTAATGAGAAATGGGATTAACTCTTATAGTGAAAGCATATACAAACAATGAACACTCTTATATGTTGATTAAAGTAGCATGTGTTTAATAATTTAATTATATGATAAGAAACATATATCAAAAAATTAAAATAATAAAAATCATATGAAACATATAACATTATAATTTACATGGGGAAATTATCTTTGAACAACTCCACCATAAAAATATCCTTGAGTAGATTCTAGATGGATCTCATAGTGATTTTCTTCTAGGTTTTACTTCAAAAAATTATTCTACAAGATTTTGGTCAAGATTAGTAAGCACGTCAATAACTAAAACTCTCTCCTTCTAAAGCTTAAGAGAATTTAAAAAATCCTTTAAATGTGGAGACATCAAGATCCCAATATATAGGTTTTTCTCTAGTGATCATTTGTTCAATGATTGGGAAGCCTATATGAAAGCCAATATGGTCAATGTTGTGACAATAATCGATCAAAAAAGACTTTGTTGTTGGGAAGAGACTGTTGCAGGGAAGTTGGTTGGTGGAAAACTAGTATTCAAAAATTTGTAAATGTATCAACCACCTATCATTTAGAAAACTAAATTAGATTTTACATCTATTCATTTGAATTGTAACAACAACAAAAAATAGAAAAAATGTGATCATCTTCAAGAGATATGGCTTGGTCTTGTAAAACATTGTCCATATTTTTTTATCTAATTTTCCTCTAAATTGGGTGACAATGGCTTGGTCCCAAATTCAACATTGGGTATCTATCAAGGTAGCGAAATATGTAGCACCTCTATCATATTTAAATTTTGGATGCACAATAATGTATAATAAGAAAAATGAACATGAAAGTAACCCTTTTCATACCATCTTTGAAAATCCTTAGGAATAGTGAAAGGTAAGTATATGGATTGGATACCTAAGCCTTTGACTTGTAAATTGAGTTTTGACTGCTTAACTATAGTTAACATTTTTTCTTTAATTCCCTTCTCGTGGTATAGATCTGAAATATTAACTTCAAAAAGTTAAAGTTATATTTTTCATGAACAAGCATCCCATTTTATTCACGATAATCATGAATTGGTATAGTGTCAAATGTATTGATGTCCATTGATATTTTACTAGCCATTGAAACGAATTACAAAGTATAAGTTATGAATGATTACTTGAAATTTTAGCTTTTGCTTAACTAGTATAATTATTTTATCTTATAGATACCCTCAAAATTCCTCATTAGCTAACAAGTAGGTCTTATTCTTGTAGTCTTCCCAAATACTAGAGGGATTACACTGAAAGTTTTAGAATTCAAGAACTATAACTAAATAAATAATTATTTTTTTTAATAAACTTAGGCTCTGATACCAATCTATATAAGCATATACTTTATTGATTTGAAACGAGGTTACAAATATTTGTTCAAGTCAACAAGGACTTAAATAAATTACAAAATAGATTTTTGATTAGTAAGATCACATTGATCACAAGATAAGATTATAAATTTATTTGAAGACTCTACTACTATCAAACTATGACTCTATCGAACTCTAAACACTTGACAATTAATGATCAAAATGATCTTGTGATGCCTCATTTATAGAACTATGAGACTAGATCAATGACTCATAACAAGATGCTTGATCAAAACTCACAAAATGAATAGAAAATTTATGTATAAAGATGTCATTAGGTGGCATAAAAGTTGGCAGACATGGTAGGTGGTAAGTGAATATGTTGATAGGCGATGATGCTCTTTAATTTCTTTTGTCTATTTTGTCTTTTCCTTTTTATTATCTTTTTTGTCCTCTAATCTATATATGGCTAATTTAAGAATAGAAAGTTTTACTTGAACATCATTATTTATCAAAGATGTGTATGTTTTTATTAAAATGAAAGGTTCATATTTAGTGAGATAAATATTCAAGAAATAAATCACTATTCATATCATTGAATTTCATAAAATTTATAATGAAGAATTTACTATTGATAATGATATGGACATCTTGAGCGTATCTTTCCATTTTCAATTTTTCACTAGTAAGGGAATGTCCTTCTGGGATTTATGGTCTTGGTTTCCAATGTGTTTTTGGAATAGCTTTAGTATTTTCAAATGATCTTGTTGATCCAGAATTAATAAATACATCAAACTCTAAAAGCTTGTAATTTGGAAAAAAAACAATTGTAATCTAGTATACACACTATTATTTACAAGATAAATTGCTTCAACCTTTTCTCTTTCATTTTCACTTTTAGAGGAAGAATGACTGATTGAATTTTATCTATTTGAAAATACGAATTTATCCCATTGACTTATTTAGTTGCTTGATTTTTCTACTATTATATGACCAATCTAATTTTAGCCTTGTATTCCATGATCATATCTATTTTTGTAAATGTAGTTATCATTTCATCACATTCACCATGAAAGATTTGATCATATTTTTTATGTTGAAACCTGCTGGAATATTTACTAGTTGGTCTATTTCTTGAATGCCAAGCAGTTGGCTTATAACCTAAATTTGTCTTTCATAATCTTTAAGCTCCTTTTGAATCTGTTATTTTTTCTTTAATTCTTCTAACATCAGAAGATGTTTTCTCCCTTGTGCTTCTTTCTTCCTTGGTTGCAATTTTTTATGGATTTTCATTCTACTCCACTTCTATTTTTTCTACACTTATTTTATATTTTGTTATAGAAGTGTATAAAATCTTCATTTTCAACATCAAATGAACTTTTAGAAGATGAATATTTTTTCTTTAACTTTTCTTTTACCATACTGTAGGATTCTAAAAAAGGCAAGAAGTTCATAATATTGGGTTTCCATATATTGGTATGCTTGTATGGAAGGTAGATTATCCCAATATTTAATCGCATCACTATGTTGGAAAACTACATACTCCTATAGAAAATTTATATTCTATCTTGGAAAATTTGTGGCATAATGAGGTCCTTGACAAATATAGCATGTAACATTCTTAGTGTGATTCCTAGGAGTAGTTCTTTTCTAAGAACATATGGTGGAGGTATGAATCCTTTCGTTTTGAAATCTTTATTTTTGGATTGGAGAGATTCCTAAGCATTAGATTGTATAATATCTGAGTAGCTTCTTGAATCTTATTAGTTGTATTTACAAAAAATATCTAAAAAATGTATTTCAACTAAGGAAATATTGGATCTATAATAACCACTCTACCAATATTTATATTTTTACAATATCAAATCCATCATCAATTCTTATAGTAGGTCCATGGTCTACCAATCCTTCCCACCAATCTTTGATCTTATTAGAAAATAATCGTTCAACACAATATTTAAACCTTTTTCGAATTGGTCCAAGAGGGTTTTTATTCAAATAGATTCCTTAAAGTATCATAACAAGTACATGTTGCATCATAATAATATATCAATTTATCAATGTTAAGAATACAACCATTGGCAGAATTTGACCTCATTTGTTCTAGATGAAAATTTTCACCTAAAGGTTTTTTTTTTACTTCATATAACCCTTATATATTTATTTTATCATATTCTTCTCATTCTACTTGACCTTCTACATAATCTAGTTCTATTTATATGTTTGTTCCTTCATCTTTTTCAAATTTTGAAGACTCTATGATGAACATATTGAATTCTATGTCTAAAAAATATTTCATTGGTTCATTATTTGCAAACACAAGTTATGGCATTTCATCTGTAATTAAAATTTCTTATAGCTAGTATTTTTGTTCGAGAATTGATTTAATATATTATTTTATAGTACCTTTTTTAATTTTAGGACCAAATAATCCTTTCATTTTCTAGATGGCAACCCTAGGCTTATGGATAGATACAATTTTACTTTTATCCTCTTCAAATCTATCTCATTTTAATTTTCACTCAGATATTTTTACATAAGATCCAACTTTATCCAATTTTATAGAAACATAATCAAGCATGACTTTATTTTCAGATAATTCTTTCTTCAATTTGTCATTATTGTTACTTTTTTCACATATGAGGTCTATGACAGCTTTCATTCTAGCTTAAGAATTTTGGACTCTATGGAGACTAGTATTTTCTATTCTTGTATGGTGTGAGAGGTTGCAAATTTTTATATAAGATTGATAAGAAGAATTTTCAATCTTATTGACCTTTTGTTGGGAATCTTGCCTTATAAGAAGAGTATCTTTGTGTCTATTACAAGGTCATCTATGTTTTCTTGAGCAAACTTTTTTCACTAAACCATCCAATTTATCTTGGCCGTATAGTTCTTTTGTTTCTTTCTTATTTAGGTGTTGGCCATATTTTTGGCTCATAATTTTAAATTTATTCTTTCTTATCATCTTCTAATTCAAGTTAGAATTTAGTGGTTTTCTCTATATTTTCTAGGTAGATATTCCCTAATCATGGTAGCTCTTTCAGGAAACTTTCCTATCTTAATACCTTTTTCTTTTTATCATCCTTTTCCTCTTCCTCTTTTGGGGTTAGTTCTTTATTAATGCTTACTTCCTTGGCTAACATATCCATCAACTAAGCATTGTTATTGAGATATATTAAGGTTTCCATGGAATCTCTAGAGGGATAAGGAATAATTATAAAAAACTATTGGATCTAGGGCTCATCCACCCTATCATTTATCCTAAATGGATCTCTAATGTGGTTCTTGATAGAAAGAAGATAAAATTTATCCATGCTTGTAGTAATTTCTAAGACATTAAAAATTCATGCTCTAAAGATGACTTCTCATTACCCAAATTTGATATGATAATGGACCTCATAGTTGGGTATGAAATGTTGTCCCTCATAGATTTTTTTTTGAGATATAATGAAATCTAAATTAAAATTTAAGATCAATATAATATGGAATTCATCACTCCATGGGGAACCTTTTCTACAAGATTATGCCTTTAAGACTCAAAAATTATAGTACAACCTACCAACAATCCATGACCATCATATTCTATGATATGTTAGATGACAATGTTGAAGACTATGTGGATGACATCCTAAGGAAACTAAAGTGCAAGGAAGACCACCCAATTATTTTCTTAAAAATTTGAATAAATATTTATAGAGACAAGTTATAGAACCAAAGAGAGAATAAATCAAGGAACATGGAACCAAACTTAAAAGGTCACTAGATTAGACTCTAGCATGTTTCAAAAACATCTATGTGCATCATTATCTTCCATGTGAAATGCAACAATAAAATATTCTTAGAAAATGTCCTAAAATCTTCTAGTAGTTTTCCTAAGCTATTCAATTAAGCAAAGGGGCATACTAGAAAATCTTAGATAATACAAATACAAATAAATACAATAAATAGTGATTTAATTATATTTAATGAATAAATGAACTAAATAATTAATAAGAAATTACTTGCAAAATTATGTGTGGTTTAGTATGTAGTTCCACTTTCGTTTATTTCTTGTTAATGTGAGATCGGTGCTTTAGCTCTATTGTTTCCTTATGTTTGATGGGGTGATTATTTTATGGCTCTGATTGATGTGTGAACCACCGCATGTTCGAAATGAAATTTCTAAACACGTCGGTTGATGGCATTTTGTGTGTTTACATGATTGGTTTATCATTATGCTTCAGTTTAGTGAAATGTATTATTATGCTATGATTAAATGTGAGCCTAATTATTGGTGTTTAGAAGGAATGATTTATTTAAGTATTTATATGATGGATGTACAAATGTTGCTTTATGCTTATGTTATTGGACCCTGTTGGGATGATCATGATGTGTTTTGGTTATATATACATTGAGCAGGTACCCTTGACATGCATTGAATGGCAACAAGTACAAGGTTATTTTTCCACCTGGCTACATAGGTCTGAGTTATTCCCCAATGATGGTTAATTCAAAGATTTTGCATTGGGCCCCTTCATATCCATTCCCTGGTCGTACTCTAATCCAATACGGTATGTGTCATATTTGACCTTATGCGAACCTAGATCCAATTTAGGTGTTATTCTGGGATCCCTATGTGTCGTGAACAACTCGTAAATGTTTGATTTAATTTGTGGTTTAAATTCTATATTTTCTCGTAAATGAAATATTAGGAATTCAAATGATTCTAATATTTATTATCAAAATATTCTTTTTGTTTTGGGAAAGGGAAAATAGAGATGAAAGTAATTTATTGTTTAATTTAAATTTCAAAAATTCCTCAAGTTAGGAATTACGAGTTATGTTTGATTTAATTATCTTATTTGAATTTTGGATTTCGTAAATTTAAATAAAAATATGCTTATATGGATTTAATGGTTAAATTATATGTTAAATAGTGTTTTAAATGGATTTAATTGATTCAATTGATTTTGGGAGAAATTGAGGGAGTTTGAATTCCAAACTAGAAAATGAATTTTAATTGGGTTTTGAAATGGGTAAATAGGGAAAACGTTTCTATTTTCATTTTTATGTTGTGAAATTGGGAAAATAGTGGGAGAGAACAACTTTGTTTGAGCAATTTGGAAAATTGTTGATTGGGAATGCAATTCTTATCAGAATTCAATGAGGTCAGATCTATTGGGATAGGAATCAAAAAGGGATTGTGCTTGCTTGTTTTCATGACTCTTCATTTGGCATGCTTGGCAAATTTCTCATTTCAAAATTTGAAGGGCATTGAGGTATTTTCCTTGTTTAATTCGTTTGAGAATTTTTCTTCAATTTTTTTTGTAGGAGAATGATTAGGGGAGTGTATAATCCTCCCCTCTCCTTTTATTTTGCAATTTGATTTGTATAATGTGTAGATTTATTTAAATTTTGAAAATGGCGGGGTTACTGTGCCCAATTTTTCAAGAAATGATGAAAATGTCAATTTTACATCTTAAGAGGGGTTTTGTTTGTATTTGCAACCAAAGGGTATTCTTAGAATTTTGATTTTTAAACTTTGAAATTTTGATAAATATTAATCATGGAATTGGGAAAAACTTGGTTTTTGCTTTGTTAAAGTATTTGGAAAATTTGAAAGTTTTGCATGAAAATGGATGATTTTGAATGTTTTCAAAAGGTGGAACTTCATTAAATGTCATCATTGATGTTGTGGGAAAGTTTCATCGAATTTGGACAAATTTGTATTTTTGCATTATTTTTCATGCCACTCATTGGAGGGTGTGATGAGTGTTTTGGAATGCTCTGAAAAAGTTGTACTTTGTGAAATGTGATATTATGCATTGTGGGAAAGTGTTAGTGAAATTTGGAAATTTTGTGTTTTGCATTGGTTTTTATGCCACACTCGTTGGAGAGTGTGAAGAGCCTGGGAATAAGGTACTAGAAAGGGTTATGGGAGAGGCTCCCAATGTGTCCCCGACCCAAAATGGCAAATAGGTTGTGTTTGCATTTTTGTCATTGATTTCAACAATTAGTAAGGGTTATCATTGATGTTGTGTTAACAATGGATTTGTTGATGTTCATGGTTGGATGTAGTCATGCCTTATTTGATGAGTTGTTGATGTTCATGGATTTTCATGGTTGGATGTAGTCATGCCTTGTTTGTATGAGTGATTGATGTTCATGGTTGGATGTCGTGCCTTGTTTAATGACAATTAGAGTTGTATTGTGTATGGTTGTTGATAGCAAAGATAATATCATGATGATATATTAAGATGAGGATTAGAAGCATTAAGATGAAGATTCAAAGTAATATTGAAGTTGGAGAGATGTTACCGATGATCTCTAGTGTGTTGTATGCTCTCTCCTATTGCTCCTATGGAATTATTTGTTGCTACAAGGAAGTTCTAGTCTCTACATGTTGGTGAAAGTTTCTTCTACAAGAAGTTGCTTTGAAGACTATTTGGAAGAATGCCCTGCATTCCTCCACCTTTGGACATATGGTCTTGTGAATTGGGATTCGGTGTTTATGTTTTGTGGATGTTGCACTCCTATATTTTCAGGTCACTAGCATTTCTGAGGAGATTTCTGGTAATTACAGTGGGTTGGTAGTTTTGTTGGTTTCCTGGACTTGTCCAAAAAATGCTCTGCATCTCTCCACGTTGATGTTTTTGCTCCTATGGCTTGGTGAACAAGCTCTTAGTGTTTGTGTAGTGTGTCAGCTCAGTTTTCATGTAATAAAGTGTTTCACAAGTTGGTTTATTAATTTTTCATCTCATGCTATTTTGTGCTTATGGGATGAAGTGTTCTATTTTTGTTTTATTTGTGGTGGTTTTTTGTGGCATGACAGTGTGAAATAAGTATTTGGAAGTGTTTTTGGATTTTCATAGAACATCTCTTTGTGGTTCGCACGTCAATGATTGATCTCTTTGGTGTTGCATATTATCTTGAGTTGGTTTTTTGGTAAATTTATGGATGGCTAGTCGACAGGGCTTGTTTTCTTGCTTGCGCTATGTGCTTGGGGGTTTGTGCCAGCATTTGAGGTTGTGTTAAGATGTATTTGTGTCCTGACCTATCTCTTTGAGAATCTCATTGAGTAATTTTAGTTGAAGATGTGTTTTGTGTTGATTAGTATTGTGCTACACGTTTCCTTATAGTCGACTTAGATTTTTGTGCACCAATATGTTTGTTGTTTGGGATCACATTGGAAGATATAATAAGTTTTTTTTGGTCCTCTCTATATCTTGGATAGGACTGCATTATGTTTTTGTGTCCAACTCGTTGGGATCATTGTTTGTATTCTATTCTGGCTGACCTAATTGAGGTTTTGTGATCTTGCAGAGGACATAAATGCAAGATCAATTCAGTTGCAAGATGAATGAGTGTGGTGTGATGTGAGATTATGGATCTTGGTGAAGTGAGTTATGAAAGATAAGCATTAGATGAGCTTTAACTCCTTAGTCAAAAAAGTATATTGTTGACATATGTTATAATTCGATATCTTCGTGTATCCTCCTATCAAATAGTGAGTCTCTTCAACGGTTCCTTGTAATTTGTATCTTTCCTTGGGGTTGGGTGCCTCAATATTGTAAGTCCTTTGTATATTTCCCTAATGTTGTGTGCCTTAGCCTACAAAAAAAGTTGTAATTCTATAAGTAGTGAGCTTCCTAAATTGAGAGATTTCTCTCGGTGGTTTTTGCCTTCTTGGGTTTTCCACGTAAATCTGGTGTTATCTTGTTCATGTTTGTTCATTTCCTTATCTTTCATTGTTGTTGACTTTTTTAAGTGTTGTTGATATGATTAATGGTTATTGATCTTGTTAATATTTTGAATTTGTATATTGTTGAAGGGTTTAAGATTTGGATCCAGTTTAAGTTTTGATAGATATTGATTCACCCCCCTCTTAGTATCTGAGTGTGTTCAACAATTGGTATTAGATCTAATTTCCTTTGAAGAAGCTTAACCACTTGAGGAAAGATCTAGGATGGCACATGATGTATCTTACAAGGTTCCTAGGTTTGATGGGAAAAACTACGCCTTTTGTAAAGTAAGAATGGAGGCCATCTAAACTCGTTGGGGTTTGGTGTTTGACAATCTATCAAGGATGGTTATACTACACCTTCTGCTCCTCCAACAAATCCAACTGAGATTAGGTTGTATGAGAACAATTCCAAGGAAAAGAATGCTATCATGTGTGGGTTAGCTAGTTCAACTTTTGAAGGTGATGAGTTGCAATTCTACTAAGGATGTATGGTAAAAGTTGAGCATCATTTATGAAGGAGATGATAAAGTGAAGCAAGCCAAGATGCAAATCTTCAAGAATAGATTTGAAACATTGAGGATGACTGGGGATGAAGATATTACTAGTTATATTCTCTGGGTGGATGAAGTTGTTACTAGCATAAGAGGTCTTGGTGGAGAAGTGAAATAAGATGAGATTAGGAAGAATGTTTCAAGATCTCTCCCTAAACCTTATAGTCATAAGGTATCTCCTATTGAAGAGTCTAAGGACTTGCATAATTATTTGGTAGATGAAATGTTTGGTGCTCTCACTACCTTTGAAATAAGAGAATTTGATAAAGATGTTCCAAAGAAGAAAGCAGCATTCAAAGTTAGTAAAAAGATAGAAGATGATCCAATAGATCAAAATAATGACTTTCACGAGGTAGAAGCAAACTTTGTGAGAAGATTGAAGAAAGGCCTTGGAAAATACAAAGGTAAGCTACCTTTCAAGTGTTTCAATTGTGGGAGGATTGGTCATTTTGCATCTAAATATCCCTATAAAGAATCAAAAGATGGAAGCAAAAGAGAGGAGTTCAAAAAGATTTTATATTCCAAGAAGAGTAGTTTTTCTTCAAAAGATGAGGATAGTGATTCAAATGATGAAACCTTATTCATGGCCTTGAATGTGAAAAAAAAGGGGTGATATTGAAAAATGTAAGAAGTTTGGTACTTTGTAGGTTGAAAAAGTTAATGAAAGTTCAATGGTTGTGTGGATTTCCTTTCATGCAAAGGAAGAAGCAAATTATTGGGTGATTGACATTGGTTACTCTAACCACATGACTAGTGACAAAAGAAGGTTCACCAGTTTTAAGAAATGTAATGGTGGAGTTGTTAAGTTCAGAGGTGATGAGTCAACACAGATTTGTGGAAAGGGTGCTATAACAATTGATGAAAAGAACGGGACTAAGGATGTTCTCTATGTCAAAGGACTGAAGCATAATCTTCTCAGTGTCATTTAGATGTGTGAAAAAGGATATAACCTTACATTTCATGCCAAGGGTTGTGAGATCAAGAATGCAAGGTCCAAAAGATTAGTTGCAAAAGGCACTAGGACAAATGGAAATTTATATCATCTAAAGGAGGCAAATGGAAGAATCTTCTTATTAGCTCAATCTGGTGAGTGTTAGCTATGGGACAAGAGAATAGGACACATCAATTTTGACATTATGGTAAATATCAGTTATACTCATTCAGTGAGAGATATTCTTAAGATAACTAAGCTTGCAAACACATTATGCAAGGAGTGTCAAATGGAAAGAAAACAAAGACAAATTTCAAGAGCAAGGAGTGTTCTTCTATAACTCCATTAGAGTTTATTCACACTGACCTAAGCGGACCTACAAGAAAAAAGATTCAACAAGGTAAAAGGTATTTCATGGTTCTTATTGATGACTATTCTATAATGACGAGCTACATTTCTAAGAGAAATCAAAAGCTTTAGATAAGTTTAAAATTTGAGAATAAAAATTTGAGAATGAAATGGATGCTAAGATCAAATGTTTAAGGTCATATGGAGGAGTGAATTTACTTCAAATAAATTTGAAAACTTTTCTGAAATTCATGGTATTAGGAGACATTTATCAGCTCCAAGGACCCCTCAATGGAATGGGGTAGTGGAAAGGAATAATAGGACTCTCCAAGAGATGGCTATGTCTATGTTGAAAGATGTTGATCTACTTGATATATATTGAAAGGAAGTAGTTCACACTATTGTCTATTTTCTTAATAGAGTACATATGAGGGTTAATGGAACTAAGACCCCTTATGAGCTATGGTATGGAAGGCCTCCTACTATTAAATACTTCAAAATCTTTGCCAACAAACGTTACATCAGGAGAGATGAAGAGGATCTTGGAAAGTTTGATTCAAGGTGTGATGAAGGGATCTTTCTTGGTTACTCACCTAGGAGCAAGGCCTATAGATGCTACAGCAAGAGATTGTGAAAGATGATTGAAACCACAAATATTAAGGTAGATGAAGATTTGTGCCATGTCTCACAAGAACCAGAGGTTTGCAAATCTGATATACCTCCTTGTATTGAAGAAGAAGAAGAAGAAGAAGAAGAAGAAGAAGAGAAATAAGATAAGGAACAAGAAAAAAAAAATTGTTTCTAAGACTCTAGAAAAGTATGTGTAGAAGAACTATTCTATAGATTAGATCATTGGTGATAAGAATGAAGGTTTTTTGACCGAGATAAGGCTTGTGAAAGTAAGTGAGCAAGTAAATTTTTGTTTACTTTCAAAGGTAGATCCCAAGAACTTTGATAATGCTAGAAAATATGAAGGTCAATTGAAGGCAATAGAAGAAGAATTGAATCAAATAGAAAAGAATCTAAAGTGGGATTTGGTTCCCATACCAGCTGATAAGAATGTTATAGGAACAAAGTGGGTGTTCTAGAACAAGTTGAATGAAGATGGTGAAGTTGTGAGGAACAAAGCAAGATTGGTGTAAGGGTTATTCAAAATTTAAAGGTATTGATTTTGAGGAGATCCTTGCTTTGATATTCAGAATGGAGGCAATAAGGATGTTTATTTCCTTTGTTTCTTATAATAATTTCAAAGTCTGCATATGGATCTCAAGTCATTTTTATTGAATGGTGATTTAGAGGAAGAGGCATATATTAAGTAACCGGATGGTTTCCAACTATCAAAAGACCCGTACATGGTATATAGAATCAAGAAAGCATTGTATGCACTCAAGCAAGATCCTAGAGCTTGGTATGCTCGGTTGGATAAGTACTTACTTCAGAAAGGTTTTAAGAAAGGTATTGTAGATAGTAATATTTACACTAAGATAGAAGAAGACAATATTTTGATATTTGCTATATATGTTGATGACACCATCTTTGGTAGAGATGATAATATGTGTAAGAAGTTTGCATAAGAGATGTAGAAAGGGTTTGAGATGTCTATGATTGGTGAGTTTACTTTCTTCCTTGGGCTTCAAATTTTTCAACTAGATGATGGTATCTTTATTTATCGGGATAAATATGTTAAAGAGATGTTGAAGAAGTTTTGAATGGAGGATTCCAAACTAGTAAGTACTCCTATGATCATCAATAGACACTTGAGAAAAACTGATGAGTCTTCAAAGGTTTATTAGACTGTTTATAGGTCTATGATTTGAGGTTTATTGTACTTGACTACTTCAAGACCTGATATTATGCATGTAGTATGTTTGGTTTCTAGATATCAAGCTAATCCTAAGCAATCTCATGAGAAAGCAGTAAAAAGAATATTCAGATATTTCAAGGGAACTCTGAATTATGGTTTGTGTTATAAGAAAGATGAAAAAATTTCTTTGAGTGCTTATACTAATGTTGATTGGGCAAGATGTTTGGATGATTAGAGAAGAACCAATGGAAGTAAGAAGTGGGACTCAGTATCCTTATCTACATCAGAAGCTGAGTATATTGTTGCAGCATCTTGTTGCACCCAAGTGATTTAGATGAAGTAGACTCTAAAGAATATAAAGGTGGTGTATGATGAACCTATTCCCATATTATGTGATAATACTAGCGCAATTAACATTTCCAAGAATCTGGTGATGCATTCAAGGACCAAACATATTTCTATCCAATATCACTTTCTAAGGGAAAAGGTTGTAGAACAAGAAGTCGGATTGGAGTATGTGCCTACTAAGGATCATATTGTAGATAAATTCACTAAGGTGATTTCAAAGGATACTTTTGATAATCTCCAATAGAAGTTATGAGTCATTGCCCCTCCTTTTTCTAACTAGATTCATAGATGGTGCATCTATTTAAGGGGAAAAATTCATGTCATATCCTTTTGTCCTGGATCGATGTGTGCTACCTCTCAGGGGGAGAAGGTAGTTGGTTGGTTATTGCTAATAGGGGAGCATGTATAGTTGTTTGAAGAAAAAGTGTTTCTAGTCAAAGGGGGAAAATGTTTTGATGATTTAAATGAATATCATTTTGCCCCTTGTCCTTGATGACAAAGGGGAAGAATGTGCAGGTGTGTGTTTCCATCAATGCCAAAGGGGAGATTATTGGAATTGGTTTTCATTTATGTCAACATTTGGGAATATTTTTACACGTGTTTATGAGATTGTTGCACATGTGTTTGGCATTGGTTTTCATTAATTTCAAAACTCAATTAATTTCCATTGATGATGTGTTAATAGTGGAATTTTTGATATTCATGGTTGGATGTAGTCATGCCTTGTTTGATGAGTTGTTGATGTTCATAGTTGGATGTACCCATGCCTTGTTTGGGTGAGTGGCTAATTCTCATGTTTGGATTTCATACCTTGTTTAATGACAATTAGAGTTGTATTGTGTATGGTTTTTGACAACAGACATGGTATCATGATGATATATTAATATGAGGATTGGAATCATTAAGATGAAGATTAGAAGTAATGCTAAAGTTGGAGATATGTTGTTGATGATTTCTAGTATGTTGTATTTTCTCTCATATTTCTCCTATGGAAGCATGTGTTATTGCAAGGAAGTTCTAGTCTTTGCATTTTGTTGAAACTTTCTACTACATGAAGTTGCTTTGAAGATTGTTTGGAAGAATGCTCTACATTCCTCCATCTTTGGAGATATGATATTGTAGTTTGGGATTCACTAAAATATTTATGTTTTGTGGATATTACACTCTTATATTTTCAAGTCACCAAGGTTTTCAAGGAGGTTTTTGGTAATTTCAATGGGTTGGTTGTTTGGATGAAAATGCTTTGCATTTCTTCGCATTAATGTGTTTGCTCTTGCAACTTAGTGAACATGCTCTCAATTTTTGTGTAGTGTCTAAGTTTAGTTTTCATGTAATAAAGTGTTTTTCAAGTTGGTATATTAATGTTTCATCTCATGCTTGTGTATTATGTGCTTCTAGGATGAATTGTTCTATTTTTTTGGTTTATGATGGTTGTTTGTGGCATGAAAGTGTGAAAGAAGTATTTGGAAGCGTTGTTAGGTGTTCATAGAAAATCTCTTTGTGGTTTGAATGTCAATGATTGATCTCTTTGATGTTGCATATTGTTTTGAGTTGGTTTTTTGGGAAATTTGTGGATGTCTAGCATACAAGGCTTGTTTTCTTGCTTGTGCTATGTGCTTGGGGGTCTACACCAGCATTTGAGGTTGTCTTAATATGTATTTTGGTCTTGACCTATCTTGTTGAGAATCACATTGATTAATTTTAGTTGAAGATGTGTTTTTGGGTTGAGTGGTATTGGGCTACATGTTTCATCTACGTGTTTCCTTATTAACTTGGATTGTTGTGCACCAACATGTGTTTTGTTTGGGATCACAGTATAAGATGTAATAAGATGTTTTATGTCCTTTCTATCTCCTGGATAGGATCACATTATGTTTTTGTGGCCAAATTTTTGGGATCATTGTGTGTATTATGTTCTGGCCGACCTAATTGAGATTTTGTGATCTTGTGGAGGACATAAATGCAAGATCAATTTAGTTGCAAGATGAGCGAATGTGGTGTGATGTGTTAGTATGGATTGGTGTAATAAGTTATGAAAAATAATTTATATGAGCTTTAGCACCTGAGTCGGCAGAGTGTACTATTGACATATGTTGTAATTCTATATCTTCATGTATCCTCCTATCAAATGGTAAGTCTCTTTAGCAGGTCCTTGTAATTTGTATCTTTCCTTGGGGTTGTGTGCCTCATTATTACAAGTCATTTATATCGTTCCCTAAGGTTGTGTGATAGCCTTCAATTCCTTCTGGGAGTAGTGTACTTCCTTAGGTAGTGATCGTTAAAACAAATTATAATTCTAGAAGCAGTGAGCTTCCTATATTGAGAGATTTATCTTTGTACTTTTTCCGTTCTTGGGTTTTCCACATAAATCTAGTTTTATCTTGTACATGTGTGTTCATTGCCTTATCTTTTATTGTTTCTAATTTGTTTAAGTATTATTTATTTGATTAAGGATTGTTGATCTTGTTAATAGTTTGAATTTGTATATTGTTGAACGGTTTAAGATCTGGAGGGTTTAAGTTTTGATAGATATTGATTCATCCCCCTCTCAGTATCTGAGTGTGTTCAACAGGATGATCATGGGTGGGATTAATTTAATCAATTGATAATTAATGAAACATGGATAATCAATTAAGATAATGGATGCCCCTATTATGCCTTGAGTGCTAGTACAGACTAAGGATGTTTGGGAAGACATGCCAACTCAAGGAGCTTGGGTCTTGTAAGATCAAGTATCCTCATTTTTATGAGAGGAGTACTATATTCCATGAGTGCCATACCTTCGAGTACCATGATGACACTCCCTAACTAGCTCTCTAGCATCTTACCCTAGTGTCTTGTGTGTGTGTGATCTTCCATTGGTGAGTTGGCCCAATGATGATCCTTGTGATACCATTCCAATGAGTTATTCCATGTGTTATGCCCTTGGTGATTTTTAGCAAGGATGGATTCTTGTATGGAATTGGTGACTTGGCCGAATGTGGATTGTGATGTGACATTGGTGATTTTTCCCAATGAGATCTTGTATTGATCCTTTTTGCATTTGATCCATCTTGTGTTGGATGAGTGTTTATATGATGTGTTTTGGGGGTTTTTCATTGTGTATGGTTTGAGTGTTATCCTTCTTCCCATTTTTTTGGTGTGAGTGTTTTGTTTGTAGCCCTTGTGACTATCTCCTAGCACAGTGGGAGTGAATCACTTGATTCCATGAGGTCAAGTGGCATGGTAACCACTGTTGGGGACCTGAGGTTCATAGATCAAGGAATGTCATGGTATCATGTAATTTTAATTTTAATTCATGTAGTTTTATATCCTTCATTTATATTGTAAAATTATGTTTTGGAGCCTCTCTTTGAGACGGGTGTAAAATTTATAGTCAAGAAGAGTATTTTTCTCATTTATGTGTCTTGGTGTTGTTACCGAGCATGAATTTTTAATTCTTATCATTATCATAATGTGAAAAGGATAAAATGAACTTAAGAACATTTATTTTGTTTCTTAAAATTAATTTAAGGGTCATCTTTCATAGTTGGGTGGCCCGATGTTGTAACGAGGTGATCTTGTCTTAACCGGGATTAACCTAGGCTGTCCAAAAAGTTTCTAACACTGTTTGGGAAGCCTAGTAAGAAGTGGAGTGGTGTAGTATCATACTAGGGTGGCCCAGTACCATGTTGGGCCAGCCTAGTACCATACTAGGGTGACCTAGTTTTGGTAGGCCCAAAAACTGCATTTTTTGGCTAAGTGTGTTGGGGTAGCCTGGTTCTATGTTGGGGCAGCCTCGTTCCCATACAAAAATCATAATATAAACCCTCTTATCCACTGAAAAATAGAGATTTTCCAAGCCATGTTCCCTTGTCAAATAATTTTTATGTATTTTATTTTATCATTCTGATATCATTTTACTTGTTTGAAACCCTCGAAAACCTAGTCAAGTTTCCTTGTTTCAGGACTTGGTATTTATTCATTTTTTTGAGGCCTCGTATGGGAAAACCATGTAAAGAAAAGTTGTTCCTCATGGCCCCAGAGTTCTATTGGTGTTGTGTTCTTGTCCTTTTTTTTTTTCATTGAGATCTTATGGATTCTCTTGCCTCATTTTGTGTGCCTTCTTTTGAATTTGAATGTTTGTCAACCTAAGGTTGTGGGAGATTATTCTTCTAGTCTTGTAAAGAATTGGGAAGGTTGTAATCCTTCTTGGTTGAACTTGTTGGTGTCCTTCCTATTTCTCCTGGGCATGGGGTATTATGGATTAGTTCTCCCTCTTGTGTGTTTTTTTGTTGTAATAAGATGTCTTGGGAAGTGTGGGGTGGTTGGGAAGTGACTCGTTGTCATTCCTATTTGTGAGTTGTGCCTCTTGGTTAGGAAACCTCTTGTGAAGGTTTGACCTTATGTTTAGATTTGGTTAGTCTCTCAGAATGTGGATTGGAGGTGGATGATTCCCTCATCCTATTTGGTGTAGTGTTGCAAGAGAACTCAATTGTGATTGGTAATCAATCATTGTGTAGATGTTGTCCTCTCTCTCTTGTTTGTTCCTCATGGTGGATTTATCCCACAGTTGGTTAGTCTTCTTCTATGACCAGCTTACTTATGAAATGGTGAGATTGCATTAATTTTCTTATCATTGTGTCATTGCAACACTGCATGCATAGTATTGTCTAAGTGTGACATGTTATTATTGTAATTTTTTTGTTTCAAAATAGTTGTTTTGTCAAGTTATTTTATCTTATCAACTCAGGAAATTACATTTGGTATCAGATCCAATGTTGCAGCACTGGGATATTTGGTTCATGTTCTTACCCATGTGGTTTTTGGTTCTTGATGCATGATCACTCAAGTTCTTGTTTTGGTGAGTCAGTGTTCAGCTTCTTGCACTAGTGCATTAGGTGGAATTTATGAGGGTTCAAAGTGAACCAACTCATGCAGTGTGTTTGAGGAGGAAGGGTGCCTCCTAGAACCTAATGAATGTGACATGGATGGGAAGATACCCTGGTTGAGAGTCTCTTGAGTGGGGAATGTTCACTCTCTAGTGTGTTGCTTGTTGTGTGAGAGATTTGGTTGGGTGTTTGCATGTGTGATTGTGTTGTTGATAGCAGGTGTTATTGTTATTTTCCCTAGCATGATATATTTGATAAATTCTTGCTTGTGAGGATTAGTTAGACCCTCAAGTTGTCAAGAAGTTTTGTCATATGTGATTTCCATTTCAATGTCTTGATTTTTGTTAAGTGAATGTGTAGCGACCCTTGAGTTGTTGTGCTTATTCTTGCATGTTCTTTTGGATGTTTGTATATGGATGCACTTGACTAAAATTGGGTGTTAATCATTTGGCTCATGATAGAGCATTGTGAATTGTCTTATGTGATTAATGCATTGAAAGTAAATGTGGTATATGTCATATGCTTGAATAGTAAAAATGTGACTTTATGGTGATGTTTCCTATGGTGCACTATGCATTTTATTCCTCATGAAGTATCACCGTATGTGTGAATTGATCATCTAAGTGCATGAATGGAATGTTTCATTGTCATAATAGAACATTTGAGTCAATGAATTATGGTGCATTGTGCATTTTATTCCTAGTGAAGTATCATCATATGTGTGAAGTGATCATGTAAGTGCATGAATGGAATGTTTCATTATCATAATAGAAAATTTGTGTCAATGAATCATGTCCTCAAATCATGTTGTCCCTAGGATTCTCATAAGAACTTAGATGGGTAATTGGCATTATTTTTCCTCTTGCATGATATTCATGTGTAATTGTTAAATGAAATTATGCTTATTAGGAGCATTATGTCGGTTGGCTTAGAGCCTCAGTTGTAATGTGTCATATGAATTATGTAGATGTTATTATGTTTAGAAAGTGGTACTGATGCATGATGTGAATAATGTGTGTGTTTTTGCATTGTAATTGTAAATTTTTTGTTGAGGTGGTGCTTGGGTGAATCCCTACACTTGTGTGGATGTCACAATGAACCCTGCACATGCCTTCTTGCATCATAATGTGATCATTTCTTGATAAAATTTTATTAATATGGTTCTTGTCAGCATAGTTAATTGAAGTTGGTGAATTGTGTATGAAATGTGTTTGAGCATACTTTCTCTAACACACTTTGGATGTTGTACTTCCAAGGTATTATGTAGCCCTTACTCCCTCAAATGTGGCTAACATTAGTCACTCAATTCATGTAATCATGTTTTCAAATTTTTATGCTTCATTTTGCTTATTGATGAACTTGTTAATCGTTGAATATGGATCAGCACTGAATTTTTAATTTTTTTAGGAGTGGTCTAGTCACCAAATTTTCCATCTATCTATTTTGTGACCCTTAGTCACACTTGGTTTATTGTTTAATTGCATGAATTTTATGATTTACTATTGGAATCAATAATGAACCCTCTTGGGTTGCATTTTATCCTTGTGGTGGCTATTCTAAATATTTTAAATTGTTGGTCTTATTCTATGTTGTGTTTGTTCCCTATCATATTCATTATAAACCCCTAATAGAATGTACAAGGGATTATATAGTAGAGAATGTGCTAAGTCTTGGTGTTTGTGTCAATTGGAATAATATTACATCAATTCTTGTTTCTGATGAAATAGAAGTGGATGTTTTGTGGTATTCAAAAATTATGTGATATTCTTGTATGCATATTGTTTTCTAGCTTTGAGTGGCTCTAATTTATGTGAATGCCTTTGTGCTTGACATTGAGTGAAGTGTATTCAAATCTCTATATGAGAAGTGTTTATGGAATTCTATGATCTCTAAGTGAGTTTAAATGCTTGGATAATTGTGTTTGCATCATGCCTAAATCTTCTTTCTAGTAGATGCTTGGGTGTGATTTAGTCCACCAACTATGTGTGCTCTTGTATGTCTTGGAATTGGTTTTTGTGGTCTTGTGACCATGTTTCCTAGTGCCTTGGAATTAGTTGGGTGTTTGTTGAGGTGCCTTGGGCACTGAAATGCATGTTATTTGATAGCATGAAGATGCACATCATGTCTTTTGGGATGTGATTTCCATAGCTACACTCATGTTTGAAATAGTGTAGGGTATGAAGGTGTGTAGGTAAGTGTTTCAACATATATTATTATGTTATTTATTATATTATATATGTCTATTGTTGTTAAGTTTCCAATTGAGGTTGTCCTGGTGGGTTTTAGGAGTTTCTCCTTAGTTTTTTAGTGGTTTTCCTAGCTTAAGGCTAGAAGAAGATACAATTCTTGTTTGAGGAATTAGCTATCTTGTGTATTCTCTTAGAGAATAGTTAGTGTTTGAACCTTGTAGTGGTTCTTGGTTATCTTTCCGATCATGATTTCATGATATTTTTAGGTTGTTTAACCCTTATTTGGGTCATAGTTGAGCATCATGATACTGAAAATTTCAAATTTTCTCCTATGCTTAGGGTTTAGTTGCTTCCTTGGTGGGTTTGTGTGAATTTTGGGGTTGTAAATCCTCATTGTTTAGGAGTGTTTATGCCTTTCATAGGTATTTTCATATATTTGTGCCTCTAATAACCCCTATGTTGTTCCTAGTTTTGTGTTGAGAAGATAGTGTTCTTAGGAAATCCTCTTTTTCCAAAGTGGTACTCAAGGGGAACCTCGTGTTAAGTGACATAGTTGGAGTTGACGCATACTCTTGGTGAGAATGGAGGTGAGGTAGTGTTGCCTCAAACCTTGTTTTTTGTTGGACCTAGTAGTTGGTCTTTTCCATCAGTTTTAGTTACATTTGGTGAAGGGTTGTGGTGATCTCTAAGGTGTTTGCACACCTAGTGGTCAATGGTCACTTAGCTTGTGCACCCCTAGAGTTACATGTTGTGTGTTTGATGCCTAGACTTGGTGAGAGTCTAGAGGATTGATCTATGAGTATGATGTGTTTGAAGGATTTTGTACTAGGTGTACCTATCCTTGCTTGTGCAGGCTTCCAAGAGTAAGCCTAATTTTAGTGGGGGAGGATGTAGTGCTCCTCCTGTTTACTTGTTAATGTGAGATCGGTGTTTTAGCTTCACCATTTCCTTATGTTTGATGGGGTGATTATTTTATGGCTCTGATTGGTGTGTATGAACCACCACATGTTTGAGATGAAATTCGTCAACATGTTCGTTGATGGAATTTTGTATGTTTATATGATTGGTTTATTTTTATGCTTTAGTTTAGTGAAATGCATTATTTATGTTATGATTAAATGTGAGCCTGATTATTGATGTTTAAAAGGAGTGGTTTATTTATATATTTATATGATGGATGTATAAATTTTATTTTATGCTCATGTTATTGGATCCCATTAGGATGATTATGATGTGCTTCGGCTATATATACATTGATCAGGTACCCTTGACGTGCGTTGAATGGTTACAGGTATAGGGTTATTTCTCCACCTGGCTACATAGGTTTGAGTTACTCCCCAATGGTGGTTAATTCAGGGATGTCACATTGGGCCCCTTCATATCCATTCCTTGATCGTACTCGAATCGAGTATGTTATGTGTCATATTTGACCTTATGTGAACCCAGATCCAATTTAGGAGTTATTATGGAATCCCTATGTGTCGTGAACAACCCATAAATGTTTGATTTAATTGATTGTTTAAATTTTATATTTTTCTGGTAAATGAAATTTTAGGAATCTAAATGATTCTAATATTTATTATCAAAATATTCTCTATATTTCAAAAAAGGGGGAAATGGAGATGAAAGTAAGTTATTTTTGAAAATTTCTCAGGTTGGGAATTATGAGTTATGTTTGATTTAATTATCCTATTTGAATTTCTGATTTTGTAAACTTAAATGAAAATATGCTTATATGGATTTAATGGTTAAATTATGTGTTAAATGATGTTTTAAATGGATTTAATTGATTGAATTGATTTTAGGAGAAATTGAGGGAGTTTTGAATTCCAAATTAGAAAATGATTTTTTAATTAAATTTTAATTGGGTTTTGAAATGGGTAAAATAGGGAAAAAAATTATATTTTCATTTTTATGTTGTGAAATTGGGAAAATTGTGGGAGGGGAAATTTTGTTTGAAAAAATTAGAAAATTGTTGATTGGGAGTGCAATTCTTATCAGAGTTCAAAGAGGTTGAATTCGTTGGGATAGAAATCGGGAAGGGATCATGCTTGCTTGTTTTTGTGACTCCTCATTTAGTGTGCTTGGAAAATTTCTCATTTCAAAATGTGAATGGAATTGAGGTGTTTTCCTTGTTTTTAATTTATTTGAGCATTTTTCTTCGAGTTTGTCTATAGGAGAATGATTAGGGGAGTATAGAATCCTCTCATCTCCTTTTATTTTGCAATTAGATTTGTATAATGTGTAGATTTATTTAAATTTTGGAAAGTTTCAAAATGGCAAGGTTACCATGCCCAATTTTTTGAGAAATGATCAAAATGTCAATTTTATATTAAAAGGGTGTTGGGAATATCTGCAACCAAAGGGTATTCTTAGAATTTTGATTTTTGAACTTTGAAATTTTGATAAATTTTAATGGTGGAATTGAGAAAAACTTTGTTTTTGTTTTGTTAAAGTATTTGGAAAATTTTAAAAAATTGCATGAAAATAAATGATTTTGAATGTTTTGAAAAGGTTAAACTTCATGAAATGTGATAATTGATGTTTTGGGAAATTTTCATCGAATTTGGAAAAGGTTATATTTTGCATTTTTTTTTGTGCTACACTTGTTGGAGGATGTGATGAGTGTTTTGGAATGTTCTGATGAAGTACTTTATGAAATTCGATATTATGCATTGTGTGAAAGTATTATTGAAAGTTGGAAAAATTATGTTTTGCATTGGTTTTTGTTCCACACTCGTTGGAAAGTGTGAAGAGCCTAGGAATAAGGTACTAGAGAGGGTTATGAGAATGGCTCCCACTATGTCCTTGGCCCAAAGTGGCAAGTAGGTTGATCAAGGGTGGGGAGTCATTTAATCAAGTGATAATTAATAGAACATGAGTAATTAATTAACTAAGATAATGGATGCCCCTCTCATGCCTTGAGTGTTAGTACAGACTAAGGATGTTTGGGAAGACATGCTAGCTTAGGGAGCTTGGGTCTTGTAAGATCAAGTATCCTCGTCTATATGAAAGGAGTACTATATTCCATGAATTCCATACCTTCAAGTACCATGATGAAACTCCCTAACTAGCTCTCTAGAATCTTACCCTAGTGTCTTGTGTGTGTGTGATCTGCCATTGGTGAGTTGGCCCAATGACAATCCTTGTGATACCCTTCTAGTGGTTTATTCCATGTGTTATTCCCTTAGTGATTTTTCCCAAGGATGGATTCTTGTATGGCATTATTGACTTGGCCCAATGCATATTGTGATGTGACATTGGTGAGTTTTCCAAATGAGATCTTGTATTGATCATTTTTGCATTTGATCCATCTTGTGTTGTATGAGTGTTTATATGATGTGTTTTGGGTGTTTTTTGTGTATGGCATAAGTGTAAGCCCTATTCCCAAAAAAAATTTGTGATTTTTGTGTTTTTGGCCCATGTGACTATCTCCTAGCATGGTGGGAGTCGATTGTTTGATTCCACGAGGTCAGGTGGTATGGTAACCACCATTGGGGACGTGAGGTTCGTGGATCGAGGAATGTCATGGTATCATGTGATTTAAATTTTAATTCATGTCTTGATGCATATAATTCATTTATATTGTAAAACTATATTTTGGAACCTCTCTTTGAGATTGGTGTAAACTTCATAGTTGAGAAGAGTATTTTACTTGTTTACGTGTCTCGGTGTTGGTACTGAGCATGAATTCTTTGTTCTTATCATTATTATAATTTTAAAAGGATAAAATAAACTTAGGAATGATAGGTTGTCGTTAGGTCCCATTACTTTAGAAGATAAAAGTCAATATGTCGATCGGGCAGTGTCCAAGGCAATTTGCAATAGAAGAAGACATGACTATCTCCCTTAGATTTCCTATCCCTTTTAGAGTTGCTAACATTAACTTCTAACCTAAGGCCACCTAATTATCTAACTGGAAAAAAATATATTTTAAAGAAAGTTGAGAGTACCTTAAACTAGAAAGCATAAAATGACTAACCTAGAAAACATGATAACTAAATAAGAAAGCATAGAAACAATTAAACTAAAAATCATATGAACTACAGAAGTAGCAAAACTTGTAAACAAACTAGGAAACATCTAATTGAATATAGCGAATAAACGATTCACAACAACTAGCATACTACAGAAATAAAAGGTAGTGAGTGCTCTAGAACTTCAGACTCTACAATAACAGTGTTAATGACTCCTAGAAGATTAACATATGCAAGTGACTATACTCGTAATTATTATGCATACAATAAAAACAATAGAAAGGAAATACTTATCTATTTAATCTACTCTCCCTTGAGTGGCCCGCTCGTGAGTTACTATGTTCATCCTTAGGTCACATACACAACTAATTCAAAAGTTCTTCCATTAAAAATAATTTCCATCCATAACTCAACAACTCATAAATTGATACATAATGATCTCTTTATTCATATATATTCAAAAAACATGTTGGCAATATAACATTACTATTTTGTGTTATCTTTTGCTTCTGGAGATTACATCTTTATAGAAAACTTCTAACTAAGTCCTATATTTCAGATGGCATAGATGACCATTGAAAAAGTCTATAACAGATTACAAACAAACTTTTATGTCTTTAAAACCCATTACATAGATATTAATGAGGCTTGAGTCAAGCCATGAAGTTTTTGAACTTTAAAACATAACACAAATTAAAACTAACAACAACTATAACTTCGGTCCATCAGCCTAAAGTTCTAGAGCATGTTTCCAACGCACATCTTTAATCTTTTCTGGAGCACGTGTTGGTTAAATGCTTTCTAATTGTTGCTTGATGACCGATTATTATCCTACAAAATACTCAAAACAACCCATTAAATCTGTATTGGCAAGATACTTCAATAAATCACAAGAAATAAAGTTTGTACAATTTTCTTTTAAAAGACAAGCAATTATGTCTCCTAAAGTTTAATTAATTGGCAGAGGATAATGGTTTTTCTTATATGAAATAGGACTTTATTATGTTATTATGATGAGGTTATTTTTACCTCATCATTTCCTCCCCTTCCTAATTCCTAACAAGTCCGCCTGCCCCTTTGTTGTGGCCATGTCCAATATTTATGTTCCATTCTTCATACTTAACACTGATATCATATAGATCCTTTGTTTTTTTATCAAACTCTATAAGTGCATGGAGGAAGCCTCTATGAAAAGCAACTCCCTCTTTCCATTCATTAAAGATTTAATCATTTTGATCTGTATTAATATGAAAAGTAGGAGGTGGAAAGAGCAACAAGGGAGGTCTATACCTCATCCCTATCCAATCTGTTATGAGGTTTTTCAAGATTTTAGCCAAGGCATCTGCTCTTCTGAAAGACGATTTGATGTTAAGAGGGTAGATCACCTCTCTTTTCTTTAGATATGCAAGTAATGGTGTGTATCTCTCTTCACAAGCATGACAAGCTGGACCAATCAATTTTTTCTTGTGCTCCATGAAATGGTTATAACAAAGTCGAAGGCTTCCATCATATCTTTCTTTCATTTTTTCATCCAATGTAAGAGCTAAAAAGGTAGCTTTAAAATCTGCAGGTCTACTATTGGGGGATCTCATTTGAAGACCCACATTTTTCTCTGCTTGAGCATATTCCCTGTTGCACTCTTGCCAATGAACCTGATTACGCATGGTAGACAACAAAGACATCAATTGCACTTCTCCAAAAAAAAGGTTAATGAAGAAATCAGTATGGTTTTCTAATAGAAGATCGTGAAAAAAGAATTCACATAGCATATCTTGCTCTTCAGGATTTGATTCTACAAACATTTTAACAAATTCTTTGTCATTAGGTTCATAAGGCAAATCATTATAAATTTTGAGAAATTTCCATCTTAACCATTGTTCATTTAAAAACATTGAATATAGCCTTGATGGTCTTCTACATGATAAAAAGAAATTTTGTTATTTGGCATGCATCCTGCTTTCCCTTATAGGATTTATGAAATGACTCTTTTAATAGTACCATCTCCATTTTCAACTTGTAATTTTCAATCTTGGCATTTCTTAGGAAATAGCACCGTTCCATCCACTTCATTAATAATGGAGGAATTTGAACTTGGACCCAATCAGTTATAGTTGGTTTGGTTTGGACTCCTTTTGATTCCACCATTGGCTTATTGGTGCTTTCCTGTAAATCTTGTTATAATTCCACAATCCTACTAAGAGAAGCATTCAACTCTTCATTTTGTCTTTTCTTTTCTTCTTCAAAAGCTGAAAACATAAGCATAAAATTATTTTTCAAACTTTCAATTTATTTTTTTTTATCAGACAGATCAGCACTATGTGTCATGTTTTCTTGATTCCAATTCTGAATTTGTGTTTGCAATTCATTGATGAATGTATCCTTTTCTTGTATCTGCAGTTTCAAATTCTGAATTTCCTGATCTCTTTTCCCTGTCACAGTAATAGGTACTGTTATTTCTTCTTGTTGCAGTTCAATATGTTCCTTATTTTTGTTCAATTGACTTCTTAGCTCATCAATTTCTAATCGTAGCTTTTCCCACTCTACATTAGCATTTTCATTTTCAACTATCTCAACAAATCTATTTACAATGGGGGACAAGTTTCCTAAAATATTGTCTCCAACCTCCATGGAAGGTGGAGATTGCTCATTTTCTACCTCCTGAAATTCCTCAGCAAGGGCTTTTTCTTCATACTCTAGGTGGGAAGGCATTTCTTCAACAAGGGTTTCTTTTTCTAAGGATTGATGAATATGTTCTCTTGTCTCCCTCATTTCTTCATCACCAATAGGATCAACAATTTCTATGGGCTTTATCTGCTTCTTGGACTTCTTTTTCTTTGAACTACTTCCTATATTTTGCATCGAGGTTTTTGTAGCCTCAGAGGATAATCTCTTGATTCTTCTCAAGGGAGGAGCATTTTGGTAAGTGATAATTGTTCTTCTTTTCCTCTTCCTAAGGGGAATGTTGTCTACACTTGGGTGAATAATTTCAACATCCTCTAGCTGATCTGAGGTTTTAAATTCCTCATTTACAGATTCTGGCACTTCCTCACCAAGGGTTGTGGGAATTTGGGCTTCAGGAGCTTTAGAGGCCTCATGGGAAGCTACTCTGGAAGGTGAAACAACTTGTCTAGAGGATTCCCCTGGTTCTGATTTTCTTTTAGGCAAAGAGTTTTCAAATTTCCACACAAATATTTCCCACTTGCTCTCAGGCTTCTTCCAGAAATGATATTTACAAATTAGCTGAATTAACCCATGGTGCTTTAATGGCCCTGAACCAGTCTTGTATCTTTATATGGAGGAATTAACATAATACTCAAAAGGTGAGGCAAATTAACCCTAAGGGAAAGGTTTTCTTTCCCATGACACAAATTTATTAACATATGAAATGCAGGTCCTACCACAGTAGTGAGTTGGCCTTCATAGGTGAAATATTTTATAATCCATGCAATCGTTGTTCCCCATGGTTCTAAGATAGAGGTTCGTTGAAACCCTTTATTTTTTCCCCTAGTACTAATAACTATCATAGGCTGAGGGTCTCCCTCTCTAAGGAATGATTCTGATAATTTTTTATATGTAACTTGAGATGTTTATGATTATTTAATGCTATAATTATCTAACCTTGAGAGGTGAGAGATGATTTTTGGACTCACCTTAAAGCGCTTCCTATGAAGTGTCACCTAACCATTGGAGTAATTCTCTGCAAATGCATTCACCAGCTTTTCATTGTATCCCTTAAGCTTTTTGATGAAATCTAACCAACCCGCTTCCTCAAACAAACTGGAAATGTTGCTTAATCCCAGTAATTTTTCCGCTAAATCCGGCTATGATTTCTTCTTTGCACCCCCCCCCCATCCCCCCATTTTTGTCTGCAATCTATGATTTTGTTGAAGAATTCAATAGTGCGAGAAGCTTGCACAATTGTTTTTGAAAATATAATCAAAAAGTGATTATTTATTTTTTCTTTGCTCAGAGCTTACTGTGTAATGATGATAATTTACATGGAGGTGTGTGAAAAGAGTGTCGTACTACAGTTAATCATTGAGTATCTCAAGTTACTAAATTAGGAAGGAATTATGCCAATTAATTACACCTTATTCAAAAATAACTACTTACTTCAAGTAAAAAATTGTAATTACTTACATTCTATGATCGCCTAAAGATCTCGTACCTTTATTGATTTAACAGGATGATGAAATCGTATTGGTTGAGGTGACAGCATATTTATTATGACATAAGTGAGGAAAGTTGTGAATGACGAAGTCATCAATGAGGACAAGTTGTCATGGCGGCTTTTATTTATGATGAAAAGATGGCAGCTTTTATTTATGACAGAGAAAACATAAAAAAAAAGGTGTGTGTATCGAGGTGTGACAATCAAAGCATCGAGGAGATTCAAATTTTATGGAAAGAGGTGAGCAAAGTGAAGATGGATAATTTATGGAGTGCACTTTTGAACATGTCTTTGAAATCGATGATTAAGTTCTAGTACACGCTTGGTGGCATGCATTCAAAACGTGGAAGATGAATAAGTTCTGGAGCATCGCTGAAAGATGCAGTCGGATCAGCAATAGAAGAAGATTCTAGAGCATCGTCGAAAGATGCAACTGAAAGAAGATTTTGGAGCATCGTTGAAAGATGCAACCGAAGCAACAACTGAAGGAAGATTATGGAGCATCATTGAAAGATGCAGCCAGAAAGAAGAAAAATAGCTATGTATGAATGAACTAGAAATTCATGAGCTTTTCTCTACCAATCACCATTTTACAAGAACAACCGTTTGACATGATGAGTTAAGATGCAAGTTTCAGAGCATCTTGGAAGGGTGCTCCCGAAGTTGTTTCTATCTTTATGATAAGTCCTGCAAAATGGGGACAACCTGTCATTAAGTCCGAAAATAAGAACTAATGAAAAATGCTTTGAAACAAGCTGGTACACATGTCTATTTATTACAATTTTTCATGGTTTTTTTTTTTTGATACAAGGTTAAATGGACTCTGCCTTGGCAGAGTCAATGCATTGGATTTCTCCCTGCATTTCTACCAACTTTGTAAATTCTTCTTTGTTGACAAGCTTATGGTAGATATGTAGGCGATGACCACTGACTAAGAGGGTTTGTGTATCACCATCAATGGGTTTCAGCTGAACTGTGCCATTTGAGAAGACTACAGAAATTTCATATGCCCCCAACCAATGAGTCCTGAGTTTCCCTTTGTGATATTTATACCTGGAATCTAATAGCAAAGCCCTGTCATCATTATGGAACTCTCTCTCTTTAATGTGTTTGTCATGCCAAAAAAAATTATGGTGTTGAACCAGCTCAGTTTGATGGACAACATCTAAATGAAGCTCGTCCAATTCACTTAACTATAAAACGTGTTCTACTTGGGCTTCTTTCAGATCTAGACCTAACTCCATAGCTATTCGTAGAGTTTGGAGTTCAAACTCAATGGGAAAAAGAATTTTCTTCCCAAAAATGAGCTCATAGGGGTTAAATCTAGTTGTGGATTTCCATGTTGTGTTGTATGCCCAGATGGCTTCAGGCAATTTCCTAGCCCAATCTCTTCTTCCTGAAGAAATCATTTTTGTCAATATGTTTTCTAACTCCCTATTAGTCACTTCTACTTGGCCATTTTCCTGAGGGTGATAGGGAGAAGACTTCTTGTGACTTACTTGAAAATGGTTCGTAAATGCTAGAAGAAATTTGGACATGAATTGGGGTCCCTGATCTATAACGATGGTTCAAGGGGCTCCAAATCTAAGAAAAAATCTTTTTATAGAGGAAGTCAACAACTTGTTCCTCTCTAGCAACACGTAGGGCTTGAACTTCTGCCCATTTAGTCAGGTAGTTAGTGCAGACAAGGATATATTCTTTCCCTTGGGAGGAAGGGTCTATGGGACCAATGAAATCCAATCCCCATTTTTTGAATGGTTCAAGGACAACTTGGGGTTGCAAGGGCATTTCTATAGAAGCAATTGGTCTTCCTACTCTTTGACATTCATCACAGCAATAAATATACTTTTTAACATCTTTATGCATTGAAGGCCAATAATATCTAGCGCCCAAAATCTTATGAGAAGTTCTCTTTACAGAGTAATGACCCCCAGAAGGATCATCGTGATAGGCCCTTAGGATACTATAAGTTTCATCAACCCTAACACATCTTCTCAAGACCATATTGGGTCCACAACGGAATAAAATCCCATTAATCCATTTAAATGGTGCACTCTCTCTAATAAGTTGCTTCCTTTGTTTTGATGTAAAAATAGGAGGTATTTCGGAAGCGGCTAAATAGTTGGAAATTTCAGCGAACCAAGGTGTCTTTACAAAAATAGCAAACAGATTTTCATCTGGAAACTCATCTTGCACTGATGCACAATCACCATCTTCTTTTTTAATTCGAGACAGAAAATTTGCCACTACATTAAATCTCCTTGGCTTGTCAAGTATTGTTACGTTGAACTCCTGAAGGAGTAGTAACCACCTCATTATTCGACCATTAACTACAGGTTTATTCATTAAATATTTTATAGTTGAGTGATTTGTATAGACTGTAACTTTATATCCTGTAATATAATGATGGAACTTTTTAATGGCATGAACTACAGCCAGGAATTCTTTCTTCGTTGTCGTGTAGTTTTTCTCAGCGGATGTTAGGTTTTTACTAATAAATTATATGGCATATTTATCCCCATCCTCATCTTCTTGCCCCAATACTACACCAATTGCGTCATCTAAAGTATCGGCATAGATATAGAATGGAAGATTCCAATTTGGCCCACGCAGGACAGGAGTAGAGACAAGCTTCTCCTTTATGGTTTCAAATGATAGTTGACACTCAGGTGTCCAGTTAAACTCTACATCTTTCTGGAAAGGGGAAAACATAGGGGCATCTATTTTACTGAAGGCTTCTATAAACCTCTGATAGTATCCAGCATGCCCAAGAAAACTTCTAACATTCGTTTGTGTCTAAGGAGTAGTCAGTTGTTGAATGACCTCAATTTTCTTAGGATCAACCTTTATTCCCTCTAAGGAGATATAATGACCTAAGACTATTCCTTGTTCCATCATTATTAAACACTTTTCACGGATAAGGGAAATTTGATGATCCTCGCAAACCTTTAAAAAATTATCCAAGTTCTGAAGGGCTTCATTATAGGTTGAACCATAGACATTGAATTCATCCATATAAACTTCTACACAATCGTTGACAAGCTCAGAAAATATAGCCAGAATGACTCTTTGGAAAGTTGCAGGAGCATTATCGAGTCCAAAGGGAAGAACACAATATGCAAATGTGCCCCATGGACAAGTAAACGTTATCTTGTCTTGGTCTTCTGGTGCTACCTGAATTTGGTTGTAACCACTAAATCCGTCCAAAAAGGATAAATATTTCCTCCCAGCCAAATTGTCTAGAACCTGGTCAACAAATGGTAAGGGAAAATAATCTTGATGAGTGGCTTTGTTGAGTTCTCTATAATCTACACAGATTCTCCACTTCCCATTTTTCTTTGGTACTACAACCATAGGCAACACCCACTTACTGTCAGAGATGGGATAAATAAATCCTGCGCGGAGGAGTTTCTCAATTTCAATTTTAACCAGATCCTTTAATCCAGGATTGAGTCTCCTCTATGGCTGACATATAGGTCTTATATTAGGATCAGTATAAATGTGATGAGTACAATCACTTGGATGGATTCCCCTCATATCTATGTAGTCTAAAGCAAAATCTTTAGACCGCTTTACCAACAAATTAAATAATCTATCCTCTTTTGCTTATGTCAGCCAACTATTGATGTTCAAGGTTTTTCCTGACAGCAACATAATTGATTTGGTCCCTAGATGGGTCGAAGTGACAGTTTGAATTGGTTGTAACAAAGTATTGAGAGGAATTCTATGGGGTATCAGTCGATGAAATCTCATAATTTCCTCAAAGAAATAGCTAGCTATGGGAATCATATTGGCCAAAGGACAAGGCATTCCCATGGTAGTGAAATTATGTTCCATCCCGCGTACATCAATTGGTTGTCCCAAAAAAACTAGCGCATCTGCCATTTCCTCATCACTTCATCCTATAGAAAGGTGTGCAACATCGTTTACCAATGGGTGAAGCCACAATAGTGGTTTACAATTCCAATGAGGAAGGAAAACTCACAAAAAATGACCCCATGGCAAAATTTTACATTTTGGGGGTTCAAACGAACTAGATGGTTCGCATAGACCAAAAAAGGGTTCACTCGAACTAAGGTTCAAGCAAACCCATTAATTACATGCACGGAAAAAATCCGCATAAAAACCCCTTTTGGGGAGGGGGTTTGAGCGAACCTGCATTCGAGCAAACCCCCTATTTCCATGATGTTTGAAAAAATTCACAAAAAAACCCTAAATTTGTGCACTTCGGAGCTCGGTTTGAACATGAGAATGGCAGACACTTCACAAGCCCAACTAGAATCAAGTAGTCCTCAGAACGAGCTATCCAACGAATATAATTTTGATATGTTTTGGTTTTATTATGTATTTTATTTTTAGTTTTATTAAATATAGGTTTTTCATCGAAAATGAAGGTCTTTGTTTTGCACATGTGGAAAAATAGCAGATTATCAAAATAAAAATTGAAAAATATGAGTGCACCAAATATTGAATTCCTTGATCCAACAAAAAAAAAATTGAACTTCGATATATACAAAAAAAGTTATGCGTTATACGGTCGCGCTATGTTTGAATTGTAATTGGTTTGACTTTGAAACTTGATTAAAGAAAAAATATTCAATAAAAAACTATCTAACCAAGTGTAAGCACTAGATATTGGAGTCACAAATCTAAATTAGAAAGAATTAGAATGTTATCCTCCATGGAAAAAAATTTATGTGTTATATGGTGTGCGTCACTTTTTAAAAATGTTGTTTTCTGAAGAAAAAAAATAGTTTTCGTGGGAGATGGAAAAAGAAGTGCAATTTGATTCCAAAAATTTTGAAAAAATTATTTTTAGAATCTACAAACAAAATGTGATGAGACTCTAGTTTACATCATCTTCAAATTCCTCACGGTTTAGCCGCTATAGGTGCCCGAATGTGAAGATTTAGTTAAAAATAATAATTTCAGTGTCCAGTTTGGCCAAAAATTGTAAACCACTATTGTGGGATCACCCCAACTCGTCCTCTAATTCCTCTTCATCTTGTTTAATCACTACCATGGCTAAGGAGGCCAAATTGTCTTGACCATTAGACTCTTCTGGTTCGTCAACCCAGACTTTGTTATTTTCAGTGGGTTTAGCAGGAGGTATAAGAATAAACATTTACTGTCTGGACCATGAGAAATGGTCATTCCTTCCTCTCTGCAATCAATTTTAGCTACGACAGTGGCCAACCAAGGTCTTCCAAGAATTATTGGATAGCTATCTTTGGGTGTAAGCAACTGGATGACCTAAAACTCAATTGGGTATTCCCATCCATCAACTTTGACAAGGACATTTTCAATAACGCCCTTCAAAATGACTATGGACTCATTTGCCATCTGTAAGACTGTAGTTGTGGGACATAAATCAGTAAGACCTAATTTTTCCATCACATCCACAGTCATTACGTTAATGGCTTCTCCTAAATCCACTAATGCATTAGATATTGCTACCTCATTAATTGTAACAGTTATAAGTGGACTATCGGGATCATCATATTTCAGAGCGATAGTCTTTCCAGACAAAAAGTCACCTAAATAGACATCGATGTGCATAGTATTTATTTTCTTTGGTTTCCTCCTCGGGGTTTTAATACACATTTGTTTGATTAGCTAATTCAACTCAAGAATTTCCTTTATTGCTTGCAGCAAAGGAACCTCTATTTGCAGTTGTTTAATTTCCTGAATTAATGTAGTTGAAGAGGTTAAAGACATTTCTGGAGTATCTTTCAGAGTGGTCGATTTCAGACGCTCCAAAAATGGCGCTTGAGTTTTCTCTTTTGGAGAGGTATCGTTTCTAAGATTAGTTAGAGCCTGACCTTCCTCCTCTTCCTGAGGTAAGTCAACAGCTCCTGTTGTTGAAGGAGGTACAATTTTATTTGCAGGAACGGTGTGGTTGGGTGGAGTATCCTTCTCAGGAGTTTTAGGAGTAGGCTTGTCCACAATTCCTTCAATGGTTGGTGGTTGAATTTTCCAACCTGAACGCAACTGAACATTCCCACAATGTATAGAATTAAGTCTAGTAACATTATCTTGTTCAATAGAGTATATCAGAGTATTTTTTCGATTGTTCTTTGGATTGGGAAGTGGCTGCACTGGGAGCTGAGGTTGATTTATCTATTCATTCTGAGGAGGATTCTGGGGTGGAGGTAACAAATTTTGTTGTTGGTTCCTACGAGGTCTAGTATAGAATTGATTCTGCCCCTGATTCCATTGAGGAGTAGTATGTTTTGGATACCACTGTTGTTGTGTTTGGGTTGGCCACTGCTGAGTTGTCCATTCAGAGGGTCCCCAATAGGGAGTTCCCCAATTAGATTGTTGAGGGGGTGGTTGAGGCCAAGATGGATTCCATTGATTACTAGCCCAGTTATTTTGTGGTCTCCAAGCAGGATTGGAATTTTTCCCATAAGAAAATTTCCCTCCTTGGAGTTGATTTACCACATTGATTTCTTCCTCAACATGTGCAATCCTTTTCTTGGAATTCTTGAGATTGGTAAGGAGCTCACACTAGTTTGTAGGATGATTTTTTTCACAAAGTTGACAAACATAAACCTTGTCTAGGGGGCATTCTCACAACAAATGTTTATTTATGCATCTAGGACAGTAGATGGACAAAGTCTCAGGATTGTGTGTCTTAGGTTGTATTCCATCCAATGTAGTGTTCAATTGAATGAGTATTCTTGTTTTAAGGTTTTAAATTTCCTCTTGGAGCTTGCCTATGTCATTGGACCCTTTAAAAAGAGTAGTTTTGCGAATTCCTCCACCGGTAGGTGAGAAATTCTTACACAACTTACATATTTCGTCCAGGGCCATCTAAGACATGTCTCCTTTTCCCATTAAGTCAAGGCTTCACCTTGCATCCTCGTCGAGTCCTTTAAGAAATATGGTCTTGAGAATCTTGTCACTAATGGTCTCTTCTCCACATCATTTAGACAAGAAAAGAAACTTTTCTAGGTAGTCCTCCAAACTCTCATCCTCATTTTGTCTAAGTTTAAATAGCTCCTCCTTTCAATCACTCACTCTACAATAACTCTAGTATTTATGCAGGAAAGCATTCTCCATGTCCTCCCATGACACAATAGATCCTGAAGATAACCCCATAAACCAACGCATGGTTGTATCCTTCAAGGTAGAAGGAAACAACTTCAGTTTCTAGTTATCATTTTTATAGTCATAGGTTTGACAAAGGACCTTGAATTCAAAAAGAAACCGGTTGGGGTCTTTTGAGGATAAACCACGAAAGGTTGGCAAGAAAGCTAGACAGATATTTTTCATTGTGGTATCATCATCTGCATACAAAGTAATAGGATACGTGAATGTACAAGGTGGCAGAGGATCATTGTTATTACAATTGGCATTATTTTGGTTGGCTTCAGCCCTACGATCACCCATGATGTTTAGAGGGATACATTCCTCTAGGATAATTTCCTCTATGACAGGTTGTTCTATTGGATCATTTTTCAAGAAAATAGTAGAAAGCCTCTGGTGGGTTAGGCTCAAATAATTTTTCAACAGAGTGGTCTTCTGAGCTTTGGGCCTCCCTATGTATGATTAGAACGTATTTTGGGGGGGTCTTTGGTATAAATCACCTATGAGGGCCTCTTTTCCTGGCCATGCAGAAAAGGAAGCCAGAAGGGGTATTTTTGGCCTAAAAAGAGGTATTCAAGGTGTCTCTTATTAACACTCAAGCAAGAAAGCTACCCAGAAATAGCACCAAAAAGTGATAGGCTATCGTTAGGTCCCATTACTTTAGAAGATAAAATTCAATATGTCGACCGGACAGTGTCCAAGGCAGTTTGCAATAGAAGAAGACTTGACTATCTCCCTTAGATTTCCTATCCCTTTTAGAGTTGCTAACATTAACTTCTAACCTAAGGCCACCTAACTATCTAACTGGAAAATATTTTATTTTAAAGAAAGTTGAGAGTACCTTAAACTAGAAACCATAAAATGACTAACCTAGAAAACATGATAACTAAATAAGAAAGCATAGAAATAATTAAACTAAAAAGTGTATGAACTACAGAAGTAGCAAAACTTGTAAACAAACTAGGAAACATCTAATTGAATACAACGAATAAACAGTTCACAACAACTAGCATACTACAGAAATAACAAACAATGAGTGCTCTTAAACTTTAGACTCTACAATAACAGTGTTAATGACTCCTAGAAGATTAACATATGCAAGTGACTATACTCATAATTATCATGCATGCAATAAAAACAACAGAAAGGAAATTCTTATCTATTTAATCTACTCTCCCTCGAGTGGCCAACTCGTGGGTTACTATGTTCGTCCTCAGGTCACATACACAACTAATTCGAAAGTTCTTCCATTAAAAATAATTTTCATCCATAACTCAACAACTCAAAAATTGATACGTAATAATCTTTGTATTCATATATATTCAGAAAACATGTCGGCAGCATAACATTACTTTATGTGTTATCTTTTGCTTCTAGAGATTACATCTTTATAGAAAACTTCTAACTAAGTCCTTTATTTCAGATGGCATAGATGACCATTGAAGAAGTCTATAACAAATTACAAATGAACTTTTATGTCTTTAAAACCCATTACATAGATATTAAAGATGCTCGAGTCGAGCCATCAAGGTTTTGAACTTTAAAACATAACATAAATTAAAACTAGCAACAATTATAACTTTGGTCCATCAGCCTAAAGTTCTAGAGCATGTTTCCAACGCACATCTTTAATCTTTTCTGGAGAACGTGTTGGTTGAATGATTTCCAACTATTGCTTAATGACAGATTATTATCCTACAAAATACTCAAAACAACTAATTAAATCTGTATTGGCAAGATACTTCAATAAATCACAAGAAATAAAGTTTGTACAATTTTCTTTTAAAAGACAAGCAATTATTTCTGCTAAAGTTTAATTAATTGGTAGAGGATAAGGGTTTTGCATATATGAAATAGGATTTTATTATGTTATTATGATGAGATTATTTTTACCTCATCAAGGAGCATTTATTTTGGTGGTTAAAATGAATTTAAAGGTCATCTTTCATAGTTGGGCAACCTAGTGCTATAATGGGGTGGCCCTTTCTTACCCAAGATTAACCCATCCTATCTGAAAAGTTTCTAAACTTGTTTGGGTGACCCGATATCATACTAGGGTGTTATAGTACCATATTAGGGTGGCCTATTTTTGGTAGGCCCAAAAACTACATTTTTTGGCTAAGTGTGTTGGGGTGGCCTGGTTTTGTGTTGGGACGATTTGGCTTTGTGTTGGGGCGGCCTCGTTACCATACAAAAATAATAATGTAAACCCTCTTAACCATTGATAAATAGAGATTTTATAAGCCCTATTCCCTTGTCAAATAATTTTTATGTTTTTTAGTTTTTCTATTTTGATCATTTTAGTCGTCGGAACCCTCAAAAACCTAGTCAAGTTTCCCTATTTTGGGACTTGATATTTCTTCAAATTTTTGAGGCCTCGTATGGGAAAACCATATAAATAAAATTTATTCCTCATGGTCCCAAAGGTCTATTGGTGTTGTGTTCTTTTCCTCTTGGGTTTTCTTTGAGATCTTGTGTCTTCTCTTTCCTCTTTTTGCATGCCCTCTTCCAAAGTTACCCATTTGTCAACCAAAGATTGTGGGAGATTGTTCTTCTATTCTTGTGTAGACTTGGGAAGATTGTAATCCTTCTTGTTTTACCATGTTGGTATCCTCAACATTCCTCATGGGTCATGGGGTGTTGTGCAATATTTCTCCCTCTTGTGCATTGTCGTGTTGTGATGAGATACCTTGGGAAGCATGGGGTGGTTGGGAAGTGACTCGATGTCATTCTTATTTGTGAGGATTTGTGCCTCTTGGTTAGGAAACCTCTTGTGAATTTTGTCCTCTTTGTTTAGATTTTTTTAGTGTCTCAGGATGTTGATCAGAGGTGGATGATTACCTTATCCTATCTGGTGTAGTGTTACAAGAGAACTTGATCATGGTTGGTAATTTATCATCATGCAGATGTTGTCCTCTCTCTCTCATTTTTTCATCATGGTGGATTTATCCCATGATTGGTTATTCTTCCACTATGGCCACCTTTCTTATACAAAGGTAAGGTTGCACTGTTGTTCTTGTTTTTGTGCCATTACGACACTATTGTGTAAGTGTGACATGTTATTGTTGCAATTTCATTGTTGTTGTTTCAAAAAAAATTGTTCCATCAAGTTTTTTTCTAAGCTTATCAACTCGAGGCATTACATAGTACTATTGAAATAGTTGCAAACATAAAGAAATGGAAAATTGTATGTGGGTGCTCCTATCCTCTATGTCTAGGAATGATAAGGGTTTTGATCATGCAATAGTATAAACTAGAATGAAAGAGAGAGAAGGGATTTGAATATTCCAAGGTGCTCAAGGGAAAAACAACAAGATATTTTTAATAAAAATGGAAAGAATATAAAATATAATAGCAATGAACAAGAACAATTTCATCCTTTAAATCTTGAAGAAGCCAAGAGTATTGTAGAATATCATAAGAAGGCTATATTATAAGATTGGTGTGCCCACATGGAGGAACCAAAACTAAAGGGGGGTTGTAGCAAGTTGTAGAGTGATAAGTAGGAGGTTTCTTCCGCAGTGTGTCAAATTATGATATTGCTATCAAGATTCAACCGTGTAGTTTTTTTGAGTCAAACTCATTGACCCATGAGTTTGACTCAAAAAAACTACAGGGTTGAATCCTGATAGCAATATCATAAGTTGTAGAGTGCCAAGAGGTAGTCAGGAGAGAGTCAATGAATGTAAGGTAGATTGATCCCAAGGCTAAATGAAGAGGCTAAAAAAATTAGATTCATCCCAAGTTGTTACAACTTGCCTATGAAGGTGACAAGTGGTGAAATTCTCAAAAATAGTCACCAAATGAGAACTAGCACGTCATGAGGATGTTCATGTGTCTCACTAGTGTCTAGACTGTTTGAGGTCTAAAATGATGAGACACTAGAAAATCACAAGGATAACACAAATCTTGACAAAAAGATAACACAAGGATAAATGCCTTCACACCATGGAGGGTAACATATTATTGTAAGGACTAAAATTAGCATAGAAACACACTATGTAGTGGACATCAAAGTGAGCACAAAATATAGCATGAAATTATAAGGGTATGCAATTTTTGACATTACAAACTCTAAAATTTTACAAAATAAAAATAATAATAAAGACAAATAATGCATCCAACAATGAAAACCATTTCTTATGGCACCTTGGGAAATTTCCATGATGTAAACAAGGTAAAAAATCATCATGTTTATAGCATCAATAATCCCCTATTTATGAGCACTCCTCACCTCTTACCCCACATCATCATCCGCCATACACAACCACCTTTTATCCATATATTCCCCATCCCATATTTTTTCTACCCATTTCTTGATACCCTCAACCTTGGGTTGTTCAACCAATACCACCATCCTCCATCATATCTCATCCATCCCCCCTCATTATACCTCCCTACTAGAAAAAATAAATATTTTAATTCCACTCCCTTTTATTTGGATTGCTCAACCAATGTGTGTCCCTCACAACCCCTCTATCATGTGTACAATTCTACTTATAGTTATTATACCACCCATTCTACCTACTTCCATCATATCTCTCCCACCACCAAATGTCCCTTTCACCTTGATTTTTCTCTAGATTGGGAGCATCCCCTTGCTAACTTATATTTGGAATGGTCCATATAAATACACCCTCTCCCATGGAATGACCCTACATCCCCTCACCATGGCTGATAATCCTTTTTTTCACATACCCTCACACATTAAGCCTACCCTCCTACCTATCATGAGTCCCTACCCACTCAAAAAAATCCACTATATTCCCTATATCTTCTCCTTTTTTGGAACCCTCCCACCCTTTATATTTCCTTATCCCATTTGATTCTTTAACCATGCTAAATCTATCCCCTCGTCGCTACCCCTATATCCCATCACATCCCCAAAAACCCGCTTTGGCTTCAACATTGCACCAATTACTAGATCATGTCTTTCTTGTATGTATGTTTGATTATGTGCACTTTTCTATTTTGTTCTTATAGTTATAATTTTCAATAGAGCACACCATCTCAATCACCATCATTTATCATATCATGGTATTCCCTAATAAAAAAATTATTAGGACATTACACTATCTAGGTCACATGTGTGTTTTTAAATCAACCCTTCATGCACTTGGTACATTGTCATCATGATCCATTATATTATGATGCATAACTCTAGTGTTCTAGCAAATAATAGTCTTCTCTTTGCATATATATTATCTTTACAAAATGTACCTATCATTACAAACATCATTTCATCATCATATTTATTTCTATTATATCACATTCATCCATTTATATTCTATCACATTTATCCATTTCTATTCTATTTACATTTGGCATTCATATTTTATTTATAATTCATGTGTCATTATGAAAATAACAAAGCATGCAAGAAACATAATCACAACTGCTATCATGAGGCATCAAAATTAGCACACACATATATACATGTATATCCTATTGAAATTAAATCACATCATAATAATCAACATCACATAAAAGACATCCTAAATACATCAAGTTTCATGTTGAATCCCAATCCATCATATATATATATATACCAAAATAATGGTGTGTACAATATTTCAAAAAATATACATGCATCATCATATATGATAGTCCCATCAAAAAATCATATAATATGACACATGGCCTCATCAAAAAAAATTGTCTCATCCCTATGTGTAATCATATGCAATTGTCTTTGTCATCCTCTCACTTCTACTTCCCTATAGATAGCCCTAGAAATTATGGTGGTTGTGTCCCTAGATGTAGTAGCCTATGCATCAATAAATTGCTCCCTAATGGTCATTTTTTATTCCCTTGGCTAGCTACTTGACACCTTTGCATACAACAACTCCCTTTTCTCTATAGGCACTTCCTATTCATATAAAACTCTATAGTAGGTCACTCTCTATTAATTGGGACCCAAAACAACACTCACATGCCGCACTATGCCTTCATTAATACTTGAACATCTTCAAATGTAGTGTAAACACCAAGTCGGTCGTTACTTGTGTAAACACCATTAGACTTTGAATTACACATTTCCTTAAATCCAAGGATGACTTGCAAACCACATACCACGCTTCATCATAATCTATAATATTCCTCTATCATCCTAAAATCCATCAAACTCCTTCACAAAAATTCACACCTTCAAAATGTACACAACTTGTACACTTTAGACTACACTGCCAAACACTGCGACTCTAAAATCCAACTTTTAGAGAACCAGACCATGAATTCTCTTGACACAGGAAAGAGATCAAAACCATCAACATACCTTCAAAATCACAAGACCTGAAGAGGAACTGTGGAGAAATGTGAAGTAGATACATTTTTCAAGTTGTGGATGGTATAAATGCAAGGTGAATTGATGCAAGATGAGGTGTGGAATAGAATTGTGTGTTGTGATGGGAAGTTAAGTACAGAAGTGTGAAATCCAATGTGAGCTATAATGCAAGATTACTGAATGCGGTGAGCTAAGGTATCTTGATCACTTTAATATTGCAAGTGTTGTTGAAGTTGTTGTGGTGGAATCTCTATTGCATTGAGATTGTGTTCCATGTGTAACATTCTATCTTCTTTCTCCTTTCTATTCTGATAGTGATCCTAGGTTGTGATCCCTTCTAGACAGTGTGTCATATTCAGTAGTGAGCCTCCTTGTACTGGTTTTACAATTACTTATATTGTGAGCTAATCCTCGCCATGTTTTTCCCTTCTAGGGTTTTCCATGTAAATTTGGTGTTGGTTGTTTCAGTTTTTGTTATCTATTTTTCATGTTCAAACATTATAACAAATTAAGGGTTTAATGAATGCATGTGGATCTGACTAATGTCGATGGTTTTGATGTTTTAAATTGATACAACTGATTCACCCCCCCTCTCGTTTGTCTTGTTCATTCAACAATTGGTATCAGAGCAAGGCTCCTTGAAGAAAATCTTGACCACTTGAGGTAGATCCTAGATGGTGAGCAAGAAGGACATCCCTATGTTTGAAGGCACAGAATATGCATTCTCAAAAGTGAAGATGGAAGGCTATTTGATTTACCTAAAATTTGATGTCTTTAAGGTAGTAAATAATGTATATAACATACCTACAAATGGACCGAGCACAAGTGATGAAATCAAGGCCTACTAAATAGATGGTAAGGCAAGGTTTTTTCTTTTGAGTAGTCTTGTGCATTCTGAATTAGTGAAAGTTATGCATTTGAAAATTTATAAAGAAGTTTTGGATAAGATAGAAATAATTTATGAAGGAGATGATAAGGTTAAACAAGCTAAGTTGCAGAGTTTGAAGACACAATTTAAGGTTTGTGAATGTCTGAAGATGAAACAATTACAAGTTACATGCAGAGGGTTGATAAACTGGTAAGTGTTATCAAAGTTCTTGGTGCACAAGTCAAAGATCCTAAAGTGGTAAAGAAAATTCTCAAAACTCTTCATAATTCTTATAGTGAAAAGGTTTCTTCTATTGAGGAAGTTGCAAATTTTAATACCTATACTAGAGATCAGTTTTTTGGCACACTAACTTCATTTGAAATGAGAAAAACTGGTTTGAAAAATGGTGCAAAAGTGGAGACTACTTTCAAGATCAAAAAATAAGAAAAAGTTGAAGATTCAGATGGAGATGATCTTTATGATGTGGAAGCTAACTTTGTAAGAAAAATGAAAAAGGGAACTGGTAAGTACAAAGGTAAATTACCTTTCAAATGTATCAATTATGGAAATTATAGGTCACTATGCTTCAAGATGTCCAAATAGAACTGTGAACAATAAGAACAAGGAAAACAAAGGAAATATGATCAAGAAATGCTATTATGTTAGAGAAGATTTTGGTATTTCTGAAGATGGAACTGATTATGGAGATGTTGATGATAATGAATTTTTATTCTTGTCTTTAAAAGATGAATTTGGTTCTACTAACTCTAAAATTTGTGTAAAGGAAAGTGTTTCGGAGAAAAAGGATAAGACTGGTGGTACTTTGGTATCTTCTTTTCATGTTAGATAGGATAAGAACTATTGGGTTATTGATAGTGATTTCTCAAATCATATGACCAGAGATAAGAGTAAGTTCGTTAAACTTGAAAAATATGATGGAGGAATTGTTAAATTTAGAGATGATTCAGGTGCTAAGATTTGATTTGTGGAATAGGTTCAATCAGTTTTGATGGCAAGCATAATACTAAATATGTTTACTATGCTAAAGGTTTAAGGCATAACCTCTTGAGTGTTGGAAAATTTTGTAGCAAAGGATACAATATTATGTTTCAGGATGATGGATGTGAGATCAAAAAAGGGTCCAAAACTATGATTGTTGCTAGAAAGAGGACAGATGGAAATATCTATTAGATCAAGGGTGTTGATGGTCATTGTTTTATGACTCATATTAATAATAGTTGGTTATGGCACAGGAGGATGTGTCACATCAATTTTGATAACCTGGTTAGAATCAATTCAATTCAAGCAGTGAGAGATCTGTTGAGGATTACAAGGCATATCAATGTTGTTTGCAAAGATTGTCAATTCAGAAAACAAACTAGAAGTAGTTTCAATGGAAAAGAACAACCTTGTACTGGATTGTTGGAATTGGTACACACAGACCTTTGTGGTCCTACAAGAGTGAGAATTCTTCAAGGTGATATGTATTTCATGATTTTGATTGATGATTACTTTAAAATGACATCGGTTACTTTTCTTAAAGAAAAATCTAAAGCCCTGGATAAATTCAAAGCATTTAAAGTTATGGTTGAAAATGAGATGGATTTAAAGATCAAATGTTTGAGGTTTGACAAAGGTGTAGAATTCACCTCCAATGAATTTAACATGTTTTGTGAGAATCATGGCATAAAAAGACACTTGTCTTCCCCTAGGACTCCTCAGCAAAATGTAGTGGTTGAAAGGAAAAGCAGGACTGTTCAAGAAGTTGCAAGGACTATGATGAAATAAGCTAACCTATCGAAAGTCTATTGGAGATAAGTAATTCATAATGATTTTTACATACTTAATAGAGTTCAAGAAAAATTTAACAGTATAAAGACTCCCTATGTGTTGTGGTACGGAAGGGTCCCTACTGTCAAGTACTTTAGAGTGTTTGGAAGAAAATTTTATATCAAAAGAGATGATGAGAACTTAGGAAAGTTTGATGCAAGGTCTGATGAAGGTATCTTCCTTGGATATTCTACTAAAAGAAAAGCTTACAGATGTTACAATAAAATATTGATAAAGATTGTTGAAAGTGTAAGTGTCAAGGTTGTTGAATACTTGAAGAATTTAGTGGTAATAGATGGGTATGATTCAGATGAACCTGCTTGTGGAGGAGAAGAAGAAGAAGAAAAAGCTAAGGAAAAAGAAGTACAAAATGAAAAGGAAGAAGCTTCGGGAAAGACCCCTAAGTATGTGCAGAGAAATCATTATGAAGAAAAAATCATTGGAGACAAAAGCAAAGGCATGTTGACAAGAAGAAGAGTTGTTGAAGCAGAGGTAAATCTATGTTTACTTTCTAAAGCTGAACCAAAAATAGTGATAGAGGCATACAAAGATGAACATTAGATGAAGGAAATGGAAGAACTTATGCAGATTGAGAAGAATCAGACTTGGAAACTTGTTCCCAGACCAAAAAACAAGAATATAATTGGAACTAAGTGGGTATTCAAAAACAAGTTGAATGAGAATGGAGAAGTGGTAAGAAAAAAGGAAAGGTTTGTGTGTAAAGGCTATGCACAAGTTGAAGGAATAGACTTTGAGGAGACATTTTATTTGATGACTAGGATGGAAGCAATCAAGATGTTTTTGGATTTTACAGCACATCAGATGGATGTGAAGTTTGCTTTCTTGATTGGAGAGTTGGAAGAAGAAGTTTACATGGAACAACTAGAAGGATTTTAGTTGTCAGATAAACCTAATATGGTCTACATATTGAAGAAGGCATTGTATGGTTTGAAGAAAGCTCCTAGAGCTTTGTATGCAAGGCTGGATAGATATTTGATACAGCAAGGATTCAATAAGGGTACTGCAAATAGTAATATTTACTTCAAAGTTGAAAATATTAAATCTTGATAGTGGTTGTGTATGTTGATGACATAATTTTTGGAGGAAATGAAGCTATGTGCAGGAAGTTTGCATAAGAGATGTAGAAAGAGTTTGAGATATCTATGTTTGGGGAGATGAATTTCTTCCTTGGGCTACAAATCAATCAAATAGGAAAAGGCATATTCATTTCATAGTCAAAGCATGTTAAAGAAATGTTGAAGAAGTTTGGAATGGAAGACTCCAAACGGGTATGTACTCCTATGGTTACTGGTTGCAAACTAAGTAAGGATGATAAATCCCCTAAGGTTGATCAGAGCAAGTATAGATCTATGATTGGTGGACTACTATACCTAACTGCTACTAGACCGAATATCATGCATGCAGTTTGTCTTGTGGCTAGATTTCAAGAAGATCCTAGAGAGTCACATGTTGCAATAGTGAAGAGGATATTCAGATATTTGAAGGGTGCTTTGGATTATAGCTTATGGTATCCTAAGGATACTGATTTCACATTGAGTGCTTACATAGATGCAGATTTGTCTGGATGTGTGGATGACAAGAAAAGTACAAGTGGTGGTGCATTCTTTCTTGGATGTATATTGGTATCATGGCTACGTAAGAAACAAAATTTTGTTTCTTTATCTATTGTAGAGGCTAAGTATATTGCAACATCTTATTTCACACAAGTATTGTGGATGAGACAAACATTGAAGGATATCAAAGTGGTGTACGATGAGCCTATTTCTATCTTTTATGATAATACAAGTGCAATTAATATTTCAAATAACCCTATGATGTATTCAAGAACAAAGCATATTTTAATTAGATATCACTTTGTGAGAGAGAAGGTTGTGGATAATGAAGTGAAGCTTGAATATGTACCTACAAAGGATCGGATTGCTAACATATTTACTAAGGCTCTTCTTGAGGTTACTTTTAAGTATCTTCGAGAGAAGTTGGGGGTTATTTCCCCTCCTTCTTTGAACTAGATGTATATGTATATGCATCAATCCAATGTATCTTTGGATTCATTCCTTATATGGACTTGTGTTGGTGGCTACCTCTCAGGGGGAGTAGGTAGCGACATTGTTATAGTTGGGACATATGGTCATTGTGCAGAGGTTGTTGATTTGGTTGGTGTATACTTCTAAGGGGGAGCATTCAGATAAGTTGCAAGTATATTAGTTCTATATTAAAGAGGGAGAACAATGAAAAATATCTTATCCTTTGCCATTGATTTCAAAGGGGGAGAGAGATAATTCATGTGAAAAAAGTTTGGTTGTGCAGAAGGAGAGAGAGAGAGAGAGAAGTCGTGTGGAAAGGAAAATTTGAAAGGGGGAGAGATAGAGAGAGTGTAGGAATTTTTTGTATGTTGTCTTTGATGGTTTTTCACATCTTTTGTTGTCATCAATGATAAAGGGGGAGATTTTTGCAAGTATGAAGGTGTTTTCATTGATGTCAACAAGCTTGTGTTGTCATTGGTGATAATTGTGCAGTGGTTGAGAGAGATTGTTGCTTTGATTAGTTGCATTATGTTGTCATTAGTTAATTTTTTTATGTTAACCTTTGTTGTTTCTTTGATAATATTTTTTTTATGGTTTAGATATCGAGGATATTGAGAAAATTAACAAAAAGAGGAAACAAGGTGTTGCAGAGGTGTTTTGGTTTGCAGAGGTGATCTGATTTTGCTTCAGATTTCTTCTAGGTTGAAGATTTGCTTGTGTGGTTTGGATATGTTGGTCAGAGGTATTTAGAGTTTCTATATCCATATTTTGGGCTTTTGGATCATTGTGTAGAAGAATTTATGTTCACCAGTATGTGAACTAGTTTTGTAGTGCTACTTATAGGGGTGTCTGGGAGAAATGTACCTGCTTCACATTTCTCCATAGTTTCTCTTTAGGTTTTTTTATTTTGAAGGTTTGTTGATGGTGTTGATCTCTTGCCTATGTCAAGAGGATTCGTGGTCTGGTGCTTTGAAAGTTGGATTTTAGAGTTGTAGTGTTTGGTAGTGTAGTCTAAAGTGTACAAGCTATGTACATTTTGAAGGTGCGAATTGTTGCAAAAGAGTTTGATGGATTTCAAGATGATAGAGGAATATTCTAGATCATGATTAAGTGTAGTATCTGGTTCACAAGTCATCCTTGGATTTGAGGAAGAATGTAATTAAAAGTCTAATGGTGTTTGCATGGGTAACTATCGACCTAGTGTTTACACTACATTCAAAGATGTTCAAGTATTAATGAAGGCATGGCATGTGAGTATTGTTTTGGGTCCCAATTAAGTTTTGTATCGGTCCACTTTCATTCCTATCCATTGTGGGAATGCTTAGTGTCGACCTATTTTGAATTTATAAAGTGTAAAGTGTGTGTAGCCGACTTGAAGATGTTTTTCAAGTTATGGATGGTATTAATGCAAGGTGAATTGATGCAAGATGATGCATGGAATAGAATTGTGCGTTGTGATACAAATTTAAGTGTAGAAGTGTGAAATGAAATGCGAGCTATAATGCAATATTGTTGAATGTAGTGAGTTGAGGTATCTTGATCACTTGAATACTGTGAGTTTTGTTGAAGTTGTTGTGGTGGAATCTATGTTGCATTGAGATTGTGTTATCTATGTAAAATTCTATATTCTTTCTTCTTTCTATTCTGGTAGTGAGCCTAGGTTGTGAGCCCTTTTGGATAGTGTGTCCTATTATGGTAGTGAGCCTCCTTGTACCATTTTTACAATTACTTATATTATGAGCTAATCCTCACTGTAGTTTTTCCCTTCTAGGGTTTTCCACATAAATTTGGTGTTTTCTTGTGTATGGTGTTGGTTGTTTCAATTTTTGTTATCTTCTTTTCATATTCAAATATTATAACAGATTAATGGTTTAATGAATGCATGTAGATCTAATTATTGTTTAGGGTTTTGATGTTTTAAATTGATACAACTGATTCACCCCCCCTCCCAGTTGTCTTGTTCACTCAACATAGGGGCCCCAATAAAACACCCTACCATCCTCTAACATATATTCCATGTAGTCAACAAAATCTATTTTGAAGAATCTCTTCATTTTATTTGGTATTAAGATGTCACTGACAATACCCACCAATTACAATGGTAGCTCATCCACTAGCCCCCTTCTAGACATGCATCTAAGTCTAAATCCATCCCCTATATTGGGATGTCCCTCTAACCTATTACCTACTCCATAACATTGTGAAGATCATCTCCTTGCCCGAAAACTTATCTCACCTATAATAGGTATCAATAGAATACACCACACATCCTCTAGAGTCACTATCATCTCCCTTGTTAGTAAATGAAATGTGTTGGTTTTAGAATGCCTCTATTATGCAATACTTTTCAGTATAGCTAAGTTTGCACACACCTTTGGAATCATGGCCACATAATATACCCCAATGGCTACTAGAAAATTTTAGTCCACCTCCCCAAACCCTATAATATGCACAATATTACTAACCCCCTCTCTCACACCATTATAATGAGAAAATATTCCTACACCAAACCCATATTCATCAACTTCTCATATTTCATCTCTTTCCATTCCTATTCCACTACTGGTAGTGTCAACCCCCTCCCTATCTTTACCTTCTACCCCATTGCCTACATAAGTTACATGCACACATGGAAAATTCATAATAATATGCCCCTATCCTTCCATAATCACCACACATGTGTGGTTCTTATGTTGTGGCATCATCCCCTTTTTGGTGCAACCACCACAATATCATCATGCCTACACTAGTACCCCCAATGTTAGTGCATGTGCCACAATAGTGTAAGACTTGTACCAATTCCCACTCTCATTGTTGGCATAAGTACCACAATTTTATGGTTCTTGCACAATCCAATTCATGCATCATGGTTGCATGGCACCTACACCAACTCCCCATTATTCTATCTAGTGCTAGTGTCACACCCTCATAGTGCTTATGTTAGGCCCTTATGCTTCTCTAATACAAGTTCCACAAGCCTTTAACACCTACACTAGGCTCATTATTCATTGGCTAGCATACACACCACACCCTCAATCACCTGAACTAATCCCATTCCATTTCCTATGCATAAGCACCATGAGGTCACAATTCCTACACTAGAGCCATCCCTTTTCCTATGTCAAAGTGCCACAATGTCATGGTTCCTACACAATCATGGTGCAAGTGTCATGAAATTGGAGCACCTACACCATGCCCACCTCTCACTAGATAGCACAAGTGCTACACCCTCATGGTGCCTAATCCAAGTCCATCACTTTTCTTATGCACAAGCACTATGAGGTCATGGTGCCTACATATCCATGACACAAGCACCATACCATCATGGTTCTTATTTTAGGCTCACCTCCTTTTCCTATGTACAATAACCATTATGGTGTAGTGAATGTGCATGACTCTCAACCCCCTAATCCTAGCATAAAATTTAAATTTCCTTTCCCCTCGCTTGCATGAATGCTACACATACCATAAAAATACCCCCTAACCCACCCAAATTATGTATGCCTTTTCCCCCTATCAAACCCAAAAATACAAAAAAGTAATACAAAGCAATATAAACATGTTAGGGAAAGACACCTACCACCACTCCTCACATTGCAAGTTGCAAATGCTCCCACACTCACTCGCTTTGATGATCTACTCAAATCAAATTCATCTTCTCTTTTTCTCTCTAGAGCTCTTTTTCTCAATAGTAAAAGTGAAAATAAGATTTTTCCCTACTCCTTTACTCTTATATCCCCTCATCTACCAAAAATATAATTTTTCCCTCCTTTTTCACTTTTTTTCTTTTTTCCTTTGTCACCCTCCCAAACCTTCTTATTCTTTTCAAGATACCCCATGGACCCCATTAATCTAGTTGACTCTCTTAATGGTACATCACCACACTCTTCTCTCATCACCATTCTTCTGAGTGACTAGGGTAGCATGCCACCAAAAATTTAATTTTCTCAAAAAATATTTGAAAGGACACCACTTATTTTAGCCACAATTCCATATCAAAGAGGGGAAAGATGTAGATACCCCAAATCCGTTGCTACTAGTCTAAATCAATTTCCTAAAAATGAATTAAATAAACTATTATTTAATCAATTTATCTAATTGCCCCCAAATAACTATTCTCCACCACATTAATTAATTCAAATTAATTGATTTGACTAACGTAATCAATCAATTTCAAGTCACAATTGATTAATAACTTGACCAATGTCACAATTAAACCCCCCCCTTCACATCTCTAATTTTAATTAATTAAATTCACTCAATTGATTAGCCTTAGTCCAAAACTCCTCCAACTAATCAATTAAATAATACATACTTATTTAATTTATTAGGATAATTAATCAATCTCTCATATTTTCTTCTAATTTTAAATTCCACCTCATGCCACTAGAAACAAAAATATATTGTCCTCACCATCCATTTCAAAGTTAAGGAGAAATCTAAGCCCTCCATCTTCACAAATGCTTCCCCAAGCGACTTATCCTCACTCCTTTCTCACACATGTGTGAGCATGCAACATGGAGAAATTTTTACCCTACATTTCATATCTCAATCTCCACCCTCCACTTATCTTCTCCATATATTCTCACATGCTTATATCTTATTCAATCCTACATTTAAGAAAATTACATTTCTTCATCAAGAATATCTCATCTCCTTTTTCCACCTATCAAGAGGCTCTGATGCACATCCATGCAAATAAATCCTAGCCCTTTTATTCATCCTTCAATCTCTACCTTCCATGTCCAACTTGGAAATTATATTTAATTTCTTACCCAAAGGACATCATGATCCACCATTCATAGTACTTACATGCTAGCAGATTAAGTAATATCAACCAAAGAGCACCCACATTTCACTTCTACATAATCATTCAACTTTGGAGCACATCAACAAGGTCAAATGTAGGTATATTGTTCCTAGTTTATTGCATTTACATTGTTGTTCAAATTCCATTTTCTTTATAAGAAAAGGTGTATGTATTTTTTGAGTTTGAGTTTCATTTTCTTCGTGTGCATCTAACTCCATCATTTTATCTCAAAGTTGGCATCCACAGTGCCAACAAGAATCATCAATTCTAAACATGCTTTCCAAGTTAATCATATCCATAGTCAATTTTTTACTCTTCAATTGGAGAATATGATCTCCATATGCCTCTTCAATTTTAAGGGCTAGTTAATCTACAAACTCATCAAATTGCTAGATAAATTGAGTAATATGCTCATCATTATGGAATACAATCTTATGGCACACATTATCAAGGAAAAAAGTTTTTGTGAAATTAACTTGACATGATTCTTTATAGCTAGCAAGTCCACTATTGAAATAAATTGGGATCCAATTAAGGTCATCCTATATACCTCTACTTTCAAATTTTAAGGACTAGCTTGGAATTTTCAAACATAAAAGGATTCCAATAGGTTTCACACATGATGTTTATAGGATTTTGTTAGAGACTTCATTGTGACTTGTTTTGTAATCATCAATTCTAAATTTTTAGACCTGTAATAATTTCACACCTTTATTTATGTGTATTACAAGCCATGGATGTAGTTGAATTTTAGTAAGTACAATTGTTTATATCATTATTCCTTATATGGGGAATAGAGAAATATTGGCCCTTGTTCCAATTCTACACTTGGCACCATCATAATATAACTTCCATATCCTGGCACCATCTAACTTTTATTTTGATACTTCTAGGATCAAAGGGCCTCTTCATGAACAAAATTAAAGCCCATTACAATCTCTTCAAATAAATTAAATGATTCCATCTAAAAAATAAATGGCATGGTTGTCTATTTCATCACCAAATAGACTTAATATCCTCTAATCTACTAAAAATTTGAATGGAAAGGACTCATCTTTAGCTATTGTGCATGGTGTCACTCTATTTCTAATTGTGGATTTTGCTTAACATGTTGGAGCACAATAGGCTTAGTTGGGATTTTTATTTTGGTTCCATTCTTTTTTAAGAACAAGTGGGTCCTACTAAGGGATAAGTAACATACAAATTTAGTCATGAAGTCTAAAGATAACCAAATCCCAAACATGGCCAATATCTCAATTACTACAATATCTTGGGGTATAAGAATAGAAAAAAAAAAAACATAGAATAAAAGGAAAATTTATAATAACTCCTACAATTTTTATTAGTTTACCATCAAGTTGGTGACTCCCTTTTCCATAGGCTCATATAGTAAACCTAAATTTACTTCCAATAGTGAAAGTAACATAAAATGAAGAAGATTTAGTTTTACATGGGTTCATATCAGTCAAGCATCAAACTACAAATTGCTTCTCTTGTAATTTTTCATTTTGAGGAATGGCAACTAGCTCTTTCACCTTGTTATTTCTTCTTGTTTCAAATCCTCCTTTAGTAAGTTTATTGGCTCTAGTATTGATAAGATTTTTCATAGGGTCACATTGACCATCACTTTCTTCATTTGTCCACCATGTTGAATGACATGGTTTTTTATTCTTTTGATGTATATGGTGTCCATTGATTTCTTGTTTATTTCATCAAAAAATTATTTATCTTTGGTTTAGCTCATGTTAGGCACATCAACTAGTTGTTTAGAAGCAACAAGAGCAATTTGATTTGGAACTACAAGTGTCATTTTTTTACTTGTCCTCGGTTTACAAACTTATTATATTCTTCCAATGTTTTTTTATTAGTTCTAGTTAGATAATTAGATTGAACTATAGATTGTCATAATGGAGTTGCTACTCTATTGTTAGGCATATTACCTAGCTTTTTGGGAGCAAAAAGAGCACTTTGATTTTGAACTACAAGTGTTGTGTGTCTTCTTGTACTTGGTTGATCAACCTTAGCCTATTCATCCAATGCTTTTTATTAGATCTAGCTGATAATTAATAACTACATATATTTTAGGATTTATGGATTTTACGTCAATAGGAATACCATTTAAGAAGGAATAATAATTCTTAAGGGGATTCTATTCTATTTTTTTTCAAAACCTATTGTTGAGAAATTTGTAGTAATTTTCATCAAAGCTCTCTTAATAGTAAAGTGGACTAGTATGGAGAGGTGATCTCCTTTCTCTCTAATATTATTATGTGACCTTATGTAATTAGGGAGAATATTTATGTACCAATTGTAGACATCTAAATTTGATCACTTCCATATGATCAAAATCGTCTACTCTGTTCATCTATTTCATTAATAGTGATTAAATAATTTATTTAATCATTATTTCATTTTCTACCTAAGGTTCTTAAAGTATGTAATAAAATAAATTAAATACTTAACCTTATCCCTTTCTTCTCTAAATTAAATAAATATGACAAATTATTTAATTTAGTCTTTTAACCCATTTGGATTAAAACCAATTTTTAATTCCTCTTTTTCTCTCTCCTTGTCACATTCTCCATAACCCTCTTTTAATTCAGATTAAATTAATTAATCTATGATTAGGATGTGCACCACTTAATCTTCACATTCATAATTCTGGCACGCCCGGTGGGACCCACAAATGGGTCCCTTCACTTCACGTTTGTTGTTGTTTAAGTTCTTTGCAGGTTCAAGTCGCAGAGGGGCGGATTTACCCCACAAAGGGGCGGACTTGCCCTCCCGGGCGCTACAGAGGGGCGGATACGCCCTCCTATTTTGACGTTTCTGAGATTTTTTACTGCAGAAGTGCGGATACGCCCCCACAATCCGACGTTTTTGATAGTTTCTACTGCAGAAGTGCGGATACGCCCCCGCGTTTTGACGTTTTTGCTAACTATTTTATGGCAGAAGTGCAGACACGCCCCCGCGTTCCGACGTTTTTGCTAGTTGTTTTACTACAGAAGTGCGGATACACCCCTGTGTTCTGAAGTTTTTGCTAACTGTTTTACTACGGAAATGCGGATACGCCCCCGCGTTCTAATGTTTTTTTGCTAACTATTTTTTGCAGAAGTGCGGATACGCCCCCGTGTTCTGACCGTTTTTGCTAATTGTTTTCTACATAAGTGTGGATACACCCCCGTGTTCCGACGTTTTTGCTAACTATTTTCTACAGAAGTGCGGATACGCCCTCGTGTTCCAACGTTTTTGCTAACTATTTTTTGCAGAAGTGCGGATACACCCCTGTGTTCTAGCGTTTTTGCTAACTGTTTTCTACAGAAGTGCGAATACGCCCCCGTGTTCCAACGTTGTTGCTAACTGTTTTCTATAGAAGTGTGGATACGCCCCCATGTTCCGACATTTTTTTGCTAACTATTTTCTGCAGAAGTGCAGATACGCCCCCGTGTTCCAATGTTTTTTGCTAACTGTTTTCTGCAGAAGTGCGGATACGCCCCCGTGTTCCGACATTTTTGCTAACTATTTTCTACAAAAGTGCGGATACGCCCCCATGTTCCGACGTTTTTGCTAACTATTTTTTGTAGAAGTGCAGATACGCCCCTGTGTTCTGACATTTTTGCTAACTATTTTCTACAGAAGTGCAGATACGCCCCCGTGTTCCGACATTTTTTGCTAACTATTTTCTGCAAAAGTGCGGATATGCCCCTATGTTCCGACGTTTTTGCTAACTATTTTTTGCAGAAGTGCGGATTCACCCCCGTGTTCCGACATTTTTGCTAACTATTTTCTACAAAAGTGCAGATACACCCCCGTGTTCCAACGTTTTTGCTAACTATTTTCTGTAGAAGTGTGGATACGCCCCCATGTTCCGACGTTTTTGACAGTTTTCTGCAGAGGGGCGGATACGCCCTCCTGTTCTAGCATTTTTCACAGCTAAAATTTGCTTGCAGGGCCTTTATTTCATTCAAATTTTAAATTTTTCCTTGTTGTTTTATTTATTCACTTAGCATAATTAGGGGGAAGTAATATTTGTTGCTTGTTGTGTCTATTTTATTTGTGTTACCTTAAGGGGGCATTAGTTTTTTTTCACCTTCCCCCTTTGCACTTTGTGTGGATCCGAAGCGGGTAGTTGGAAATGATTAGTGTCTTCTTCTTAGCGGGAACTACTTGGGGATTCCATCACCCTAAGGGATGATCCCAACCATGCATACCGACGGGGTATATAAAGGGGGGAGAGCCAAAGTTGTACCCCAATCCAGTTACGTCGTAATTAGCGGAACGTCGAAGCTAGGGTGATACCTAGATAGACATGAAGAGTTGGTCCGAGCCTTTCAGTATCTCGTTGGGGTTCCCGACTCACACTTGTGACACACTGGTGTTCATGGTTGTGCCTCACGTATCGAGCGTATATCGAGGACTCCCTAGAAACCTTGTTCATCCTAGAGTAAGACCTTGCTGGCCATACCCCTTAATACTAATCATAGGATTGTGCTTGTTCAAAGTGTCTTTCTGTGAAAAACCAGTAAATTTTGATAAGTCAAACCTTCATTGAGTCATTTCAAGTCCTTGCCATAATCCCTCATTCCAAACCAAGTCATTGTTTTCCTACAGAGGGGCGGATTTGCCCCCCTGTTTTAGCATTTTTCACTGCATAAGTGCAGATACGCCCCCCTGTTTCAGCATTTCTCACTGTAGAAGTGCGGATACGCCCCCCTATTTCAACACTTTTCACTGCAGAAGTGTGGATACGCCCCCCTATTTCAGCATTTTTCACTGCAGAAGTGCGGATATGCCCCCTTGTTTTGATGTTTCTGATAGGTTTTTTACTGCAGAAGTGCGGATACGCCCCCTGAATGGACAATTTCATCCATTTGACCATTCTAAACCCCCGTTTGAACTCCCAAAGTCTCCATTTGACCATTTGATCATCCTAATCACTCATCTAACCAATCCAAACATCCATTTGACCATTCCAAACCTCCATTTAACCTTTCTAAAACGTCCATTTATCACATTCTCATTGAGCATTCCACCATTTGGGATACCCATCTTACCGTGTGACCTAAACATTTGCACTTTCCAAAAAGATCACTTCAACAACACATCTTCCATTTGCATTCATCATCATCTCTCAACACAAAATCCCTTAAACCTTGTTTTAGGAGTTATCTCCCGAATTGACCAAGGCGTTAAGTTTGATCATTATCCTACATATCAATCCTTGTCTTCAACCTAATTAATCCACTTCTATCTTGAGGCGGATTTTTGTTGTAAGTCAACGTCATTGGCCCAAATCAATCCCCTTCCATCTCAAGGCGGATTCGGTGTCGTGATCATTGATTTAGCTAGCTCAAATCGATCAACCAACGTTATAAGTCACTTAGGGTGATTTCCAAATCAGGTTTTAGGATCCCCTCCATCAACCAATCCTTATCCAAATCATCAAATTGATACATCATCAATTGATCCAAACAATCCAATCCAAATCCAAATCATCAAATTGATACATCATCATTTGATCCAATCAAATCAATCCTCATCCAAATCATCCAATTGAAACATCATCAGTTGATCCAAACAATCCAATCCAAATCCAAATCATCCAATTGATACATCATCAATTGATCCAAACAATCCAATCCCAATCCAAATCATCAAATTGATACATCATCATTTGATCTAATCAAATCAATCTTCATCCAAATCATCGAATTGATACATCGTCAATTGATCAAACCAATCATCATCCAAAATCATCAAATTGATACATCATCAATTGATTCGTCAACTTATCCAAACAATCCAATCCAATCTATCAAAATCCCATCATCCAATCAAAATCATCCATCAACCAATCCTTATCCGGTCATCAATTGATCCATCATCCAATCCCAATCTAAGCTTTCATCCAATCCCCATATGAGCTTCCAATACATCCTAGTTTTCTATCCATCATCTATTATTTCCTTCTAATTTGTATCCATTATGAATCTTTATCCCCCTCTCACATGACCAATAATAGTAGTCAAGGGGAATCCTAACTCTGTTGATGACGATAATGAAAATCTTGTTGATCATGAAGATTGTTATATAGATCCCCTTGACGCTATCATTTCTAGCAAGCTCTCTCCAATCGCCTCCCAAAATCCCACTAATTCTTTGAACTATCCCACCATGCCTTCATCCACATCTAATAACGGTTCTTATGCTACCCTTGTCAAGGGATATCCAACATCCTCACCATCAACATATTCATCATGTCCTCCCTTTCAACCTCTATCCTAGCCAACATACACATCCTCTTATCCTTATCGTCATGAACAATCCCAATACCTCTACCTTAATCCCACATCCCAACCTTCCCATCCTAATCCAACACCCACACCTTCCTATCACAATCCCCCATCCCAATATTCCTCCTATCTTAATCCACCATCTCAATCGTCTCATCCTAATCTACCATCCATATCCTCCTATGCCAACTCACCATACATGTCTTCCTATGGTGGTCCACCACCTCAATCTTCCCATCCTAATCCAACATCCACACCTTCCTATCACAATCCCCCATCCCAATATCTTTACATTAATTCCACATCTACCCATTCTAATCCTTCATCTACATCTTCCTACTATCACTCACCATCCCCATCTTCCCAATCTAATCCAACATCCACATCCTCCTATGTCACTCTCCCTTTTGCTGCATTATATCTTAATCCTCCATCTCCTCCAACCACTCCTATTTCCCCATCTAGTCCCATCCACTCACCTAATCATAATCCTCCATCTCCTCCTAGTTCTACATCTAATCCTCATCCACACATCCACTCATATAATCCTCCAATTCTTAATCCTAATCCTCCATCTCCTCCTAGTCCTCCATCCAATCCCATCCACTCATCTAATCCTAATCCTCCATCTCCTCCTAGTTCTACATCTAATCCTCATCCACACATCCACTCATATAATCCTCCAATTCTTAATCCTAATCCTCCATCCAATCCTATCCCTTCATCTAATCCTAATCCTCCATCTCCTCCTAGTCCTCCATCCAATCACATCCCCACATCTAATCCTAATCCACCAATCCCTAATCCTAATCCTCCATCCATTCCCATCACTCTACCTAATCCTACATCCCTTCCAAATGTCGCCCAAGGACTCATGCAAGAAGAGACATCATGCCCTCTCACTCTATCATGTACTTTCACTAGTGATGAGGCCCTCCTCCATCCTAGACCTATCCCTCCCATCACCATTCCTAACATTGTCCAAACGATTGAGCCGGTCAAACCCATCGAATCCATTAAATCCCCATCTTCTACTCCTAGATCCACCCAATCCATTGAAGACATCCAATCCCCTCCTCCTAGTCCTAATATTCACAAACTTCAATCCCATAACCTTCATGAATCCTCCATCCTCCTATCTCCCCCAATTGAGGCGTCCCTCCAACACTCTTCCATCATCATACATCCCACACAAGATGATTCATGCCAAGAGCTTGATCCAAAGCATACAAGTGTATCCCCTTCTCCAAATCAAGATCCTCCCATCCCATCCACTACATCCCAAGATCATAATCCCCCATCCATCCCATCTCATAATTCCTATCCTCAACCAAGTCATGATCCTATCCTCCCATCCACCCCATCTCAAGATCACACTAGCTCATCCACTTTATCCCATGATTCCCTTTGCATTCAAGATCCAATCACTCTATCTCATGAGCCCTCATCATCCACTACCAAAAATCCAGATCCTATCATCTTCCCTAATCCCTCTCCTGATCCCTTATCACTCATTCCTCCTGATGCTGCTATCCCCTCATCTCCATCGCATGATCCTTCATCACCTTCTAGTCCTCCCATCCCAATGCCACTTTTGTATCACCTTGGTCACATTACACTTATCCATGGTGGCCTTCTTACAGAAGAAAAACAACGTGTGTGCACCACCCTACCTCTTCCACCTACTAATGTGCTCGCGTCATGCTTCCAAGAGAATAAGCATCCTACCATAAATCACATGCTACATAACATGAACTATCAAGGAAAAGGTTTAGGCCTTCATGAGCAAGGTACTTTAGAGCCCATCCAAGTCAAAGAACATCCAGGCACACATGGTCTTGGATATATCTTCCAAAACCCACACTCTAAAGATATTGGTACAACCTCCGTACATCCTAAATGATCCTCTTCTAAAGGCACAAGAGGTACTTTCCATCATTCTACCAAGTCATTTTCCGCCATCCCTCCTCCTCCATCATATTACCGTAAAACAACTATCCATTTTCCTCCTTCATCCTCTAAGTCCATTTTGGATCCTTATGTGCCTCCATCCACCATCGATCATCCTCCATCTACTCCATCTATTCTGGGCCCTTATATACCTCCATCCACCATAATAACTCCTAAATTCATAAACCCTAATCGGGATCAACAAAGGCACCCGTCCATGCATGCTATCTCGCATCCTCCATTCACACACCATCATCACAAGCCTACCTCTATTACTCCATCCACGTCTTCTCTCTTCATCCATCTCCTCATACCCATCTCATTGCTACTAAAAGCACTTTGGATGCCAAAGCAACAATGCATAAATCCAAAACATCCACATGAATCTAAAGCTCCTCATGTCCCCTTCAAAAGACATGTTGCAAAAATTAAAAATCAAACACATAGGCCACAAAGGCCCACCAATGCAAAAATCAAAACCATGTGGATCCCTAAGAAAAAAGAGGCAATACCTTCACATGAAAAATCCATGATGGCATCTAAAGTTGCTATGCCCAAAGCTAATAATTCACATCCTCCATCTCCTAAATCTGTTTTGGGTCCTTATGTCCCAAAATTCACTATCCCAATGCCTCCATTATCACCACATTCTCCAACCAAAAACCCTCCTCTCATTTCACATCCACCACATGTGCCAATGTTGGTCCTGAACACCTTTCCCTATCACACATCCACTCCATCATTCCATCCATACACTTTTCAACACCCCATCCACTATCCCCCCTATCTCCCCCATCCAATACCTTTGATTCATCCTCTTGCATAATCCATTTCTTCTACTAAGGTAGTACCAACATCCATTGGTCACTTTACACATGGGCTTTGATTACCTCATATGGAACTTGATGCTTGAATCCTTCCTCCATCTCCTTATCAAATATCCTCCAAATCCGCATATCCATATCCCTATCTTTATCCATCTTCATCCACATCCTAGTTCAAAAAATACAAAAAATACAAAAAAAAAAATAGTAAAGAGAAAATCATTCGTCCAATGGTGAAAACTTGGCAAACAAGCGCCTTGGATAAGTACCATGATGAAAACCTGGCAAACAGGCATCATGCTTAAATTCCCCATCTAGTCTGCTTCCACGATTGGGGGCAACATCCACGTACGCATTCCTTTCCTCCATCTCCTACATCTGCCTATCTTCCGCATCCTATCCATCCTATCCCATTTATCCCACTCCCTCTATCTTCCTTGTGATCTTGATAAATGTAGGGGCAAACCTATATACATGATTTGGACACCTCTTGGCATATATTCCCCTCATCCATACACTATCATATTCCTTATCCACCTCTCTCTATCGTCCATTGTCCATGCATCCTATATAACTCTATCTATCTTCCATTGCCTATCTCACTCCCTTATCCACCCATCCTCCTATCCCTCTTGCCTCGTCATGCATGACACATCTAGAGTGGGGGCATCTCCTTATGTACGATTGAATCCTTGAGACATCATCCATCCATGCTCTCCATCTCCCCATCCTACCCATCCTTATCTCCTCATCCATTTATCCATCCAGTAATCTCTGCCATCTCCCAATCCTTATCTTCCTATACTCTCATCCACTAGTCATTTTCCATCTTTTCATCCTTATCTTCCCATCCATTTATACATTACTAATCCATTCCATCCTTCCAATTCCTTATCCCTCTATCCACCTATCCTAGCATCTTCTTATCCATCCATCCATTTCCCTTTATTTTCCTCCTATCTCTAGCTCTAGGCTACCCGCATGCAACCCAATGCCATTCACACCCTAATTCATCCCTCCTATCTATTTCCCACATCTTTCTCATCATCATTCATCTATACATCCTCTCATCCTCCCAATTCATCTTCTCATAATCTAGATCACTATCCCATCCCTGAGCTTCAGATAACTCACATCCTACACATATCGACCATCCCATCCACATGGCCTATCCAGGCTCATCATATCCGCTCATTCCATTTATCTTGGTCATCTTATCATCCCTTATCCATTGTCTTTTTTCGGTCTCTTGTCGAGCTACGTTGCCCCTGCGCTTTCACGTAGGCAAGGTCCATCATTTGATCCACCCCCGGGGCTCTGTCTTTTGTCTGTCTTGTCATCCTCCATCGTCTTTCTTTGGCCTTGTGTCGAACTATGTCGCCCCTACGCTTTCACGTAGGCAAGTTCAATCATTTGATCAGCCCCTTGGGCGTTTGTCCATCTGGTCTTTGTCATCCATCGAGGTCTTCATTTTCCTCTCCCCACTTTTATCCATAGTCTTTTATCAAACTATGAGAGCTCTGTGCTTTCACGTAGGCAAGGTTGATCTTTGATCAACCCTCGAGCCCCTAGGTCTTTAGGGTGTGTCGGTCTTGTGTCCCCTAGGTCTTTAGGGTGTCTCTATTTTGTCGCCTCATCATTTTGTCATCTTGTTGCCTTATGTCTCGTCGTCTTGTCATGTCGTCAAGAATGTCCCTATACTAGCTGGTGCTTATAGAACAAGGTCATTCGTATCACGAGATCCAATCGGTTTCCGGTATCCTGCGTCATGTTGATCAACCCATATATCCTCCATCTTTGGTCTCAACAAGATGTATCCTTCCTAACAGACCACATCAACTCCATCCATCCTCTTGATCCTATGGCAAAGGAGGTTTGAAATTGATTCTGATCTTTTGATGCTTTTGAATTTTGTTTATCATTTGAGCTCCCTATCCTCACTTGTCATGGTCGCCTTGATCCATCATATCATGGTGTTCTTTGACTAGTAAACATAGGGGTGTATCTTGCTCTTTTATATGTTTATGTCTTCTTGGTTGTCCCACATAGTACCCACCAAGATCCCCAAGGTCTTGTGTTACGCTGGGGCATCCTTTTTTGCTTGTGGTTATCCCAATACCTGGCCTGACTAATGTCTTCATGACTTTGGGGTGTTGGAATAGCCTTCTTGTTTGTTGTGTTTTTTTTATGCATTAGACACTAATCTGTCTTGGTTTACATACCCTGATGCCCAGTGTCTTATGCTATAGCAAAAATCAGTGCTCTAAGGATGGAAAATTGAATTAGGATTGCATTTCATGTTTCGTTCCATCATCTTGCATTTACCCTCCATCCCTTCCTCTCTTTCCTCCGTCACTCTTCATCCATCTCCCCCCCCCCCTCTTGGGCTAGGGCGGATCTGCCCCCGACCGTGGGGCGGACCCACCCTTCATCGGGGCAAACTCGCCCTTAGCCCCGGGGTGGACCCGCCCCTCACCCCGGAGTTGACCCACCCCACGTCGGGGCTAACCCACCCCTCGCCCCGGGGCGGACCCGCCCCTCACCCCGAGGTAGACCCGCCCCTCACCCCAGGGCAAGCCTGCCCACACTGGGGTGGACCCACCCTTCTACAATGGGGCAAATCCGCCCCTCTGCAGGTCTTTTCTTCCCAAGGTCGTCAAACCGTGCGTCAGATCGACTTCGTTCAAAAGGAAAACTTGCTTATTTTTTCAAGCTCTTTCCAACCATACCTTTCATTTCTTCCTATCAAAAAGTCATTTGGGACCCCTCTCTTTTCCCTCCCTTTTTAAGGGGTATTTTTTTTACTTCTTATTTACCTTTTTGTTTCCTCGAACTAATCTTTTCCCTTCTCGGGGCCACCATTTGCACCCCGTTTGTCCAATTGACTTTGTTCAAAAGGAAAAATTACCTAATTTTTTGCCCTCTTTCCAACCACACCATCCGTTTCTTCCTATCAAGATGTCGCCCGGGACCCCTCTTTTTCCCCCGTCACCCTCTCGAGGGGGCATACCCTTCACATTTACCAATTTTCCCTGCCATAGTCAATCCCTTCCAGGATTGGGGCATCTTCATCCATTCCCCACTAATTGGACAGCTCAGGTCCTCCTCCCCACGTTGGGGCATCGTCTTCTGGTTACTTCCTCTATAGAGTCATCTGCACTTTCTTTTCTTCGAAGCACGATTATTCTAATGGTTCTTCGAAGAAAGGAAAAATGTAGACATCTAAATTTGATCGCTTCCATATGATCAAAATCGTCTACTCTGTTCATCTATTTCATTAATAGTGATTAAATAATTTATTTAATCATTATTTCATTTTCTGCCTAAGGTTCTTAAAGTATGTAATTAAATAAATTAAATACTTTACCTTATCCCTTTGTTCTCTAAATTAAATAAATATGACAAATTATTTAATTTAGTCTTTTAACCCATTTGGATTAAAACCATTTTTTAATTCCTCTTTTTCTCTCTCCTTGTCACATTCTCCATAACCCTCTTTTAATTCAAATTAAATTAATTAATCTGTGATTAGGATGTGCACCACTTAATCTTGATTAAGTGTCACATCCTCCATAATCTCCCACTTGCCTCTAATCTCTCATTAATTATCCTAATCCTGTGTTTGCACAACCTTAATCAAAGTCATTAACCACATTTAGCTTACCTTTTCTGGTCAACCTTTCCACTTGAATTTCTTGGCCTTAACTCTCTTTCCCATGTGAATTTTTAATTCACATTTATTTTTCCAAGGCTCCTCTCTTCCCCATGTGAATTTTTAATTCACTTTAGTCTTTCCAAGGTCTTCCCCATCCCCATGCAAAGTTCTAGAAGGTTTGACTTGCCACTTCACATGTGCCAAGGACTTCTAGAACCTTGGACTTGTCATGTCACCCACATGTGACAAATCTCCAGCTTTTTGGAGGCTCTCTTTTATCCAATAAACTCTCCAATGAATGTGAATTTTTATTTCACATTTATTTCTCCAACCACTTCCCCTTTTCCCATGGAGATTTTTGAGGAATTCTAAAATTCCTCAAATGTCTCTTTCCTTCTCATTTGGGGACAAGAAGTTCCTTTTTGAGGAAATCTTATCATCCCCCAAGGTACCTCAAAGGTACTTATCCTTCATCCACCTCATGTACTTCTCTTCCACCTCATGTACTTTCTTTTCCACCTCATTTCCACATCATTTCACCCTAAGACATCTCACATTCCACATGTCAAGATGTGAGGGCTTGTGAGTCCTCAACTCACCATAACCCTTCATCTTGATCTTGTTGGATCAATCTCAACCGTTGAATTCTCTAGAGAATTCCAATTATTTTATAAATACCCCCTCAGTTCTCCCATTTTGGGGATCAAGTTTTTTGCTACCAAACTCTTGCCAAATTGTCATTTGCAGCATTTTAGCTTTTCCATAGTATTTTTTCATCAATCCATCTTGCATCTTGCATCCACTTCACTCCATTTCCATCTAAGGAGCACACAAGACATCCAAAGATCAAGGGCCAACCAAGGAAGGAGCAGCACGAAGATATAACAAACAATCAATTTATCTTATCTTTCTTTCATGTTCACTATTTCTTAGGCTAATCATTGAGGTGCCATTTTCTTATGTTAGTTCTTCTTTGCATCATTTTAGCATCTCACATTAGGACTTGACATTTTAATAGGATCACACCAATATAATATTTTTCCTTTAACTAAAACTACTAGCATCCTCATAGCCACATTCTCTCATGATGTGCAAACAAGTTTTTATCTTACAAATGTTCAACAAGGGTTATAATATTATATATGGTATAAGATGGAAGCACCTTTTGAGTAGATGGAGGGATAATATTACAAGTTGCAAACACAACTAAAGGACTACCATTATTACATGGCACAAAGGGTTGTTGGCGAGGTTGGACCATAGTTGTCATATGTTGTTGGTTAGTAAGTATTATAGGATTTTTGGACTAGGGTAGCCTTATTTTGGGTTGGGTTTGGCTATATTATTCTCTTTGGAGGTAAAGGGCCTAAAATGGCTTGAGGTTGAGAGGCTAAAATATACTTGGTAAGAATAGTTACTCTCAAATATTGTGGAGCTTCATTTGTTTGCATGCAACCACTAGGTAAATCACATAAGATTTGCTCTTCAAAAAGCATGTAATTAAGACCACCAAAAATATTAGGGTGACTCAAAGTTCCATCGAGCATGCTAGAAATTATTGATGGCTTAAATATTTTTTCAAGATAAATGTGGCATGTAAGGCCACGAAGCATAGAAAGCCTCACAGACATGGGACAAATCTATGAGTGAATCTTTAGAATTATAAGATGAACTCCTTATCTACTCTAATTTATGTCTAATGTTTTGGTGTGAAAAGGATGAGAGATGAAAGAAATGAAATAATATAAATTAAATGCTCAAACTGAAGATTATCGTCCTATATTATACCAATGCTTTAAAACTCACAGTGTAACCAATATGAGAGACCATTAAATGATCCCCCTTCATAAAAATTGCCTAATTTTTATTCCTCTTCATCCACCATGTTCCTATTAGGCAATGGAAGTCCCAAAAAGTCTAAAAAAATCAATTATGGTAAGGTTTAAGTCATTTTTTATAGTTTTTTCATAGTTGAGTTTTAGTGGACTACCTGACTTCTTTCAATTATCTGACCTCCTATCTTAATTGTTACCCTGCATAGAAATAAATTGCATAGTTTATCAACTCCCTTCCTCCCTTTGTTTCCTTCATTCTATTAGTTTGAAGGATTTTTAAAAATTTATGGGCTACTTCTTCTTTATACCGACCTCTCACCCTTTTCAACATCCCTGCTTTCTCCCATTCCCAAATTTTGATCATGTGATTTGCAAAGTTATTGGGTTTTTTGGACTTCTTCTCATTCCCTTCTTCCTCCCAACCTCAAGCCATTTTCTACTCCCAATTCTCGTAACCCTTGATTTCTTCCCTATTTCCCTTTTGTAGACTTGTGGGGTTTACCCAAACTTCTCAAATCACTATACATCTCCAAATCTCTTGACCTCCCAACCTTTAGCCAAGTCCCACTTTTCATCCTTGTTCTTTGACTTCTCCTTTGTGGACTTCTAGAATTTTGACAAACTTCTTTCATATTCCTTTCGCCTCTTAATATCTCAACCTTCTATCATTTCATATTTTCATGCATTCCCTCCAATTCTTTTCATATAGACTTTTAGTGGACTTTAGGACTTCCATTCCAATGTCCCATCCTAACTTCCACTTCTAACCTCTAGTTCCACATTGAATTCTTGCAAAGTGTTCCAATGTTTTTGTTGATTATTTCCTCTTATACAAAGTTCAAGTTGGCTTCTAGGCTTCCATTCTTCTGCCTAGACATCCCATCATGACCTCTGATTTTATAGCAAGATCCCACATTTTTTCATATACTTCCTTTGTTTTCCTCTTCCATTTGTGGAGTTTCACTATACTTATGGAATTTTATCCCCATCTCTCATCATAACCTCTTGTCACACATCGGATTCCTACATTTCATCAAATTTTCCTTTGTCACTCTCCTAATCTTCCTAGGATGCCATTAATGATTAGATTTGACTCTTGCAACTAATCCAAGATTTTTCTCCTACCTAAAAATAATTGTACATCCTAAGGAAATGGATTGACATACAATTTCAATGGTGAATGATGAATAATATAGTTCACCATGAATGCAATGATTGAGTTCTAGTTGTCGATGATCTTCACACCTATTCCATATCATCCATCCCATAGATTTTGTAGAATGTTTCTTCTCTTACATGCCAATTTATGACTACTTACTCTAAGTTGAATTCTTCCAAGAAACTAGGTGACCAAGAAAAGTGCCATATGTATAGGTCTATTTTAGAGACAAAAGGTTGGTCATTCTTGCATTTCTGAACAACTGAAATTGTCGAGGATTGTCTAGGGTCTTAGCTCCTACAAGTTCATTCACCTACAAAGTAACACATTTTGTATATCATAGGGAGGTTATCGTAGTATAAACAGTGCTTGTAATCAAATATCTTCTCAGCCATTTGTAGATCTTCATGGGAAACTCTATTTGACAAATTGTGGTAGGCATTATAGCATAAAATTTTCTCTTGCCACATTTTTTGGTATGACTGTAATAGAGATTTGATGATTTTTGCAACATTCTAAGTCATTGCTATCTTTGTAATGATCTCTTCTTTATTGCATATGGGTTTATGGAGTTTGAAAAGGGATTATTAAGTATGTTCGGTTGTTTGATATCATTATCTCTAGTGTATGTATATGCATAGATTATATTTTATTGTGATTTCAATTTGTTATTTCTCTTGGTAAATTGGGGCTCTATGACCCAATAAATGAGGCGCCATTCCTATAAGTTTATGATCAAATATACACTCAAAAAATAAAATCTTTTACCAACAATATAGGAGTAGCTTGGTAGTTTGTATGCATCTCATGATTCAATGATTTATCTAGGGAAGCACTTATAGTGAGCCATAAGAGTTTTTACCAAGTAAGGAATAATGTCTTGCATACCTTCATATTGCATTTGTGCAATGATGTTCTTGTCAACTTAATAGAGGTGCAATAGGTTAGTCTTTGGTCTAGTGAAAACTTTTGGAGCCAAGCATTCATTGGGTACTACTGCAAAAATTTTAATTTGTTTATCTTTAGTTGTGATCAATCCTATTAAGGATGCCTCTAAGAACACCCTCCTAGATCTAGCTAAGCTCAAAGTGAAGGAGAGAATAAGCACTCAACAATTGGCTTTAAATGGCTCATATTTTGTTGATGAGTTGATCAATCCCTCTTTAGAATGGCATTTCCCTTGTCTTGAAATGGATTGATTACTCTAGGAGTGTGAGCAACAATTTTAGGACCCAACACATTACACAAGCATGCATTAGACAAATTCCTCCACAAAAAATAAGAATTAGAACTTTGTAAAGTTAAAACTTCTTATACTAATGATTCAAATAGCATTGAACATCCACATACAATATAATATCAAATACTCTAAATAATTACACATAGGTTTCATTGGGTTTTGATTACAAATGAATTGAGATAGTAATTATACATAAGACTTAATAGAACATCTATAGAAGGAAAAATCTAAACTATAGAAAGGCATGTGGACCTCTATTATTGAAAATCCCCATCGCACAATCAAGAAGTCTTCTTAAAATATTTAAATCTAAACTCTAGTATTGACAAGAGGAAGAACCCAATTGAAAGTTGAACGGAAAAAATTTAGAACTAAGCAAGGTAGTAAGCATAAATGCCCTTGGTGGTTGTTAGAGTATCTTTGAAACCAATAGAATCAATGGGAATGTAGATGTCCTATTTTAAACATTGCTAGAGAAGGGGTTGCTACCCTTGAATGCTAAATGGTACTTGTGACACAAAACTTGAAATCTATGAATTTGGATCCCATCCAAAACACACTACTACCAATGAATCGCCTTAGAATGTTCTAAAGAAATTGTGGACATCAAAATTTGATTGTCAAACTCTATTGGTGTTATGATATTAGTTGAAAATTTTCAAAATATTTTAACTTACCCAAAAATGCATTTAACATGCTAACTAAATTTGGTAAAAACAAGAAGATATCAATAAAGAAAAAAAAATCATAATCTTCAATTTGAACATGGTACCAAAATACTACCAAAATAATTTTTCTTGAAACTAATAACAAATATCTATGCTATTGGTTTGTATTTCATGTATAAACCTCATCCATGCCTTATTGACATCAACATTCATAATTATACATTTATCATGATACTATAATCTTGCAACATATTATGGAAGATTTATCTCAAGTCTAGATACTCCTCTTAAAATTATTATAGTAATGTAGAATATTTAAGAATTAAAACAAAATTCAATCAAGCAATTTATTGTTAGAATTGTGAAACAAGCACAAAACCATGAGCCACAGGATCAAACACAAACAAGTACGCCTTCCACGAAAGAGATATGCAAACGATATGTGCAATATTCATCAACAAAAAAAAGTTATAGCAAGAGACTTTCAAGAAGATATGAAAGCTCCAGATAATATCCGAGAGATATTTACAATGAGGGTTGAGTGTTTATAAGAGCAAATCCCTAAATGAGAAAGAGATCAGATCATGACAAGTGTCAACATCACATGGGATGAGACATAATGATCTAATATTAACTCAATTAATAAAGCATAAAAACACTCATAAGTTTAGCTTAAATGCACGAAAATAAATTAGACTAATAATCAATTATAGATTAATTAATTATTAGCTAATGTATGATAACTCTAACACCCCCCCTTAAGATGAACTTAGGGAGTAGCTAAAAACCCTAAAATGAATGCATGATGGGTCCCAACAAACAAGGCCAAAAAGGTACCCATGTACAAACAGAAGATCTCTATAATGTGGAGAAATAGAGAAAACCTCATGGGAAAAAATCCACTCCAAAAAGAGATGAAAGCCAAGTGAAGGACTGAAGAAGCCTCCAAACAAAACAATGTTGTCCCAAAAGATAGGAACAAAGGATGAATAAAGAGAACACCACTGAAGCATGAAGAAGCTGCAAACACTGTTGAAATGCTAAAAGAAGAACCTCCACTGAAACATATGATGATCAGGATCAAGAAGACAAGAATTTGCATGAGTGCCCTCAATGACACTACTCCAATCTGATGGCAAACCAAGGCAAAACGTCTGGAACTCGAAGATATAGATGGCACATGTACCAATAGTCTGAGGAACTGATCAAGTGAAAATGGAAGATCAACTCCGGAAATAGGAATGCAAGAGTGTCCATATGGTAAGTGCTCTATCTCACCGAAATGCATGGGTAACTAGCCGTTGCATTTGCCTATTACATAGGAACAAATACTGTATACATAGCTCACTCCAACATGAAACCAAGGAAGCATTAGCACCAACAGTAGAAACCCCCCCATAATGCTGACAAGGGAGAGGTATGACAGGTACACTAAAATGAATGCCTGAATGTAGTGCATGATAAAGAACCAAGAACATCTAAATGTGCAAACATGAAAGTACAAGCTGATATAAAGAGTGCACAAACCAAGGCACACAGGCATGAGAAAAGTATGAAGGCAAAACAAAGGCAAACATCAACCCCCATGGCACTTTATTGCATAGTGTGAGTACAACAAGGCACAAAGTGATGTGCAAGAATCCCAATACTACACATACAAAGCTAAGGCACTTTATTTCAGTGCATTTACAGATGATAAATACATGCAATGTGAGCCCATAAGGTCCAAAAAGGACTATAGTTGAAAAGAAGGATTTCTGTAAAAACCAAAAATCAAATCTAAAAACCACCTGCACCATTGCGAAGAGCTTTGATGCCATGTTAGAATTGTGAAACAAGCACAAAACCACAAGCCACAGGATCAAACAACAAACAAAGACACCTTCCACGCAAGAGATCTGCAAACAATATGTGCAATATTCTTCAACAAGGAAAAACTTTGATACTATGTTAGAATTGTGAAACAAGCACAAAACCACGAGCCATAGGATCAAACACAAACAAGTACACCTTCCACGCAAGAGATCTGCAAACAATATGTTTAATATTCATCAACAAGAAAAAGCTACAAGAAGAGACTTTCAAGAAGATATGAAAGCTCTAGATAATATCTGAGAGATATTTACAATGAGAGTTGAGTGCTTATAAGAGAAAAACCCTAAATGAGAAAGAGATCGGATCATGACAAGTGTCAACATCACATGAGATGAGACATAATGATCTAATATTAACTCAATTAATAAAGCATAAAAACACTCTTAAGTTTAGTTTAAGTGCATGAGAATAAATTAGACTAATAATCAATTAAAGATTAATTAATTATTAGCTAATGTATGATAACTCTAACATTTCTCTCTTGATTTACAAGTAGACTATCAATACCATGTCATTTCAAGTCTAGATACTTCTCTTAAAATTATTTTAGTAACTTAAAATATTTAAGAATTAAAACAAAATTCAATCAAGCAATTTCTCTCTTGATTTACAAATACGCTATCAATACCATGTCATTTGAATAAACCTATGATGTCTTGATTAATGTCTCAATAGTTCCTCAAATTTGACTTAGAACTAATAGAGTTCATTTATGATTGTAGTTGATTTCCAAAGATTTTATATATTCATATTAACATAGGATTATTTTTTCAATAACTTAGGCTAAGCCACTGTTCACATTCTTTCATAATCATTGCAGATCAACCAAATGGACTACATATCAAAAGCATACTCCACAAGGATTAATGAGTTGAAAACGTTAGTAATTACCATGACAACAGGATGAAAGAATTTATGGTTTGGCTAAATATTCTTGATACTCGTGAAATTGTGGCTGCACATCTAAGGAAATCCTAGAGTTTGATACTAGGCTGCTAACCAACAATTATCTCCATACATCACTTTTTGAAGATGGCATGCTAAATGAAATGCAGAGCATTATAACAGACAAGTTTCAATGTAAACTCATCTTTGGGAAAGGCATGCAGTTAGCATACACGAGCAGAATTCAACTAATGATGTATTCCTCCAATCAATGCCAACCTATATAGTGTTCATATTCCAGGCTGCATGCTCAATTTTGGACAACAGCAGCAAATTCCAGTGCTCTTTGTGGAGTGGAACTACAGATAAAGCTAAGATGGTCTTGGTAGCCTAAAAGAAAGTGTGTATGCAGAAAGTTGAGGCAGCCTGGGCTTTTGAAAAGGAAAGCAAATGAATAGAGCTCTGGGAGCCAAACTATTATGAATAGCTACACTAAAGGAAACAAGTTGTGGAGATCTATCCTCCAAGATAGATTCTAGGTAGAGAGATTTTTGCCTCAACTATAACTCACCAAAGGCTCAGCAACCTAAAACTTTATCACATCCAGCAGGAATTGGATAGCCCCAAAGATAAGGATCAGTAAGGGTGACAATTATTCATTTCATAAAGAGGTCTGGTTTTAGGAGCCTTTCTTAATCGGGAAGGCTAGGGTTCGCTTCAAAAAATGGCAGAAGAGAGATGGTGAAAACTAGTAAAAGACTACATCGAAGGGTGTTGAGTTAAATAGAAGATGGATTAGGCTAGAATTTTACCCCAGAAATAAGAATTAATACAAGTCTACAGGATAAACAGTTGCTTCTCCAATTGAGGTCACTTTATATACCCTGGGTATGATCAGGAGATCAGTCTGGAAGTGTCATAAACAGGAATATATGATGAAGCTAGCATGCCCAAGAAATTCTAAGTGGAAAAGTATGGCTAATCAGATGGCTGCCAAAAGCAAATACATTAGTGTCTGATTTCAACTTGTAATACTTTACATTTGACTTATAACAATTTTATAAAGACAGGCTTTAATGCCCCCTCTATCTGTTTCTCATGTGAACACGCAGAATAAAACGTCAAACATCTGGCGTTGCATTGCCAACATACATGGAATATCTAAGGAACCTTTACGGACAAACTAGAACTAAGTTGTGCAGCACCAAATTCTACACATGACCATTTGGAGCTTTGGTTTCCTCATCTTGAAAATGACGTGTTAAAGCCTGTGTGATATTTGGGAAATAGCACCAGCTATGATCATTTGGAAAGAAACATTGAGAATTTTCTAAGGAGTGGATGAAGGTGGGTTGTGGTCCATGATTGAGGCATCTATATAGAGTAAAAATACACAAATAAAGAATTAGGCTGAGGGTAGAATTCTCAAACCTTCAAGTTAATTCAAGAAGATAAGTTCCTCCCCTGATTGTGGGGCTGAGAAAGAATAGTTGCACCCAACGTGGACAAAATGGAAGACCCCCAACATGTTATATAAAGTAAAACTGCGATGGTGGTAACTGTGGGCCCTGCTGGCGAAGGAGGAACTTTTGAGCAGAGAAAGGCTAACTATTAATAGCGTTTACATGTGATGTTTGTATTGATACCAATGGCATTGGCAAAGTTTATTAGAGTCAAACTAGCAAACCAAAGAATATGGTCAAAATTAATTATAGAATGGGATTGAAAAATAATCATATAATCACTTAGGGATTGACCAAAGCATGGAAATTATATAACATTCTCCAAGAAATAGGATGTTATCATTGTTATTTCATGTGAGAAGGGAAGGAAATAATGTTGTAGATAAAGTAGCTAACAAAAGGATGGGTCTCAACTCTCTAAGAAAGATCAAGACCATGTTACGATTTTGGAATAGAATCGTCAAAAAAATTGTTCTTGATAAATAGAGATTATCTGTTGCACTTTGAAAATTAAAAGAATGAGCATGGGTAAACTGAACTAGAATCTTGTGCCTATGCAGCAATGATAATTTCATCTCCCTTGTGTCTTATCCATAGCCATGTGTGATAGGTCACCAGACATAGGATCCCCTTTTGACCATGTTAATCTTGAATCTTAATCTACCAAACATGTGGGCCCTTTTAAACAAAAGCATACAAGCTCTCTCTAATTGAAATTATGATGGGTCTTGTGAGGAAATTTGAAAAGAGGGGATGATAGTCCACCCACAACAATGAGAGCCCTTACATCCCTGAATGAGCATATGCATTTTGGTAAGAAGTTGGTTTGTGAAACTAAAATTGTTTGAACAAGACCAACTTTAACCAAAAAAATAATTGATCATGTACATTTCTATTATATTGGATTGTCATTTCTTAAGAAATTTTATATTTGTTGTCAATATTATTGCCTTTAAAAAGAATAAAGGATCAAGAAGGAAAGGCAAATGGCCAATTTTAACCTAAAAAATAATTGATCATGCATATTTCTATTATATTGGTTTGTCATTTCTTAAGAAATTTTCTATTTGTTGTCAATATTATTGCCTCTAAAAAGAATAAAGGACCAAGAAGGAAAGGCAAATGACCATTGGGCCCATGCATTCAAGATGTGTATTCATTTAATATTTTAGCTTTTAAAAAAAATGGGTTTGTGAGTTTTAATTCACATGTTTTATATGAGTTTGTGAGTTAATATTTTAGCTTTCAAAAAAATCAAATTTATATCACTTGTTTTTCAATCTATATATGATCATTATATAAGATAAGATAATGCATTACTCACGTATTAAAATTATGAATAAAATTATCACTTTGTTTTTCCTTGTAACAAGATTATTGTTGTCGATTGGGCCACACTTTTCTTGCATGGATCTTAGAAAAGGCAAATGGACATTGGGTCCATGCATTTAGGAAGACCATCAGACTAACACTTCAGCTTTCAAAAAGAATACGTTTGTGGGTCCATGAGATTAAAGTAGTCTATAGGATCAAGAGCAACAACAAACGGGCTACATGCAAACTTCACCACAAAATACAAGGGTGCCAAAATTTTATAAGGTTTTCAACTCCTCTTGATTTACCAATAAGTTTGCAACTTTGTCTAAACTTGCCTCCTCAAATAAGATGTTTGGATTGAATACTCTCAATGTGTCTTTATAGCTGATATAGATGTCATAAACCATGTACTACATGATGTAGTGTCATTCTATCTCCACACACCCTTGTTGCAAAATAGACATGTCCTCATTTCATACTCCTTAGATATATTCAATTGTTTCTTTGGTTACCAACAAATGAATTCTAATAAAAAATAGTAATTAGATAGAGTATCGGATTAAAAAAAAAGTTTTGTGAGGTAATTATTCAATTATTAATTACGATTTTTTTTTTCTTTTAAGTGGTATAATGGTGAATGTAAGTTTTATTTTATTTTACTTTTTGTGCATGCTTGGATTTATTTGAAGTTATTATTCTCTATTCTCAAACGATTTGAAATTTGTGATATTAATGTGTAGATATAATAAATAAATGTATTATCAAGACCCGTGGTACTCTAATGTAGTATACTTCGCAGAAGCAAGAGTCATTGACTCACTTAATTTTTTTTATTTTGTACTTCAAAGTTGAACTATGTACATGAAATATGTTACTATATTGCAATGAATTTTGTCTCACTGAATTTTTTTTATTTTATACTTCAAAGTCTAAATATGTACATGAAGTATGTTACTATATAGTAACGAACTATCATACAATATTACTATGCATTATTTAATGTAATCAGCAATCTGAAAAAATATATATATATACACTTCAAAGTCAAAATATGTACATGAAGTATGTTACTATATAGTAATGAACTATCATACAATATTACTATACATTATGTAATATAATCAGCAATCTGAAAATTAATATATATATATAAAATAATTCATGATGTAAACTCTCATTTCTCTTCACTCTCTATCTCTATGCAATTGCATTGCCTTCAAATTAAAAAACTCGCAGCTTTTTCACCTTCTCTCTCGTTTTTCTCATTTTTTGACGCTTTACTTTTTCCCAATTAAATCTAAATGTTTTTAAAATATATTCAAGAGAATAATCCTGTACAATTCATTCAAATTGGCATTAATGTTTGTCTGCATCCCTAATTTCCTACCTTCCCAAAGAGATTAATCCTCACCTTTTGAAGATAGATCAAAACACAGTTCATTACCAAACCCATGTTTACCAGTATCAGATCTATTTACACATGTGCACGGCCAGGCCGGAAGCGATGAAAACTATTGCAACTTCCAAGAAACAAACTACAAAATTGCATTGGACTAAAGTCAAGCCTAGATATTTAGAATCTGATGAAACTGCCACTGGTATATTTATCTATATGAATTAAATGCTGCTTTGTTTATCATCCTTCAAAAATTAATATTGCTTGTTCTTGAGGTCCTCTGCTAAAGAACTGGTGCCGGCGCCACAAGAAGGGATATACTGACTTCCGATTGTCACAATCTTCGAGTGTAAACTCGTCCAATAGGATGTTTGCATAGATTCAGGCCAAAAACATGACCAAAGGAAGACCGCCACTATCTGAACTGCTTCTGTTTTTTTGCTTTCTTCCCACATGTAACTACACTTTGCAGCGAGTTGGCTGAATACTTTTCTCGACGCTTGTTAAATGTATTTGCTCTGCTCTCTGAATCATCATCATCATCATCATAATCATCTACATTGCTATGCTTAAGCTCATGTGCTTTGCTGTCTTTGTCAACTGGGCATGACTCTTCAGTGCCTAGAGCAGATTGTCGTTTGGCAGCATTTAGTTTTGCACGCAGCTTCTTCTCAACAGGGTTCAAGGTGGTTGCAAACTGAGAGTGAGGAAGAAACTTTGCTCCTAAACCCAACCTTCGAAGTAGAGACAGTAAAATACATAGATAATGGTTATTTAAAAACATGGACACAAGAAAATACTGAGATTGCATATAGGCACACTTTGTCACCTTTGAGGCCTAATCTGGAGTTCCACTTCCTCCGCATCTTTTGCACTGTCTTCCCCTACATTCATTTGCTTCACCCATCCTTCTGCCTGCAACAAAAATGAGGTTCTAACGCTACAAAAACATCTAAAAACAAACAAAATAGATATAAAACAATGTCTTACAATCTGTTAATCCTGTAAAATGTAAGTTCTATCAATAACCTTTGATCGTAGTTGGAAAAAAAAAATGCCTAGATGAACAAATAATGAGTTTTAACTAAAAACTCGTACCAGAAAATTAGTTTCAAGAATGAGGACATGCATTGCAAGTACTTCACGAGTCATCTAGAAGCATGTCAAACACTTGAGTAGAATTGGCATAAAAGAAGGGTTAGATTTTTCCCACAATAGATGAAGTATCGTTTATTCTTCACCAATTGGATGTTCTCGATGAGATTAGAAATACTAGTAATGGTTTATAGTAGTGGAGAAGCTATTATGGTTTGATTAGTTCTTGAATCAGCCATTCCAGAATTCAAGTAGATATAAACAATGGAGTTTGGCTAGGCCTGTTAAAAAATTCACATTTAGAATAAACAAATTCAAAGATTTGGAGAACAATGTAAGAACAAAGAACCTCATCACTGTTATATGAAACTAATAAAGAAACAAAATGCTCACCAATTTCAATGACTTGTTCAATACGATCACTTTTTGTGAATCATTTTTCTTTGAAGATTCCATGAGTAAAATATTGCACGATACACTAACTCGTTCTACCACTGAGACCAAGATTCAAGCTTCAATTAAACTTGTCTGCAAAATAATAATATATAATGTGAATGATACAAAATAATACGAATAGTTTATATAAACAAACACTGGAAATGGCAATTGCTTCAAACAATAAGAATTTACCAATATGGTAATTTAAAACCTATTGGTAATAAAGCGACCAGTGTGTGGGCTTGTATTCAAAATGTCCATAAAATGGCATGTAACAAATCAAAATAAAATCAACCTAAAGCATGATCATACAAAAATTCAATAAGAAGCTCTCAACTTTTTAAAAAAGCTGGCCAGCAAATAGTAAAATAAAATTCTCTTTGTTTAAGCCCACAATGAAAAATTTACCTAGTACTAAATACAACACTTATAAGTAAATAATTTAGTTTAGATGTGATAAATAAATTAATAATCGACTAAAAAATTATGCTCGAGTAAATTACTGGTCAAACAATTTTGTATCCAAGCTATGCTACTTGAATGTCCATTCAGATGATAGTGGAAATCCTCAAAATTTAGAGTTAGTGAATGCATTCAAACTGGAAAAACAACAGTAACAACCAAACCATAGAGAGACACATTTTATCCCAGAAACCTCAGGATGAGGAAAACCAGTTGAAAGTGGCAATTGCACATCTTGCAAGCTAAACAATTACAACTGTCAGAAACTCAACGCATTTTCCACCTTCCTAGTGCTCTTTGGCCTCAAATACTTTGACCAAACAAGTTCTGTAATATGCCTGGAATTCCTTCCTTCTGTGTTACACTCTTACTCGTTGTGCATTGTGCTTTGCACCTTAATAGATTGTTATCTGCAATATTAAAAAAATTCCATAGATTGTTATTACTTATTCCCAATGCTCTAACTGAAGTTTCATTAACTATGAAATGCTTCCATTGATCCAATCCAACCTTGTGTCCTTAAACAGATGTTGGTGAGTCCTCCCTGAACTCTAGAGTGGAAAACATCAAACTATTCATTTCACATTCTCATTTCTGCCGTCATGACTAAATTGCTCCTTCATGCAGAGATGTGTTTTCATAGCCGCCCCTTTAGGGAGCTGGCAGTTTCAAAACCACTGCCTGTGGAAACCAGCAGCTTTCCTGGGATGCGTTTATGCACCTGAAAATTTAGAAGTGACTCCATCTTTTCCCAAATCCTTATGGATCAAGATGCATGACCTATCTTTCAGAACAAAAACCCCTCTGGCAGCCAAAAAATGGTTAATAAACATTCAAGAGTATATATGAATATCAAAAGGTTTTCTCACCTAGTCACAGGATTATAGGCATAGGGACGACTGGCACAGATTCACTTGAATGACCCCTTCCTTTGAAAACTGACTCCATGTCAAGTGATCACTAGCAGGAGATTTTGAAATAATAAAGTTCAGGAACTGGAATGTCTTTAAGAGGATTGGCTGAGCCATGAAAAAGTTAAAATGTACCAGTGACACGAACAATTAAGAAAGATTCATTGTTTGCCCTCTCTTTCCCAAAGAAACCACCTTATAGTTGATACTGACTCTAAACTTCTGATAGACATGCATAATCAAGACACCCGATGTGCAGGGGGAGTTACACTATTTGAAGCACCATCAAGGACATCCTCACGCTAGCCTAATGCCTTCAATCAACATCTTTTCAGCATGTCAGACAAACAGCCAATATTGCAGCAATCATGGTGGCCAATGTTGCCTTGTAAGAAGCTACTCCTTATCGTAGGAGACAATCTTTTGAGAAACCATGATGATGGGCACTATATAGACACCCTTTCACATATTGTCCAATGAATATTATCAACTATATAAGTTGATGATATTAATATCAGGATTCAACTGCGTAGTTTTTGAGTCAAACTCGTTGATCTAAATTTCATGAGTAGTGGTTCACACAAACCCATCTCTCATGAGAATGAATGGTCCACTAAGCACTCATTGCATCTAGGTGATGCTCGCAGGGGTGAAGCATCAAGACTTCTCAGGAGGTCACCCATCCTGGTACTACTCCGACTCAAGCATCCTTAACCATGGAGTTTCCCCCAAGGTCAAGCCCACTTAGCTTGCTACACCATTTGCAAAACCTTGAGCAAGCGCTTCTGATGATATTTTACAGAATGAAACATCCAGGTCAGCTAACAGAGATGACATGATTCCGGATGCAGACATTAACATCTCAGTTCTTATTAATGTTATGGCTTTGCTGCTAAGATAATTCCATCAATAGAAAGAAACTTTAAAGGTCTGAACAGTATTTCTTAATGCTTTTTTAGATACTTATGAATAAGCACGCAATTGTCTCAAAATATAGCAAGTGATTCAATGAAAACAACAACAGCAAATGAGAATGATATTCCATGTATAGAAGCCAGCAGATCAGTTTTTTACATAATAATTCTTTAATAAATTATAAATATCTGCAGGGCGTGACAATGAAATTATCATCTTGCTGACAAAAAAATGCCTGTCTCTGATGGTTCACAAGCTGATGAGAAAACACATGTTCAGAATTACTTCCAAAGCCTAGAAACCTCAGCCTTTAGCTATCAAAAACAGGATAAATGTTACAAACAAGCCTGATAATATTGAGCTTTCAGAATTAAGCATTCATGGAGATTACCCATCTATAATGGTGTGACTGATCACATGCTGAAACTTTTCTTAACAACGTCAATGCTTTCTATGAATATTCAAGTTGTCGGCCCAGGTAATAATCCAACAAAAAAACTTCCTCAAGCACATTTGACCGATAATCATGAGTAACATTTAATTTTAATCTATGTTCCACCAAGTTTCCAGGATGGAGATGGCAGGGGATGGGAGATGTGTGTCAGGACAGCTAGGACAGAAGGCCTTTTTTTAGGGGACAGCAATTAGAAAAATTGGGGAAGTTTTAAAAATATAGAACATTTCACATATTCATATGATACGGCATTCACCATATTCCTTTTGTAACCATATTATGAAACATCAGAGCTGAATTTAGAATTTACATGAATCGACATGCAAATTAACAACATTTCAATGTCTATAATCATTTGAGTTTCATTATCAATGTGTACATACAACAAAATAGGAAGGCTGAAAAGCTAAAACTACAAAATGACAAAATGTGGACAACTAGATATGCTATGGCTATGCCTCCACCTTATCTTCATCTTAATCAAAATTAGAGTCTAAATCTCAGTCACTACCAATATGAGAGACTGCCTCATCGAAAGGAATCCCAACAAATCCCTCATATGTTGCCTCGTCATCAATTTATATGGCATCTTCAAGATCAACACCCTACCATGCAGCTGGAGTCTATCAATTCTAAAGTTGCAAGGCACTATGCATGGCCATCAACTTCTCCATTCATTGAGAGGTGAGTCAATTCCTCTTTATTGACTGAATGAAGTTGTATGTGGACCAATTCATCTCTACAACAAAGGAACTAGCAACCTAAGAAAGGAGGCAAATGGCAAGCATCCTCAACTTTGTTGCATCCTTGCCATGCCATGTCCACCATCCAATAGGGTTGATTTGAGATAATGTAGCCCTAATTGTCTAAAGAAAACACACACACACTTATACTGAGAGGGGGGTTGAATCAGTATAAGACCAACTTTTTAATTTGTAACTTTGGCAATCATAAAGCAATAATCAAAATATCCACACATGCAAGATCTAACAATAGAGAACACAAGATGCACACACGATTTTACATGGAAACCCTTACAGAAGAAAACCACAGAAAATATTGCTTTTATATATATTTTCTTACAAGCTTTGTAGGCACCAACCCACAGGAGACACCAATCCCCTTGTCTTATAGGCACCAACCTATTGAGGCTTCAACCTCTTGAGTGAGAGGCACCAACCTCCAAAGAAATGAAATGATTATTGTTTGGAACTCCTTCACAAGAAATTCCACTTTAAAGCACTTCACAAATCTACCACAAAAGGCTACTTAGATCTGCTCAATGATATCACCTTCGAATATGCCCAGAATTTCTTCACAAAATCTGCTATGAAGCTTGATATAAATCTGCTCACAAATTTGATATAAATTCACTCACAAATCTGCACTCCTTCACTTTTAAATCTGAACTTATACTCTTCAGATCTGCACTTGTCTTCTCAAATCTGCCCTTATATACTTTCAAATATTTCTGCTCACAAATATGCCATGATTTTGCTTTTAAATCTGCATATATACCTTTTATAAATCTGCTATAAATTCCTCTTCTATATCTTCAATTTTCACACATATTCATCAAATATATCTGCACTTATCTTTCATTCATGGGCTGCATATATACTTCAAAATAAGTCTGAAACACTCTTCATCACTACCTGCCCTAGGTCTGCTCAAAATCAGATATATATCACATTAATTTCTTTTTCAACTATCTCCCAAAAACATCTTCTATAAATACCTTGTAATGACACCTCTTCACCAAACAATGCACCTCTCCAAAGAGGTCGACCCAAAGCATAAGTAATTAACTTTATTTATTTTAATTCGCATCCTTAAGGTAGGGCACACTTCTCAAGGGGGTCGGCCCCTTTAGTAAGGTATTTATTTGACATTTAAATTTTCAATTTAAATCCCAAAGTGGCACCAATGAAGAGTAGGGTGGGCCAGCAATTAAATAGTAAATGTTCCTCATGAAAACCCAGTGCTGCCATGCATATGAAGTTGGCCAACAAGAGATTTATGAGACATTTAACATCATGCTTGGGCTGGTGAATCATACAATTGATAGTAGGGATCATAATTTGGGGTTTTACGAGATGCATATTAGACCCTTTGTGATGTGGTGGAACACCATGAACTCCTTGCTCTTTAACCTTCATCGCTGCTCTTTAACCTTCATTGCTGCACTTGAATAATAATTGCTACTCCTTTAATCATAATCGCTGTTGTTTGCTAACCCACATATCAATCACTGCATATTAAAACTTTGACATCAATGACAACCTATTTTGCCACTATTGACATCAATGACAAACAATTCCAACACTGTCTTCACCTCTAATTTGCTAAATGTTGGACCCCAAAGATTGAAACAAAGACTATCCACTATGTATGAAGAAAATTTGTCTCCTTGTTGCTTTACATTTTTCAAAGGGCCTTCATGAGTCCTCCTTTCACCATTTCATCATTAAGAGGAGGCAGTCTCCCAAGCCTTAGTCCATACCATAGTTGGCAAACTTGCCAAAAACTCGCGAGGTTTTTTTCAAAACGAGTTTTTGGTGCAAGTACTCGCCTGGAAAAACTTAGAGAGTTTTTTTTAAAAAACTCGACCTCTTAGCAAAAAGAAACCTGTGGCCGGAATAAAGGCAATTTCGATTCATTTTTTGCGGTTTGTGTGGTTTTCAAGGTCTTAATTTGGGCTTGGTGGCAAGGGGTCCGCCCCTCGACCCTGCTGCCCCCGAACCCCATGAGGGGCACTACCCCTCAACCCCGCTAGGGGCGTTGCCCCCAGGCCCCCACAAGGGGCGTTGCCCCCAAACCCCCACAAGGAGCGCTGCCCCTCGACCCTATTGGGGGCGTTGCCCCCAAACCCCCACAAGGGGTGTTGCCCCTCAACCCCGCTAGAGGCGTTGCCCCCAGACCCCCACAAGGGGCACTACCCCTCAGTCCTATTGGGGGCATTGCCCTCAAACTCCCATTGAATTCATTTGATTTTCTAGGTACTCTCCAAGTCCAAGTTTCCAAGTTTTCCTACAAGTCTTCATCTATAATATCGTCTACTTCTACCTCTCCCCTAGTTTTCACTAGACATGGGAAAGAGGAAGATGTAAATTTGTAAAATATATCAATGTAGTATAGACTTTCATTTTTACAAAAACAATTTGCTATTTTCATTTTGTTTCAGAATATCAACATCAGCACATTCCACATGAGGATGCCATTTTGTACCCAATTTGCTTTCGAATCAATCAAATACAACTAGACTCAGCTTGTTTCTTTTATTTACTCATTTATTGACTCATTGAATGCATCTTACCATTGAATTTTGCAACAAAAAAATGTGTTTTTAATGAAATTTAAGCAATTTTTTAAGTTGCCAGGTTTTTTTCCGAACCGAGTTTTTCGGGCTTGCCAAGTACTTGCAATTGGCAAGTTTTCCAACTATGGTCCATACCATTTGGGATTTAGAAAATAGGATGCCATGTGAAGCAAGGAGTTCATAGTGTTCCACCACTACATCACAATGGGTCTAATATGCATCTCCTAAAATCCCAAATTATGATCCCTACTATCAATTGTATGATTCATCAACCCAAGCATGATGTTAAATGTCTCATAAATCTCTCCAAGACTAGGAGAATCTATATCAACATATCTAATGACCCACAGGACGGATGAAATGAAGGAGAAAATGTATCTATAAACAAGAATTTCAAAAAGAGTAAGACTCAAATGACAAAGTGTAATACCCCAAAAAGCTTATTTTTACACAACAATTTTTCATTACTATCCAATGTCATGTCCCCGAAATTGTAACACTAAGACATAAAGCATCGAAATGCAAGTAAATAAATAAAATACATATTAAAAATATTAGCCATTTAATATTATTATAATTATCATAAAATAATATTATAATTTTACTACTATAAAATAAATATATACTATATTACTATTAAATAGATAAATATAAAATGAGCATATGTAATTACAAGGCCAGCGATTATGCAAGAGATTATGATTTAAAGGCAGTTATTAATAATATACAGCAGCAAATGTATTCTTTCTAAAAAGCAGCGGTTAATTTAAGACAGCAATTAATAAATAAATAAAAAAGGGAACTTAGACTAGTCAAAGCAGCATGCCTCTTCAAGGGGTTATCTCCCTTCTAAGAGACGTATCATTTCATGAGGATACATAAGGAATTCCAAGGAATGTCTTCTGAATTATCACTGAGAGAAAGAACAGAAAAAAAGAAGAGATGGGAGGAAGGAATAGAAAAGAATGGAATTAGTAGTCTATATAACACCAGCAGATCTAAAAGAAAAATATACAGATATCAAAAAAGGATATGCAGACCAATGATAAATAGATAAGAGAAATAAGGAAGAAAATAGAGAACAGCAGAAATACGCATAGGATAGAATACATAATATTTTATATTTATGATCTACAGAGATAAACAGGAGCAGAGTAATCGACCACTAGCATAAACCTTCACAAGTATACAGCAGATTCGATCAGTGCAATAACATAATCAGACCCTGTGGTATGATGTTCAGTTGATCAGAAATCATAAATATTAAGCACTGACATCATAGCATATTATGCAGCATATAATTATTGATATTATTAACAGAGGTAGCATATAATTACTGATATTGTTAATAGTGATTTTATTCGGGTTTAGCGACAATTGGTCATGAAGGGATGAGACAGGGCTGCAAAGGGAGAACTGCTAAGAGGGCACCCTATAAAGGGAGAACTGCTAAGAGGGCACCCTGTTATAGGGAGAACTGCTAGAAGGGCACCCTATTGTGCAACCTCTCAACTATCCCCGAGTGAATCAATTGTTGAAGAAAATGAAAAGGGTCTTCAATCATAAGGAGAGGATACTTGGAGCACCTCATCATGTCCTCCTCATTATGGTTGAGCCCACATAGTCCTTGGGACTTGTTATATTGCTATATATAATTTTATTCGGGTTTAGCAACAATTGGTCACGAAGGGATGAGACAGGGCTGCAAAGGGAGAACTGCTAAGAGGGCACCCTATTAAGGGAGAACTGCTAAAAGGGCACACTGTTATAGGGAGAACTGCTAGAAGGGCACCCTATTGTGCAACCTCTCAACTATCCCCATGTGTCAATTGTTGAAGAAAATGAAAAGGGTCTTCAATCATAAGGAGAGGATACTTGGAGCACCTCATCATGTCCTCCTCATTATGGTTGAGCCCACATAGTCCTTGGGACTTGTTATATTGCTATATATAATTTTTCTTAGACTTAGAATTAAACGTATTTCATATTCATCTAATATGGTTGCAGGTTTCCATGACCAGACTTACATCATTTCAATTTTGTGTAGAGAATTGTATCTTTACCTATAATCTACAATCGGGTCATTTGGAATTGTGATTTCAGGGCAAAGTATATGGTGATCCCAAAAGGGGACATTACACCCAACAAGTCTACAATTGTTGGGTAACAACTTATCAAGTGAATGCTAATACAGAAAATGAAAATAGTAGCAAACTTATCTCAAATGTTGTAGTTTTGATGCTCTCTTGTCTTCTTCTCACTATTATTCTCCTTTCTTCTCATTGTTGTTCTCTTTCTTTGTCTTCTCACAAATGCGAAATGGCAAAATAAGGAAGTTCTTTGGCTTTAACTGTTGGTGTCTTCGTTTAGGTTTAGGGTTGTTGTAAAGGGGTGTGGGGGCCCTTCTTTCTTTTTTCTTGTTAATTGAAACCTAGCCATCCCATCATTTTTTCAAATACCAAAAAAAAAATTGCTTTTTCTTTTGTAGGGGATGGCCCTAAAGACATTTCCTACCCATCCTTGCATCCCCAAAACTTTCCCGATGTAGGTACGGGTGAAAATTCCCAAGGGTCACATCCCTGTTAAACATAAAAGTACTTAACACCCCTCTAACTTCAGACTTAACAAATAGAGATTCTCATTTTGAAAAGTTGTTAAAAATGATAATAATAAATAAGTAGGATAATGCTTTCACCCTATGAAACTAATGTCCCTTACCTTGGTATTTTCCAAAAAAGGACTAGGCATTACCATTGCACCCAAATACATACCTTATGAAGATATCATTGTCAATATTGAGAAAGTCATCAAGAACCTTAGCAATTATTTGACTCGGGAAACTTGGCAGGAATAAGTAGTGGCTCTTAGGCATAAAAAACCTCCAAATGGTAAAATCACAAAAGGCTGCCATGTTACCCTTATAAAGATCATTGTGGAAGCAGATGAGGGCAACACCACAGTACTCATGTATTAGGACAAGCATTAGTCAGAAAAAGAAACTAATATAGACTAGTGACAGTTACAAAAAAAGTGAATAAAAACACCATGAACAAAGGTGATGAAGGATATAATACAGAGAATCATAGATTTCTCCTAAGTGACGACATTAAAAACAAACTCATTCCAAAAATGATATCTACTCTCAGAAACTGTGGTTTACAATCAATTCACAGAGAGGTTGATTTGTTCAGACCGATTGTCAGAAGAAATTATTTCACACATATGAGCTTGCATCCTTTGTGGCAGATAAACTTACTCTCCACCTCGTGTTTGTAAACAAAGACCCTAGAGTACGAAACCAGGACTTATTGGTCAGTTTTGACATGGTATAGTTTTACACAAATATTCTTATTGATGAAAGCATTCAGCTTATACTTGTAACTCAAGATAGCTGGTTGGGGAACCATAGGTCCAGTAAAATTTATCAAAAATCAAGTTTCTTCAGCTTTCCAGGAAAGATATCTGAACAAACTTAAGGCATCGCAATGGCTGGCCTGTTATCCCAGCCATTGCGATAACACTTTGCAAACAGTCTTATTGGTTTCAAGTTTGAATGTCCTCTCTGTCTACTAGGGCATGTCTAAGGATTGTGATCTGCTTCTTCGATGCTATCTCTCGGCTGTTCCTTTCCTGGTCTCCATAACTAGATAGGAGTCAGGACAATTATGATTGCTGAACAACCATACAATCGCTCGTGTAAGTTTGTTTGTACAAGTCCTTGCTAAAGCAGCACACAATGATCAGGTCACATTAAGGAATGTACTGTTAGAGGCCAAAGGTGCCTTGATAAGGCAGCTGTGATAAGGCAAATACCACAATAAGGCAGATGTGATGAGGCAGTTTCAAACATATAAGAGTTCGCTCTGTCAACAAAGTGTCCTTTATCAATCATTATTTTTTAGTTTGTTATGTTGCCTCTTGTCCAAACATATGAGCACTGATCATGCATTCACTTTTTGTGCTTGTCTAATGTAATGTCCCCATTTTTGGTTTATCTTGCATTGCAGTTGGCTCTGACCTTCTCAATGTGTGTCAACCTTATCAAAGGGGTTATTTGATGATACCGGTGAGCTAAGATGATCTAGAAGACTCCAAAGTCACTTTCCAAAGTCATTTTCAGCTTTTGGTATTCTCCAAGATTCTTGGAGAGAGAGCCTATTTATAGTAAGTCACCTGGTTGGGTCCAATTCTCACTATTCATCATCAATATCACTCCAATGCAATCAAATTTCAAGTCTGATGCTTTTTGACAGTCTGCAACTCAGATGTATTAATGAGCTATAATTTAATTATTTTTACTAAGATTGTCAATTTAATTAAAATAATTTAATGGGCACCTTAGTATAATAGCTTGTCAAAAAAAGGATGAAAAGTTTTAGATGTTGTATGCTGATAAAATGACTGTATGCATTGAGAATGTTTAAAAACATAGTTATCAGGAGACGCAGGGTACTAGTACTGGTACGGGGACAGGCAGGGATGCCAATCAAATTAGGGTACGTGAGTTAAATGAATAAGGAGACGGCTATTTTATATGTAAATGATTCACCGGAAAGTTTGGGTACGGGGACTGGTACGTTGTCTATGTTCCCATAATGGAGTTTCCTAGCAACTATATTTAAAATATAAAATCAATCACTTTTTTGAGTAATAAGGCTTATTTAATTTATAAAGTGATTTTATATTATATTTTCCGAAAATCTTTTGGAAATGTTATAAAAGGAGTTTTGGGAGCTCATTTGGGGGATGATTGAGAATTGATAACAGGTTGTTGCTAGTTTGAGTTTTATTCATCCAAGGGCTTTGTGAGGACAAAAACCCTCATAAAGGCTAGTAGTTGCAAAAGTGAAAGATCTTTCCTAGCTAATTTGCAAGTGATTTCATTCAAGAACCATGTAGGAGCTTCAATGATACAAATTTTCAGTTTGTTTGTCAAGCATTAAAGCAAACATTGTCAGGCAGATTTTGGGAAGACCAAACAGCAATTTAGAGTGTCTAAATATTCAGTTTGAAACCCTCTTTTTGCTGGCTGTACCATCTTTGTGCAGGCCGTATAGCCTGGAGGAAGGGCATGGGGTTCTTAGGGCAAAGCACCTAGGTTTTGAGGGGAATTTTGGTCAATTTTGGGGTGCCATGGTGTAAGTTACACTCAGCAATGAAATTGGAGTTGGAGCAGCTAGGGTTTGATGGAGTTTGTTGCCATTTTGGAGTCACTGGTTGTTTTCAGTCAATTTCCAAAAGTTTTATAGGCAGCAGCAAATGGGTATGTTTGTAATATCATTTTGAGATGATTTGGCCATCTAGGAATTGTTAAATCTATTTTTATATTGCTGTCCAAAACCCCATGATATTCTGAAATTTATTTCCAACTAGTGAGTATTTCAAATATTAAATGCATTCAGTGTTTATTCCATATGAGTATCATTGCAAATATTTCTGTTCGATTTGCATTCGCAATTTTACCATCAAAACTCAAATTCAATATTCAAAACACAAAAATATAGGGTTGGCCATTACATCTAAATAGTTGTGCTTATATGGAACTGAAATGCATGCATCATAAAATCCTTTGATAATGTCAAGAATGTTGAAAAATACAGCCGTGCATCCAACCAAACAACAGCTACACAGCAGTTGCATTCTTTTGTGTGGTAAATATATTTCCCTCGATTTGTATGTTCTAAATATTAGCTACACATTTCACATTCTTAGGAAGGAAATAGGATAAGATACTGACGCTATTCATGTTAGTGTTTTTGTAGCTGCATGAGGTATTTTCCTTAAGAATAAAGCGTCAAGGCAAGTCGGCCTTTCTATTATAAATCAAATACTATATTTTCTAGGTCGGCTCATGAGGAGAGCTCACCTAGTTTGGTATATAATGGAGATAGAGTTTCCACATTAAGCAATCAATTCATTCCATTTCTAAATTCGATTTCCTTCAGCAGCAAATTCGCATTCAAGAGGAGCAGATTCGCTTCAAGGAGAAGCGATGATATTTCGTGTATCTACGGAATTTGCTCTATCTTTAAGTGTTGATCTATTGTATGAGATTCGGCCTTTCTAGGGCCTGATTCTGAGTGCTATTTCTGCACTTCTATTTCTGATTTATAAGAGAATAATTTGCCGTTGGGTTTTTCCCTTGTGTAGAAGGGATTTCCCAAGATAAATTGTTGTGTTGTTTTCTCTGTGTTGTGTTTTCTGCTTAATTGCATTTTTGATCTGAAAATTAACATGGTATCAGAGCGGGTTCAAGAATATCCGATCAAATTTGACTAAGGTTTTTTTTTCATTGAATATCATTCCCATTCGGAGCAGATCTGAAGCAGACTTTAGATGCAAATCTAAAGTGAATGTTTGAGCAACTTGAAGGCGAATTATTGCAGACCTAAGGAGGCAAATTATTGCAGACCTAAGGGCAAACTTTGAAGGTGAACTTGTGCAGATCTTTGGAGGAGCAAATCTACAATAGAAACCTAGGGTACTCAAAAAAAGAAGATGGTGACCGATGTCAAGGTAGAAGATAGGCTTGATGGAACTTCAAACTTCAACTCTTGGAAACCTAGGGTACTCATTGCCTTAGAGGAGAATGATCTTCTAGAATTCGTAGAAAATGACATGCCTGAGCCGTCTGAAGACACAGAGAAAATCCAATGGAAGAAAAATGGTACGAAGGCTAGAAAGATCATGATAGACTCCCTGATGGATCACCTAGTACCGATCATCTCCAAGATAAAGCCAGCTAAAGAAATGTTTGATACTCTAAAAGGGTTGTATGAGATCAACAATACCAACAGAGCCCTTGCTCTGAGACAACAACTTCATAATGTAAAAATGGCTAAAGAAGATTTAGTCATTTCATTCTTTATGAAGATTTCAAATTTGAGAGATCAGTTGAGCACTATTGGGGATATAATTGCAGACAAAGATCTTGTTATGTTGGCACTAAATGGTCTTCCCCAATCTTAGGAACCTTTTATTCAGAGCATCAGTGGGAGATCCCAGTTGCCCAAGTTTGATCGCCTTCGAGCTGACTGTATTTAAGAAGAAACCAGATTGGCAGCAAGAGGAAATGGGCGAAACTCTCATAATGAAGAAAATCAAGTTCTTGCTGCACATGCTACTAAAGGCAAAGGAAGAGAAGGAAAAAGAGGCACCTTCAAGAGGAATAGAGACAGAAATTCAGAATCTGTTCCAAAACCAAAGAAGAAGGATCTTTCTCACATTCAATGTTACAGGTGTGACAAGTATGGACACTTTGCTCAAGATAGCAAATTAAAGTTATCGCAGCATGTTTCTACTACAGAAATTGACGTAGAGACATCTCAAAAGGAGTCAAATCATTCTAAAGTCAATTCATAAGGATTCCTATTCATCTCCACTCTTTCAAGTAATGTACAATCTGACAGTGATACTTGGTTGATAGATAGCGATGCTTCACGTCACATTTCAGGCTACAAAGAGCATCTTACAGACTTAGTAGAGAAAGTGTCTAATTTACAGGTTATAATTGGAGATGATGCTAGTTATGCCGTAAAGGGAGCTGGGGACGCTTCCTTCCAGCTAGACTTGGGTATCCCTCTTCAATTGAGTGATGTATTGTTTGTACCTGGGATCAAAAGGAACCTTGTCTCCTTTTCATCCTTGGAGGACAAAGGGTACAAGGTTGCCTTCTTTAAAGGAAAGGTTCTTGCATGGCCAAAGAACTCCAGCATAAATTCAGCTCATGTGATTGGTATTCATCAGGAGAGCCTATACAGATTGTCATTACGACCAGTTACTTCGAAGAGGAGGAAACCTTCAAGAGATCTAAAGGATACTTCTTGGAGGAGGAAATGACATTTAGAGGGAGTTAGATTCCGAGAATTCTAGGCACGAGTTGAGATCATGTCTGAGAAGTGGATTAAGGTTTTGGTGCTGAAGAAAGCAATCCAGCTCCAGAGGGAGTCACAGCTTCATTAAGATGTATATTTCTCTTAGATGGAGAAATATGAGGTGAAAGCCCTTGTAGCGTATATTTCTCTGAGACAGAGAAATATGAGGTGAAAGCCCTTGTAGCGTATATTTCTTTGAGACAGAGAAATATGAGGTGAAAGCCCTTGTAGCGTATATTTCTCTGAGACGGAGAAATGAGGTGAAAGCCCTTGTAGTGCATATTTCTCTGAGACTGAGAAATATGAGGTGAAAGCCCTTGTAGTGTATATTTCTCTGGGACTGAGAAATATGAGGTGAAAGCCCTTGTACAGATCACATCTCTAAGATTGAGTTGTGTTTTCCACAATTGGGTGTAGCCATTGTGGATGTCATGTTGAGAGAATCCATGACCAGATATTTGAAAATACCTCCCTAGCTAAGAGGGAGTGTTAGTGTTTTTGTAGTTGCGTGAGGTATTTTCCTTAAGAATGAAGCTTCAAGGCAAGTCGGCCTTTCTATTATAAATCAAATACTATATTTTCTAGGTCGGCTCATGAGGAGAGCTCGCCTAGTTTGGTATATAATGGAGATAGAGTCTCCACATTAAGCAATCAATTCATTCCATTTCTAAATTCGATTTCCTTCAGCAATAGATTCACATTCAAGAGGAGCAGATTCGCTTCAAGGAGAAGAGTTGATATTTCATGTATCTAAGGAATTTGCACTATCTTTAAGTGTTGATCTATTGTATGAGATTCGGCCTTTCTAGGGCCTGATTCTGAGTGCTATTTTTGCACTTCTATTTCTGATTTATAAGAGAATAATTTGCTGCTGGGTTTTCCCCTTGTGTAGATGGGTTTTCCCATGATAAATTGTTGTGTTGTCTTCTCTGTGTTGTGTTTTTTGCTTAATTGCATTTCTGATCTGAAAATTAACAATTCATATCTGCATTGTCAGACTCACCCTCATCCTTGAAAAATAATTAAGAAATTATTTGGTCCTGTAACTCCACCCTCACTATTCCAAGAGTTGATTACCCCTGCCCTCCTGAAATTGAATGCATCCCATAGACATCATGATCAATAGTTAACTGGTAAAATAAATCCACCTTCAATGTAGAATCAAATAGAGCATAAAGTCTTACATCCAATCCTTTGCTACTTCAACAATCCATTGTCCATCCTAATAGTACAACCAAATTAAGGAATCACTCTCAACATCTTTATAGAAAAATCAAGGGATATCCAACAACCCTAAGAATTTAAAGAGAACAATGTAAAACCTTCCTTCACAAAACTTCCACACCAAGATATGAACAACCAGTGTATGTTATGTCAAGGATAGCATGAAATATTGTTAAACCAATCCCATCACAAATATGGCATATCAATGCTCAACTAGTGTCATGGTTCTATTATGTGCCCTTTAAGGGGATTGGAATGCTAGCGCATATGTGAATGTTATTGTAAACCTAACATCCGATGGGTTAAGAGTATAACTGTAATGTCCCCAATTTAGCCCTATGCTTTTCAGTTGGATTTAGCCTATTTCCAAAAACTCATAGGCTAAGCAGAAATGGAAATTAGGGTTTCCACTTTTATAGGAGGTTTTGAAGGTTTGCATGTGAGAGTTTTTGATGCATGTCCAGTGGAGCTTTCTAGGTTTCTAGAGAGCTTCAGGATGAGGTAACATGCATGCTGAGAAAATGACATGCATTTCTCTCTGGTTCCTCGCATGCAGGAAAGGTTTTTGGGTTTTTCTAGGTTTTCAGAGATCTCCAGGGTGGTGTAACATGCATCTGAATCCGTCGACCTTTCCAGGCACTTACTATTTATAGTAAGTCATGTGTTCTGCTCAGTTCGGCATTATGTTGTGTTTGAAGTGAACTTACTATTTTTGGCACTTGCTATTTTTAGTAAGTCTATTTTTGGCAGTGGCATTATCAGCAACTCAGCTCAAATCATCATGCTATTTTTGGTAGTCTGGCAGAATCAATTTTGGGTGTTAGTTTTAGTTGCTTCTTTGGACTGAGTTTCAACACTTAGTCAATTTTATATTTTGAGTTTGTAACCCATGCCTAGTCAATGAACTTTAAGTTGTTTTTAAAATGGGGCCATGTCTTGGACGCCTTAGTGGAAAAGTTTAATATTTTTCAAAGATAAATTAAATGCTCCACCTTGGATGCCTAGGAGAGGAGATAATAAAATATTTTGAATATTTTTAAAAACTGCTTGTGGAGATGGCCGTCCCTTTGAGGAAGTTGGAGAGTTTCTTGCGGGAGTTACAAGTTGATTCATTTTCCAGCTGAAGAAGTCTATTTATTTGTGCCTTGCTCCTTCATTCATATCTTGTGGAAAAATTATGATGTTATGTTGTTGAACTGAGTTCAGCCTTTGCTATGGGGATTGCATGCCTTCTAGCTTTTTAATACCTTCTTCAGGCCTGAAACTATGGCTTCTTAGAAGGTGATTGAAGACCATGCTTCATTCAGGAGTGTAGATAGAGCTCAATTTCTGATTTTTAATTACAGGCAGGTTGCTGGTTAATAATCTCTTTGTATTGCTGAAGACTATAGCTGAAGCGAATTTCTGTTCGTAGCTTCACCTCTGATTTTTATCCGGTTCTAGGTATTGGCCAATGCTGTTTCTCTATGTAGGGCACCCAGTTTTGCAAAGTTTCAGATTTTATTGCTGAATCTTTGATTTTTGGGAGAGGTTCGACCTTCTTGGAGGTTGTACCTTTTCACTGCTGAGTGCATTGGGATTTGTGTTGTTTGTTTCAATTGTGTTTGGCACATTCTCCCAATTGGAAATTAAACGCCATGACTACAGGCTTCAATTGTTTGTTGTTTGAAGTCTCTTTGTGCTAATTTGAAGAAGTGGCGACCATTATGGTGAATTACTTCATTGCTGGTCTGAACTTTTGTACTTACTATTTCTGATCAGACTTGTTTAGTTTCATTATAATGCTGGTTTGAGCTCAATTTCATATCATTCTTATGTTGTAATTGCTAGAGGTTTATTACTCTAACTCTTTGTGGTTTTGGAAGCATATTTCTATGTATTTGCAGCTAGACACTCTATTTTGTAAAGCTGGTTTAGATAGTACTAACAGCTGTTTATTCATTGCTGCAATTTAATTTTGTATTTAGCTCCCACTGGATAAGTGGTTGAAGCCTTTAATTCTCAATACTTTAGATTTAATAATTCCCCCACTGAATCAGTGGCAGAGCAGATTCATGGTCGGCTTGCCGCCTTATAATAATTGCAATTAGTTGCTTCCGCTGAATAAGTGATTGAGCTCATGGTCGGTTATCCGCCTACTTGTATTTCCAACATTTACTTTCATCCATGGTCGGCTAGCTGCCTAGCAAGCTTTGTATTTCTTTCCAATTGCTAACGATCCCCGACTCCATATGCTATCACCTCGCCCACATTGGGATCTTGGTGAACATTCTTGGTGAAGGGTTACTTTCCAAGCTAGTTATCTTTGGAGCTAACGCTAATCAATGATGTTTGTGCTGGTATTGTTTTGATAAAATTCAAAAAAAAATAAGGGGGAATATTACAATAACATGCCCCCCTCTTCAATGAAGTGTTGTACTTAATGCTTAACCATGGGTACTTCTATAAAAAAGTAAAATCCTTCATCTTTCGAGGTAGACTCTTCATGCTACAAAATCTCGCAAATGATAAGACTATCAATGAACATTTTACTCCATAGCCATTTACTCCTTGTTTGAATGATAGCCTCTAGTTCCAAAATATGTTTTCATTCTTCTTCCAACTTTGGAAACTTTGTTTGAACTAGGATTTTGTCTCCAATGATCTTCAAAGGTAACACATGGAAAATTGGTTGTATTTGTGAGATTGTTGGCAACTTCAAATAATATACCACACTTCCAATTCACTACGATTATAAGGACCATTAAATATGGGTGCCAACTTCTTGTCCTTTTTGTTGCATGAGAGCCATTTTCTTCTATGGTTGTAGCTTTAGGTACACTCAATCTCCAATTTCAAAAGTTCTTTCACTCCTATGTTGATCCTCTTGCTACTACACTTGGTTTTGAGCCATGGCTAATTTTTTATGAGAAACGACAAAACCATCTATTAGTCTTGAATATGTTCCTCTATTGCACAAACTTCAAATTAGACTTGTACTAAGGACATGGGAAAAAAGGTTTCCTAACCAAAGAGTGCCAAAAAATGTAACATCTTTCTCTTAGTACGAGAATAAGCATTATACCAACATTTTGCTAGTAGTAGCCATCAAGTCCATTGCAACTATTTATTTGATGCAAAGCAACAAAGTTAACCCTCCAATTACTTATTGACTACATTTGTTTGGCCATCTAATCAAGGGTGGTAGGAAGAGTTGTGAGTAAGCTAAGCACCAGCACAAGGGAGCAATTTAGTCCAAAATTTATGAGTCAATCTAGGGTCACAATCACTATGACTTTTGGAATGCCATGCACCTTGTAAAGAATGTCTATAAACACCTCCATCACTAGGCTATCCATGAAAGGACAAGACAAGGCACATAAATGATCTTATTTGATGAGCCTATCCACTACAACCACAATGACATTCTTCCCATTTGACTTGGGTAACCTTGTGTAGAAGTCTATGGACACCCATTCCCAAGACTTTTGCAATCGATAATGGTTGGAGAAAGCTTCCCCTTTTGACACAAACCATCTAACAATTACCCAAAGTTACACAATGAAAGCACAAGAAGAACAAAAAAAACAGAAAACCTATATTATTTGCAAAAGATTTGTACATCCTATGGACCACTCCAAAATTGTATGGAACCCAACCAGCCTATGCTACCTAGCCAAATGATTGTTGAGCCTACTTGTAGAGGCTCTCTACTATATGTATGCTATCTAACCCCTTTTTCAAGCCTGGTTATGCCTATGAACTAGTTTGTTCTCACTCTCGACTCCAATTCGAACAATATGTCTACAACACTTAAACTTCTTGCACTCAACTTCATCCCCAACTTCAGCAGCCTCTACAAAAGGCATTTTCCACCTTTATGTTGATGCAATGACAATTGATCTTCCCCACAAATGCAAGAATTGAAAGGTCTCTTCTACGTCACTTGTTTGTAATTGAAGCTTCAGGAATTCAACATATTAACTTCCATCCACTAATTTTGCAGATTCCCTATCATTTTTGTATGCCTCCAAATGCCATTTGAACACTTCTAACCATTCTAGAAAGTCTAACATAACCAAAAAGAGAGTATTTGTTGTCTTCCACCTATTGGCCAAAGAATAGCTCCTTAACATATCCATCCTCTAAGCATGGATTGGATCCTATATGGCTTCTCTAAGCTTGTGCAATAACATGCAACACCTTGGTGATATGCTTTGCTCTATGTAGTTCCACAAGGTTCACTCTATTTTACAAAAGCAAGAGTATACTTCAGTTTGTGTACCCCATACAGCACCAATGTCACAACCAATGGCTTCCACAATAACATTGTAGATTACTTAGCCTCCAAAACATAATCAAACCAACCACTAAAATTCATGATACACAGTTCAAACCAAAACACAATAGCTAGTCCACTGTGTGGACAACAAAATTTGAGCAAAATTAAAGGAAACTCTTTTTAACTATGCAAGGTTGCTTGACCCTAGGATGCTCCTTTGCCTTCCAACCATAGAAGAAAACTCACACAACGAGTTGAGCAAGGAACCACACAACTTGTGCAAGACTTGCAAATCGAGTCATAGTCAAATTTCCAACCAAAAAACAAAGAGTTTCAAACAAAAGATCACAAGCCATGCCATTACCCATCTATGCCAAAAAAATCCTAGATTTTAAAACATGAATTCGTTTCATTTTTTTGTTTATTTAATCTTCCACAAGTGCAAATCAAGCTTAAGAGGAGTGACTGGAAAGCATTTTAAGGTCAAAATTGAAGATTGAATCAAGTTTGGAGTACATATGACAAAGGTATGTGTTCTATTTTTTCTTTTTCTTTTTGGGAATTTCAAATGCCAAATGCTGAAAACCCAGCTATTATGCTGTCCAAATTCATTTTATTCACATTTCCCACCCCTCCCTACTAGTGCTGATTTTTTATCTTTTAAATTTTTTTCCCTTCCATTTTTTTTATCAAAACTCAAAACCCTATTGATGGCAAGTTTAAGACTATTCCATGAAAGGCACAACAATGTGAAACACCCTACATGGAAGCATAGCAGGTCGGGTGAGACCAAGGGCATGATGACCTACAATTTTTGTAGATTGACTATGAGAAGACGAATAAATGGTTTAAACTTCCACCTTGCTCAGATTTTTGGACATGATGTGAAGGCATGTCCTCAAGTGCCCAAAGAAGTGAGGAGAAAAAAAGATGCCCTACTTACTAGTTACAATATGAAGAAAACAAAAATGAAAGAGACAAGGGAAGCAATGGCAATGGTGATGAGTTCCAACCCCGAATCATATATAGCTTCTTTTATTGGCCAACACATTTAGCATCTACATTCCTCTGCTAAGGAGAGTTATGGCCATCTTCATTCTTTACCAAATTTCTTTGTTCCTCACAATATTCTAGGGGCACAACCTTCACTTGTAGGTACCACTTGGAATAAAGAGAAACACCATAAGGCTAGGATGGCAGCGACAAACTTTAGGCACTACAATAATATACCCTTCTATGTGGCAAACAACCCATATTGGGAAGGATTGGTCAATGCATTAGCAATTAACAATGAAGGGATTAAAACCCCAATATCTAAGGATTTTAGAGGCCCATTGCTAGAGGAAGACATCAAAAATACACAACTTCTAGTTGATGATCAAAGAAAAGTATGGCTAATAAAGGGTTGCAATGCTTTTTCAAATTGACGCATAGATGACAAGAATAAGTCTCACTGTCTCACATTAACTTTTATGTGGCTTTGAGTGGCACATTGGTGTTCTTGAAGTCCATACATGCCTCACACAAAGTTCAGAATGCTTTGACTTTGTGCAATATGTTGGAGAAGGTGATCTCATAATGTTGTCCAATTTGTCACAAATGACACAGCAACATATGTAGCCACAATGAGACTTATTCAAGAAAGGCATCCCACTATTTGTTGGAGTCCTTGTGTTGCACATTGCTTGGACATGAGACTAATTACCAAATTTATCTACAACCATACTTTGGTCTTTGGTTTGATGAAAGAGCACTTGATTGGCAAAGAATTGGTGTGCTCAAGAGTGACATGATTTGCCACCAACTTTCTCACTTTGTAGGGCGCTATAGCCTCAAATTCCTCCTTTCAATAGACATTTGTGAGCAATGTTTTGTTGGACACTCCATATTTGAAGACCACAAAAAACTATTTTTGACAAGGTGTTTGTCAAAATCGTAAAGGAGATACTTAGGGTAGGTAGCAACTAGCACTTGCACCCAAAGGAGGTGCAATTGTTACGCTGATGGAAAACTATAAGTAAGCTAATATACTAGAGAGTACAGTTCGATTTGTGCATAGAAGAATAGAGTGGACAAGAGGGCAAGAGGGCAAAAAATTAAGGTCAAATTTACACAAAATCAGGTCACTTATCAAAATATACATGTATCAAAACAATTCCTTAAAACAAACACAAAACTGAATAAAAATAACATAAATATACAAATTTCACCATTACAAATACATTAATATTTATATATTATTAACAATTGTTACTTTTTGAATTTTCCTTGACCTACACTAATTTGGTACCTCTAACTCTTCAATCACCAATTAAAAATTTGACAAACACTAAATGTATATTGCTTGTTCTCCTTGAATAATTTTTATTTTTTTAAAAATGAAAATTCCAATTTAATGGTGTATTTAGATGAATTAACTAGTAGAAACTATATAGTATTTATACTTCAAAATTTAATGCATCCTTAAAAGTCAATATATTATCTTTCAAAAGAAATTAGAGGTTTCAATAGCTGGATAGGGTCCCAACTAATTGTCACTTGATGGAAATTTTCAAAAAAGCATATACATTTCTATTGTCAATTGACAAATCAAAAGAAATTCAAAAGAGCATATAGCAAAGTGAGATATATAATTTGTTTGTCCTTAATAAAAAATCTTTAAATGACAAAAGGTGAACTAATTGGGCCTAAGCTTAAGAAACTGAAGCAAATGCCTCATATTTTTAAGAATACTGAAACTTTTTGTGGTAGGAGATGTTGCCGCAAAATGGTAGGAAAGCTAAAGAGATTAAAGTGAATGCCCCAAATTTTAACAAATAGTGAAACTTCCTATGGTTAGAGATGTTGCTATAGAAAGAGATGAAATTTGGTTCAAAAGAGTAGATAATTCATGACTATTTCAAAGATAATATCATTTTACAAGATAAAATGTAATTAATAGCTCTATCAATGATTCAATATGCTTCATCTCATCTTCCTTTTCCATTTGAGAAACCTATGAACCCAACCCAATTCGCACTTGGGCAACCACAGTTTTCAATTCAAAAAATCCCTCTAAATTGAATCCTCCCACTTGATTTTTAGGAAGTTCCTATACTTAAGATATGAATACACTATTGTAAAGTTGTATATACATCCTGAATCTTTGTTGAGGTAAAAATTTTACTGAAATTTCCTAAATGTCACAAGAAAAAACATAACCATCTCAACAATTTAGAGCTCCTTGATGCACCATAACTAAATCTCCTTCAAGCATACCATTGGAATTAACTTAATTTCGGTAAGTGGGGGAAGCAATAAGAGCTTTAAAATAATCAATAACACTTACAGCCACTTCAAATCAAGATTAACAACTTCAATCATTTTCTTAACTTCAAAAATAATCTTTTATGGTTCCTCTTTTTTCCTTCTCAAAAATAAACCTTATACAAGAACACGTTATTTTTCTTATGCATGCCCACAGTTAATGACTTTCAAGGATAAGATGAACCTTTGAATTAAGTTACAAATGTATCAAGCACAAAAATTCAAAAAATATAGAATAAAGTAATTAAATTCTAGGAAAATATTCTATGTTACCCCATGTTTCCAAGACGGGGACAGTAGGGGACAGGAGGACACATTTCGAGGACAGGGATAGGAGGGAGGCCAATTTTAGAGGACAGCAGGGGACGGCTATTCAAAAAATACGGAAAATTTTAAAAATATAGAAAATTTCAAATATTCATATAATAGCATTGATAAGGCAATCATCATATACATCATAGAACCTTTAACACATAATATTAGAGTTCAATTGATATTTTATTTCATAGAGAGCGACAAACAAATGAAGTTTTAACAAAATTTAATTGCATTCATTGACAAAGTGCATATATATTATGTAAAAACTAGCACTTGCACCAGAAAAGGGTGCAAGAGTTACGCCGATAGAAAAATATAAGTATAATTTTATGCGTGTGTAGGTAATACATTGAAGGTAATATTATAGTTATCAAATGTAGAGGAATTCAACAAATTTATTGTTTTTTTTACTGTGGAGTTGATTCAATGACATGGGGCTCTCTGCATCGAGTTTTGAGTTAAAAGTTATAAATAACAAAGAATGTAGCAGGCTATTTATTTTTAGGTTCCTACAAAAGGAAGAGGTAGATGAGAATTGGAAGAGTTATAGTCCAGGTTCCCTAAAATTATTGGGGTAAAATGTAAAACATAGCAGTGTTTTGTAGATCTCTTGTGCAGGATGTCGTTAGTATGTCAAATGCCACTTCAACATTTTCAATCAGTTGACTGATCTTATGCACCATCGAGTCTTGTAGTTCATTGAAAGCACTGTCAGGAACTGACAGAGTTGATAGCAATGTAATTATTTGCTTGTTCAAAAAGAATGGTAGGTAGCGTTTCCAGGTGATTATTTCAAGCATGTCATGTTGAGATTCAAACTGTCTCATGCTAGGCCTTAATGAGAGCTTATAGTTGCTGCCAGTTTCTCCTTCCCACGTTGCAACCACACCTTTGTAGCCACCATTATCGGATCTGGTAGGCTGATGAAGGGTTGATCTGTAATTTCTGAGTAACTTCCATGGAAAGATCTGGTATGATCTTTCCTATACCATCTGAGAATTCATAGCTATTCCTTGTAATGTCCTAAATGTTTTCAATCTATTCTTTTGGTATCCGTTCTGTGCAATAGGTTGAGGAGAAGTTTGACCCATTCTTGCAACATGCTTGGCAACATTGTATTTAGGAAAGATTCCCATCTAGCTCTTAATTTGTTGGAATTCAATATCTTCTGCATTTGCAAAGAAGAGTGCAGAACGGTCTCTCAAGTGATTAGCAGAAAATGCAAGAAATGAATATTTATGTCCGCACAGCTCAAAGTCACTATGCATTATTTGCTTCAATCACATATAAATAGCAATCCTGTGTGCAAGAGAACAGGAGGAAACTTGTTTAACAATAGGTGCTTTGTGCACTGTTAATGCCCCAGAGGACATGGATTCCATGCTATCATCCATGACTATTACTCACACAAATATATTTGCATACCTCTCGAAGCGCCTTATGAGTTGTGACTCGATTTAACAGCTCTACTTCCTGAGGAAGACAGTAGGCTTTTGTAGGAGTGATAATCAATCTACTTCTCAACTGTTTTCTCTGTAATCTTTGGGGTTATCGATATCCAATCAATCACATATTTAAGTCTTGTTAATGCATCATAAATAGGGTTGGTGTAGGCAAGTATGTGCCTCAGTGCCATTGTGGACAGCTCAGTGGGTGTGACAAAGGGCTTCAACATATCATAGAACTCAGGGGTTAATCTATGTTAATTGACAATGCTCTTATGAACAAGAGCATTTAGGAGGTACATGATATCAAAGTGAATTTCTCCATTTGGACGAAGGACCAAAAAGAACCCCTCTGTAGCAACAGGAGCTTTATTCAGAGTCCTCAGTCTAAGAAATTTTTCATCCATCAAACGGTGTTTGAAATTTACATTGGCTTTTTCCATGGTGTGACCCATACGAGGAGATAGTGAAATCTTGTACACCAAGCACCTGCCAAGGGCATTGTTAGGAGTAATTCCAAGGTTCTAATCCAGGGATCATCATCATCTAACAGAGAAAAAGGATCACGTACATAGATATCATCATCTACAGTCGTATCACACATACATGGAGGCATCCAGAGCTGTAGCAGCATAACCAAAGTCCCCCTCTCATTAAGAAACCTCAAATGCCTAATGTCTCTCGCAAGAAAGAAAATCTAAATTCACATTTTAAAGCCCGTGTAAGAGAATGCATGGTAAAATCACCATATATATCTATGATTAACCTGTCCAACAACTAAACAAAGGTGTTCAGTAATATCTGCCTCCACAAATTTAATCACAAATAAATGTTAAAATTCTCAATGTTAAATTTCCAGAATCCCAGCTAAGAACAGTATATTTTTCAAGCCAAAAAAAGTCTCAATGTTAAAATTATATATTCTTAACCCATTGCATACTTCTGGGTCCAGCTCTTCGCAGTTATCTCAAATTTAGACCTGTCCCTCTCGTACATGTGAGCAATCTCGGGTGCAAGAGGATCATCTGAGTTTGGATCAGTCAATAAAGAGAAAATCGAAAGCAAAACCTGCAAAAAAATCCAAGCACTCTTTGTTATACCCCAAACATTATGCTGAATGGCAAAGATTCAAGAATCTTCAGTAGAGACTGCAATTGAGAACAGTCAACTACAACCATGTACGAAGGTAAGAAGGGAAAGCACAAAATAGTAACAGATTGTTGATTCTGGTTAACGATTTTGTCTAGATACATATTTTCTTTTAGATAGCAAATTTGTTTTCTAGAGAAATTAAATGATAATAATCTCGAATCATAAAATCTCCTAAATGCTCTGCTTGTTGGGCCAATAGACCTCCCATTACACACTTGCCATGGGATGAAGGGACAATGATCTTTGACTCCCCAAAAACAACGCCCTTCTATACCTACCTACCAGTAGTACGTGGGAGACAAGCATGCACAGCCTCGACACCTCCATGGAAAACCTCTTGAAACCTTAATGAAAATACTCGATGCTTTCACTATATTGTACCACTACAAACTTTGATCCACATCGGATTGGGAGGAGAAGACATGCCAGCACGAAACCCCGACGAAACAATATTCATTCCTTTATTGGGCCGGCACATTTGGCCTTGCATCATTAACATACATCTGTGATGCAGTACGAGACTTCTTGAAACCCTGATAGAAACAGTCAAACGAACCAATACCACATCGAAGATTCGTTTGAAAGCCTCATTGGACCATCGGGCTTTTCATTATCCATGAATCACGGGACAAGGAGGCTCAAAACCCCGATGTTCTTCTGCAATAGGCAAATCACCCTCATAAACCTGGTTGTAGATCAACCAACGAATTTTGCAGCGCCAGAAACCTGCAATGAAACCCCAGCGCCATGCCCTGTTTGATGCAGAAAAGGCAGCAATGTTAAGATGAATAGAATAAAATTAGGGTAAAGGCTTCCAGGGCCATTTATGGAAATTGGAGGCGGTGATCCAGGGCGATTGAAGGGAATATAAAATTAAATATAAATATCACCAACTGCAGATTAAAGGAGGCATTGACCACACTGCTACAAGTTTTGATTTGCTATGATTTTACAGATACAAGATTCGATTTGAGTTAATAAAAATCGCGAGACTGGTGAGTTAATAAAAAGGGCGGAAAGAGCGGTAATCCAGTGGAAGAAATTTGTTTACTGAGCTGTATCCCCGCGTGAGACAGGTTTCAGCCAAAAGCTCACACTATATATAGCCTATCGGCTAATTACATCAAATTGCCCAAAGGCTGCAAGTTCCAACTACAAAATGACAAAAATGAAAAATATAAAAATATGCAGCTGTCCCTAATCTGCAGCCTCCACACCCCTTTACTTTTTATTATTTATGTGTTAAGAAAAAAAAGCAATTGGAAAATAATCTCATAACATTATGAGTGGTTTGTACCAAAACTTTTTTATGCAAATAATTTGTTTGTGCAAAGTAAGGAGAATGCAAAGACTAGTAAGGAGCAACTATGGGCCCTCCTTTACTAAATTATACACATCATTTTATATTATTTTTATTATGTAGTAAATATTTATTGTTGTAAATAAGATAGCTTTATTTTCCTCTCTTATTAAGTGGGCAGTCTATCATATAGAGCATAAATCTAGATTTGCAACTGGGAAAGCACCGTACTAAATTCAAGTCTTCACATCATTTACAGGTAGTTTGTAACCCCCAACACAATTTTTTTTTAAAAAATCTTTTGAATATTCAATGTTATTGTGGCAGTATTGGGGGAGCAAGCCGAGGTCTTTGAGAGTTTTTCCGTGTAATCTTAATCTTAAATCATGTATTGTATAGAATAAAGTAAGATCACAAAAGGGTTTTCTAGAGAGTAATCACAGTAGGTTTTGAGTCTTGCATTGAGGCAGCTGCTATTGCTATATGATTGATGACCATGGACTTTGCAGAGTAATCTAAGATTCATTAAGAGAGAGACAAGATATGGCAGGAGCTATAAAGTTTTACATAGTTTAGACTGGAGGGCTGCAAGATTCTGTTATATATACAAGCAAAATTGGTAAACTCGTTGTATTGTAAAAACATCACCTACTTGATCATTGTATTGTGGTTTATCGTAATTTTTTAAATGTAAATCTAGGAGCCATCTCTCAACCAACACCCTCTAGCTTACACTCTGTGATGGCTACCAAAGGTTGGCCAATAGAACAACCTCTTGCCCACCACCGAGGCCCTATGGTTTGCAAGCTATGACAGCTACAAATGTTATTTTGCAGCCATTGAAAACAAAAATTCTGTTGAAGGTATTATATTGCCTTCTTGAGTTCTTCAAGAGCAATGATTTAATGGCTCTCATTAGACTTGGAAAATTTCCACACCTAGAGGACAATTGGACAAGCACACCAAACTAAAATGGAAGCGCATGTTAAGAGTATGGTTCTTTTTCAAGTTTATATGATAAAAAGAAAAATGCTTTTAAATTTGAATACAGCCCATCAAGTCCAAAGATATATAGGAATGGATATGCTAATTTACCTAGTGCTTGCAGGGTTAGTCCTCCAAAGTGGTTTTTCTAAAATGCAAATAGTTTTTGGGGCCTATTTGGACAGATTGAAGATGGACTAATAGGAATGTTTCTTTAATGCAACTAATTTTATGTACGACATGGACACAAGTTTCATATTTTATATCGATTGACTAATGAGTAGGGGCCCAAGACCTAATGATTAATGGTTGCATAGGTGTCAAAGTATAGAAGACTAGAAAGTAAAAATGATCTAACCAGAAAGTAAAAATGATTTAAGCGGAAAGTATTGAGTTGATTACTTCTCCATTAGAGCTCATTAGTCAAGATAAGACTGAAGAAGCTAAGGCTCGCAGACATTATCCGTGTTAAATGACATCAAAGAGAAACAATATTATGCACCTTTCTGTAGTCAAAAGCAGCTAAAACCTTTTAGGGGTGCATAAGAAGCAGATTATAGGAGACTCTTTGTGTGCCTTGCAATGGAAAGCAACACTAGGAGAAGAAATCTAGATGATTGAAGACCAAAAGAGACAAATGCCGAATTGTACAATTTTTTTGCATACAAAAGACTTGAATCAAACTTTTAGAGAGAGAATTCTTCTTTGCAATTACAGAAACCTGATACTTTAAAGATAGACCTACCAGACAATCATGTCTAGAAATGCTTCTACAAGGATGCTGAATCATTCCAAATTGATGCAAACGCATAAATGCTAGCTCTATTTATCTGTGAGAAGATGATCTCTCAAATGTAGCATCCATGTTCTTGTTGAAGTAACAAAAAGATGTGGCTTGAGAAAAGAATGTGATAATATCGAATGCACATTGGTACCTAATTGTACCATTGAGTCTTAACCAAGTAACCAACCATGTAAGAGGATGCACCCATCTGGAAAACCAAGCTGTTTGTCACTTATTCAACGCAATCTTTTAAAATTATAGTCATTTTGTGTCACACCAATCCCTTGCCTTGTGACTTTTTGTTTTTACATCCAGTATAATGGCACAAATATGTGAAGAAATATCCTGTACAATGTATGAGGTTTGTGAAGAAGGATGTGATAAGTTTAACATATGAAGATGGTCCAATCTCTACAATTAACTCTATGTGAAAATAGCTCTGCCAACCATTGCATTTACAGTATCAGCAGTATCAATATAAATAATTATGTCTGGAAAATTGTCAAAAAATAACCTCAAAAACAAGGAAAACAAAATGAACAAAATTTAAAACCACCAAATAAACGTAAAATTCATTGCACAGTTCAAAATATCTCTACGTGAAGAAACAAATAGGGATCAAACAATAGGTATTACTATAATATCATACATAAAAACAGCCCTAGATAAAACCACAGAACCAATGTCATTCATTTAACAGAAAACAACAGAATTGTTTTCGAATGAAATATAACACAAAAAAAAATGATCCAGCCGCGTACAGATTCCCAAAAGAGAAAACTCACTGAAACCATGGCAAGTGAATTACCTCAAGATTCCGCACAAACTGAATTGTACTGTCAAGGATGCCGACAAGATATAGGCAGAATTTGCACGAAAAATATTACAAAACCCTACCAAAGCAGATTTTTTTTTTAAATGAGACGAACCAAAACCACTCTCGCTACAGCTGCTGCTTCAATCCATTCACACAGTGAGCGAAATCTTAAACTATCGGGATTTTAGAGCTACGAGATTATTGAGTTCGAGACAAAGATTTTTGCAGCCTTTTTAAACGAAAATATTGGTTGTGAATTAAAATTTGTTTTCAGGCGTTGGGTGTTATAATTTTATTTTATTTTTTTATTGTAAATTGGAAGATAAACATTTCTCGAATGCCTCCTCTTTCTTTTTAGGTTGTTGGACTTTTACATTAGTTAAGATTTTAAAGGTTATTTAAATTTCTTTTTATTTTAATTAAAAAGATTTAATTTTTAATTTTAATTGGAAAGGCATGATTTATAACAAGAGGCGAAGTTCTTGTCAAAAGTTTTAGAATAGTTTTGATTGTATTTATTGTGTTTGTTGTGTTTTAGGAATTTGATCATTGATAGAGTCAACTTTGTCTTCCATTAGAAAAATGACCCTTATAACAAAAGAATTTTGTTCACTTCAAAATTTTGAGATGATTTGGTTGTGCTTTTAGACCGTTAAGAAAACGCAATTTACATGTTGCCAACATTATGTAAATATTAATGAGTTCAAAGATTTCCTTAACTATGCCTTAACCATTCAACATATATGATAAAAAATCATTTTTAAAAAAGCAAAGATGTTTAGAACTTTCATTGCACATAGAGTCATGTATAACCAACCTGCTTAAATGTTATAGTTTTTTGCACAAATGAAAATGAAAGCATATAGTCCTAAGTCTTCTTATAGGTGCCTAATGTCTCTAAAAAATGACTTACAGTAGAAAATGATCTTTTTATTCCATTCAGTAATAGATAACTCGTTATTAAGCCTCATAAAACTTATAATGTGAAGTGTATTGAAAAAGACCTTGATCAAACATTAGAAACCTCGATTGAACTCATATGCATGTTTTGTTGATTATAGAGTAATGGGTAGAAGCATTGCAATAGTCATTGGACCAAGACCACAAGGTAGAGGATTAATTGATGAAACTATTCTTGAAGCCTCTTCATAGGAAACATGACCGACTAATTGGTATTCTCTTTTAGCATATGAATAGAAATAATAATTTGTTGATAAATCACAAGAGATAACTCTTTGTAGTCAAACATAAATCTCCATATTTTACACACAGATCCAATAATTATCGCCAATGAATCAAAACAGTAGTATCAATTTTAGTTCAATGATATATGTCAATATCAGATTCAAAATTAATAAAAAAATTTGGATACTCCACACTGGGCATTGAAACAAATTGAAAAGTTGTCTTTATTTGCATCTCCTCCAGAAACTAATCTATCTAGTAAGTCAGGTAACATCTGCAAACTGTATGTATTGGCTTGTGCTACTAGAATTAGCAGTCATGTAAATTTTTGTAACATACTGGCTAGTATAAGTTCTATACTAAGATCCTTTGTCGTTTTGATGGAAAAAATACATGATAATGGGTCTCTTTAACTTAATCCCCTACTTGGTGAAGAAGACCCTATGGGGGATGATTAATTGAATTGAAAAAGAAAACAATTCATTATGCAATTAGTACTCCCCTGGTTGAAGTTGACAAGAGGTACATGCAGTGTAGAAGTTTCCAAGTCAACTTATCAAAGGCTTTAAACATATTATCCAATTTGATAATTATTCTATTATAACAGTCAAATTTTGAGAGATTGAATGGTTCTCCAGGTGTAGGTGGATTTGCAAGGTGTACTTTACTCTGAAGCATTCTCATGAGGTCAAACAGAATGATAAAAAATATGAATAATATATAAGGTATATAGAAATAAATGCCTTGTGGGCTTTAACAAGGGGTCTTTTAAACCAAATTGGCATCTAGCATGGTCATGACTTAAAAAGTAACCAATATTATTATACCCTTATTATACCCTACCCTTTATTGAACCCTAATTTAAGTCTAACCTACCACTTACCATAGCCCTAACCTTAGCTCCAAGTTTTATTCTAGATTAATAATTTTAATCCTAACTTAACATTAACCCTAACCCTAATTAAACAATAATCATAACCCTAATTAAATCTTAATTGAACCCTATTTGAACCTTAATCTAAATGAACCCTAACCCTCACCCTAATTGAACCATAAACCTAACTCTAATTAAACCTTAATTGTAAACTTAACTAAAATAAGCCTAACTGAACCCTAACTGTAACTTGAATTTGATCCTAATCATAACACTAATTGAATGCTAACCCTAACCCTAATTGAACCTGAACACTGACTCTAATTGAACCTTGTTGTTGGGGTTAAATTAGGGTTCAATTATCATTCTAGTTAAACCCCAATTGTAAGATTAACCAAAATAAGCCTAACTAAACCCTAAGTATAACTTGAACTTGACCTTAATCATAACACTAATAGAATGATATCCCTAACCAGGTAATTGAGCCCTAATTCCAACCATAAACCTACTTAAACCCTAACCCTAACTCTCATTGAACCTTATTGTTATGGTTCAATTAGGGTTTAATTAGCATTCTAAGATGGAGATTAAGGTTAGGTTAGGGTTAGAGTTGTGAATATCTTAATATTAGCATATAATTTTAACCCTAACTATAATCATAATTGAATCCTAACCCTAACCCTAATTAAACCCTAATTCTAACCCTAACACTAACCATAATTAAATCCTCACTCTAACCCTAACCGTAATTAAATCCTATTGTTATGGTTGAATTAGGGTTAGGTTTAGGGTTCAATTAGAGTTTTAGTATAAATCTTGGGGTTAAGGTTATTTAATTCTTGATATTAGTTTATAAATTTGACATTAATGATAAATATATTAAACAAAGAAAAGTTAGTATATATTTTTATTCGTATGTTAAATTAAGTACTATTAGGGTTAGAATTATTAATGTCTTAACATTAGTTTATAAATTGACATTAATGAAAAATATTACAAACAAAAATAAGTATTTTAACCTTAAATTTTATTTGTATGTGAAATGAAGTATTATTAGACTTCTAATTATTAATCATAAAAAATAATTAATCAAATCACAACAATATTTGTAAAGCTTAGAATTAATTATAAAATTAAACTAAATTTTTATTTCTAAAATTTATATACTATTTATTATCTAGTTTTGAAAATAATCATTTAAATTATAGTAATTATCTATTACAAATAAATTAAATTAAAACTAAAATTTATTTTTAAAATAATTCAACAATTATTAATTATAATTTTAGAATAATTTTTTTCTTTGCATCCAAATTATTTTATTTTCTAAAATTACATTAAATTCTAACTTCAAAAAAATCAAAAATTATTTTGCATGCCTACTTTTGTATTTTTTGAGTTCAATTAAGTATATTGTTCTTTAAATTTGAATAACCAATCATTTTGTAAATTAATAATCAAATCACCACAATGTGTGTGTATATATATATTACAAAAATAAGTATTTAAATCTAAAATTCTATTTCTATGTGAAATGAAGTATTATTAAGGTAAGAATTATTAATCATAAAAAAAAAAAATCAACAAAATATTTTTAAAGCTTAGAATTAATTTTAAAATTAAACTAAATTTTAATTTTAAAAATTTATAAAGTATTTATTATCTATTTTTAAAAATAATCAGTTAAATTATATTAATTATTCAATACAAATAAATTAAATAAAAATACATCTTATTTAGTATATGTCTATACATCTGTAAAGGTCTGATTTGGTATATGTGGGGATTATTTGCAATGCATACAATGTAAAAGGTGAAGTGGTTCATTCTACTATATTTAATATAATTAAATAAAACTAAATATAATTCTTAAAATAATTCAACAATAATTAATTATAATTTGAGAATAAATTAAGAAATGAAAAAATATATAAAAACAACCTTTTTTATTTCCTTGCATTCAAGTGATTTCATTTTCTAAACTCATATTTTAAATTCTAACTTCAAAATCATAAACTAGCAATTGCACCTTGGTGTGCAATGGGTACGTTGAAGAGGTGTGGAAGATCAATTAGAAAAAATATTTGGTCTATTTTTTTTCAAACATTTTATTTTAAAAATTAGAGTAGAACACGACTGTACTGAACAAGAAATTTAAAAATTATTTTTAGTTTATTTTGATGTAAAATACCTTAATTATGAATAATTGACAAGTTCTAATGATGTTATTCCAGAGAAAAGGAAATTGCTTCAATCTACGAAAAATGACTAGAGATGATAAAATAATGCAATTATCTTTGGTTTCACTCTGTTCTGACATTTGATCTTGAATATCTTGATCATTATCCTCCATTTTACCTTGGTTTATCATTTGATCTTTAACATCTAGATTCTGTGATAGAGATGATAGGACAATGCCATTATCTATGCTTTCAGTTTCACTCTGACTTGACATTTATCTTGAATGGATCCCAATGGCAAATAGAAATACTTCACTTTGAAAGTGTTGTGCATATTTTGCACGCACGCCCCACCGTAGGCAGGGACCCTCTTTTTTCGCTCCCGATGGACTTCTTTGCTCTTGTCTTTTTTTTGCGTGCCCCTCATTTTGCTGTCCTAGTTGGTCAACGTGCCCTTCAAAGTCTCATTTTTTGGTTGACCATATTTTTCGCCATAAATAAAAAATGGCTAAGTCTTGGGTTTTTTTCGGGCTTCGCCCCCACTCGCTCGCTCGATTCGCTTTTTCCTTCATTCTTTGACTTTGGGGAAAGATTTCCTATGGATTTTGGATGTTTTTGTGGTGCTTAAATGAACTGACAAGGTTTTATTAAGTTTTAGGAAGTTTTGAAAATCCCTGCAACAGCTTCCCTGAAACAGCATTCCTGCAGCAGCTTCCCTGCGACAGCTTCCCTGCGATGGCTTCCCTACAGCAGCTTCCCTGCAACAGCTTCCCTGAAACAGCATTCCTGCAGCAGCTTCCCTGCGACGGCTTCCCTGCAACAGCTTCCCCAAAACGGCATTCTGGACTCATGTTTCCGGATCATAGTAGAACTCCTCAAAATTGAAAATGGACTTCAACCCAGATGGTAAAATTGGGTTGTTTCTTGCTTTGACCTTTCAAATTTCAATTTTGCAGCCAGGAAGTGCAATCCAGAGTTTCGTGCTCTCGCGGCAATTTCAAAACAACATTCCAGAACAGCATTTCAGCCTCTCATTTCCGGTTTCAAGAAGCCTACCATGGGTCCATCAACCGAACCATTTGATCCAGTGAAGAATGTTGCAATTCCATTGGGAAGAAGGTAGCTTTCAATTAATTTCAGCTACAGTAAAAGGGAAATCAGCTAGAAGACAAAACTGCTACAGTGACTGACCACTACAAGACAGAATAGGGAAAAGACAACAGGTTTATTTTAAATTGTTGAATATTATGGGGTTGGTAAAGCCCTAATGTAATTGAATCTGAGCCACATAATGCAAATCAATCCTTGCCATTCATTTGGGCTTTGGAAAACTATAAATAGGGGTCTCCCCCTCATTTATAGGTGTTGGAGAGTTGTTGTAAAAACATCCTGAAGCAATAGAAAGCAACATTGCATGATCTATGGGTGTTACTTTTGAGTTTGCTCATTATGTGTGCATGGTTCTACCTTCCAAGTTAGTTTTAGTTGTATTTTCTTGAATGGAAGTGGTAATGGTGATTGCTGTTACAGTATTTGATGAATTTCCAGCCCATACTTTTGGTACTTGTTGATGGCAAGCTGTTGTGTAAAGTTAGCCTAGGCTTATTTATTTGATTGCTGCAACCTAGTTCACTTGCATGTTCATGATGTGTGTATGCAAACTGAAAATCTGCAGTCCTTATAAGATTGCACTAGTTTTGTGTAACTGTAGGATCCTCTTGGCCAAGCAAAACCCAGTTTAGGGAGTTTGTCTACTGTAGCAGCCTCCATGATCACTGTTCATTCGTAGTTTCAGATCCAAGAAACTTTTCTCTTCCCTGCCCTTTTTCCCTTTTTTTTAACAAGTAACCTTAGGCAAGGTTCATTGCACATTGTAAAGCTAAATTTGATGTTGAAATGGAGTTCCAGACTGTTGTTTGAACCTGCAGCAAACACTCAGCAACTTTCCCATCTTAAGAACTCCATTTGCAGATCCAACTTCCTCACTTTGTAACTCATCTGTAAGTCCACCTTGTGATTCCAGCAAATCACATAAACAACTGAAATATTCCAAGCACTGTCAAGACCTGACATCCGAGAGACCTTGGGATAGTGTTCTGCAATTTGATTGTGGAAGATTATCTTTCAAGAGAGGTAATGCACCTATGCATTACCTGTGTTGTGAAGTGTATAAAAACACCATCAACAGAACTGGCGCTAGAAGGAGGGCGACATGTTGAGGCTACAAAAATGAAAGTTGGAAATCGATAAGAGCACTATCAAAGAAGAAATCTGAGATAGAGAGATCTTTTTTTTATGCTGAAGCATAAAGTCAAAAAATTTTGAAGGCAAAAAAGAAGCTGAGTTGAAATGGAGCAGCATGTGCAAATCAACATCGCTCAGCTACATGCAAATTTAAATAGGAGATTGAAGAGACCATTGCAGCAATTTGCATTGGCGGATAAGTCTAGGATCCATTGCACTTGCAAGCATAATGAATTGGAGTGTCTAACCTTCTTGAGCAGAATTGAAAGGGTCTTGCAAGGAGAGATTCCCTTTTGGGAAATATATCAACCTTTAGCTCTTGCAGATCCAGAGGAAGAATTGACAACCATGGCAGCCAAGGCATTTGAAGAGCTGATCCAAGAGTGTTTGAGCAGCAAAGACGGACCAAGATTTGAGGAAGCACTACTGTCAAGTTGGTGCAGATTTCACAATGCACCACATTCAGAATTTACCTGTTTGTCATGTGCAAGCATCATCACCTAAGTCAAAGGCAATTTGAACAAGTTGGAACAGCCAACTGTCAAGGAGAATGAGTCATCCCACATGGTAGAAAATCTATCAACATCTGGAGGACAGCACCTTCAAGATAAACTAGGAAATCTGCCACAAATTAGTGTTGGGATAGAAAACACTGAAGCTGAAAATCAAGGAGAAGCTGATTTTCTGGGAACAACAAAAAGATTTGGTGAAGGTTCACTAAGAATGGAGTTGGAAAGCCTCTCCTTTTCCAATAAGGGGCAGTCCTCCACTCAAGAAGAGGAGCCATTGGCAGTTGAGGATGAATCAATCAATCTTGCAGCAGTGTATGCTAGGGCAGCCAATGAAGATGCTAAATATCAGCAAGAGGAAGAGGTTGACAGCCTCGGGACAGCAGAAAGTGATGATGAAGACCCAGTAGCAGAAAGATATGACCAGCTCGTCTCCAGATTAGCAAAGGATTGGTCAGAGCTAAAATTCCAATTGGATTTGGAAGTGCTAGTACTGCCGAATTGGTGCAGGCTCCATGATTCATCCCACTCTGAGTTCACGTGCGGGCTATGCCAAGAAGCCATGAAGCAAGTCAAAGAACAAGCAAGGCAGCTGAGTACACCACATCCTCTACTTGCTGCCTAGATGGAATGTGAAGATCAAGAGCCCGAGCCAAGTAATGACTCGGCTAGGGGCAGTCATCAAGAGGATGTTGGAACAAAAATAGAGGGAGGACAACAATACAGTCTTGAGCATCCAAGTGATCAAGTAGATCAAAAAGGAATGCGGTCCACCAATCATCAAGAATTTCTTCCTCTTGAAGAACATTTGTGCACCATTGACGATGGGCTTCATGGCAAGTCCTTGGAGGGAGATTGCATGGTGGATTTTGGTCCCCTTGATGAGGTGCCATCAATTGATGACTTATTTCCATTGGGATACATGTTGTGGAGGTATTCTCATGCCGAGGAAGAGCTCATCCCAGGAGACAGTAGCGATGGAGACATACTCCATGAGCCTCTGAATGTTGATGCACTAGAGTTTCCGGATTGGGAGAGGGGTTCCTTCTCCATTTACAGCAATAGTGAACAAGGGGAAATGAGTGAGCATCATGATGAAATGCATGAACAAGAAAGAGAAGAAGACAAAGGCGGGGGTGATGAGATAGCTGCCAACAAAGATGAAGCACCCGGTCGACTACAAGATGCAACTTGGAGTCCTTCTGCCATGATCGTTGTTGATCCTCCTTCATATTCAGATGGCTGCAATTGGATAGATTTGCACATGTCATCATCCCATGACACTGAGCATCATGAAGATAAGGTCGATACTTGGGAAAGGAGATGGGATAACGTGTTTCCTTTTGGGGACAGCAATCGTGTGGACGCTCGATTTGCAGAAGGTCAACGAGATGAAGTACTTCTTTTTGAAGAACTACCAAGGGGGACTACTGATCCCACGCAAGATGTGGAAGAAATGTTTGCTGCCTCATTCTCCCTGCCTTGTGTGGGTTTGATTCCTGAAGTGTTGCACCCTCCACCATGCCCGCCCGAGGTTGCTGATGCAAAGACTGACAATGCAGTGCTTGCTCTTGATTGTCAAATGTTGCCACCTCCATGTGATGAAATCTAGGTTCTATCCTTCCTTCCTCCTATTAATTTTCATAGCTGCACTTATCATTTTGATTATGGGAATGAGGAAAAATGGACGTGCTTATGGATTAACCATGGGTTTGGCGAGTCTCCCCAATTGTTGATTTTCCCTAGCCGGGTGACTGAATTTGAATGCTGCAATCTTGAATTTATTTTCTCTAAACATAAGGATAAATCTGCATGGTTGAGAACTATAACGACTGCCCGTTTGCTTGTGCACATGCTACAAAATCCAATGGGCATGAGTGTCAGTTGGCCTTTCTTGAACATAGTTCTTTGTAAATATCTTTGTACATAACTCGTTTTGAGTAGTGTAGGTTTCCTGTAAATTTTTCGCTTTCCTGCTTTCATTAGATTAGTTTGTTTGTTGTAGGTTTCTTGCTTTGGGGATGTTTCTTCGTTGTTTTCTTTCGTTGTCTCGCTTTGCTTTTTTTTTGGTGTTTTCTTTTCATTTGCGTTCATTTTCTTTTGTTTGCTCTCGCTTTGCTGCTGCTTTGTTTGGGGTCCCTCTGCTTTTGGCTGGGTGCATCTGTGCGCACGACAACCATTCTTCTTTCCTGGGGTTGTTCTATGTATTTCTTTGTCAAACTCTAATCAAGTTTTTAGAGTGGATGGTGAGGATCTTATGTTAGTGTCAAGCGATCTAGATGTTTGATTCAAAGTGGATAAGTCATTGGTCAGTCTGATTCTGAAGTATTCTAGAATCTTATATCTCTCACAAATTTTAAGGATCTGACGGTCACTGTAGGTCCTTTGTGAAGTCTAGTTAAGTGAAAAATCTAAAATTCTACTCCAGTGCCACTGTGATTCTCAGCCCTGAGTGCGAGCTTCATTGCTTGCGGGTTGAAATAAACGAACTGAAAAGAGAAAAAGAAAAAGAAAGAAAGAAAAACAAAATATTGAAAATCAAAAGAAAAGAAATTCAGCTTTTCAGGGGTATACGAATAACTCTACCGAGGCTATGGACGCCTGGTTGGCAGTAGAGCAATGTTCGGGAGAATCACAACGACAACCTCGTCGGGGCTATGGACGCCTGACTGGCAGCGAGGCAATGTCCCGGATGCTTTTGGAGTTAGAATAAACTATGTAGCTTAACTTGGTGGAGCTTGGGTTCTTACAGCAACTGAAGGATGGGAATTAACGCAATTGCACACACTTGGATTTTCAGCATACTGAAGGTTGGGTTAACTAGTGGTTTTGATCCTTTGGTTGAGTGTTTGGCTTGTTTTCCCTAGCGTGAAGGTCGGAACCAGAGATTTTGGGTTTGTGATTCTAGTTTGTCATCGAAATACTCTAGAGCATTTCCCCCAGTGAGTCGCCATTTGTTGTGCATATTTTGCACGCACGTCCCACCGTAGGCAGGGACCCTCTTTTTTCACTCCCGATGGACTTCTTTGCTCTTGTCTTTTTTTTGCGTGCCCCTCATTTTGCTATCCTAGTTGGTCAACGTGCCCTTCAAAGTCTCATTTTTTGGTTGACCATATTTTGCCCCATAAATAAAAAATGGCTAAGTCTTAGGTTTTTTTCGGGCTTCGCCCCCACTCGCTCGCTCGATTCGCTTTTTCCTTCATTCTTTGACTTTGGGAAAAGATTTCCTATGGATTTTGGATGTTTTTGTGGTGCCTAAGTGAACTGACAAGGTTTTATTAAGTTTTAGGAAGTTTTGAAAATCCCTGCAGCAACTTCCCTGCAACAACATTCCTATAGCAGCTTCCCTGCGATAGCTTCCCTGTGACGGCTTCCCTACAGCAGCTTCCCTGCAACAGCTTCCCTGAAACAGCATTCCTGCAGCAGCTTCCCTGCGACGGCTTCCCTGCAACAGCTTCCCCAAAACGACATTCTGGACTCATGTTTCTGGATCATAGTAGAACTCCTCAAAATTGAAAATGGACTTCGACCCAGATGGTAAAATTGGGTCGTTTCTTGCCTTGACCTTTCAAATTTTAATTTTGCAGCCGAGAAGTGCAATCCGGAGTTCGGTGCTCTCGCGGCCGTTTTCAAAACAGAAAATGCAAAACGGCATTCCGGACTCATGTTTCCGGATCATAGTAGAACTCCTCAAAATTGAAAATGGACTTCGACCCAGATGGTAAAATTGGGTCATTTCTTGCCTTGACCTTTCAAATTTCAATTTTGCAGCCGGAAAGTGCAATCCAGAGTTCCATCCTCTTGCGGCCGTTTTCAAAACAGAAAATGCAAAGCGGCATTCCGGACTCACATTCCCGGAACGAACTAGCGCACCTCAAAATAAAAAACGGACTTCGACCCAGATGCTAAAATGGGGTCTTATCCTCCCTTGGCTTTTCAAATTCCAAATTTTCATCTAGGAAGTACCATCCGGAGTTCCGTGCTCTCGCGGCCGTTTCAAAACAACATTCCAGAACAGCATTTCAGTCTCTCATTTCCGGTTTCAAAAAGCCTACCATGGGTCCATCGACCGAACCATTTGATCCAGTGAAGAATGTTGCAATTCCATTGGGAAGAAGGTAGCTTTCAATTAATTTCAGTTACAGTAAAAGGGAAATCAGCTAGAAGACAAAACTGCTACAGTGACTGACCACTACAAGACAGAATAGGGAAAAGACAACAGGTTTATTTTAAATTGTTGAATATTATGGGGTTGGTAAAGCCCTAATGTAATTGAATCTGAGCCACATAATGTAAATCAATCCTTGCCATTCATTTGGGCTTTGGAAAACTATAAATAGGGGTCTCCCCCTCATTTATAGGTGTTGGAGAGCTGTTGTAAAAACATCTTGAAGCAATAGAAAGCAGCATTGCATGATCTATGGGTGTTACTTTTGAGTTTGCTCATTATGTGTGCATGGTTCTACCTTCCAAGTTAGTTTTAGTTGTATTTTCTTGAATGGAAGTGGTAATGGTGATTGCTGTTACAGTATTTGATGAATTTCCAGCCCATACTTTTGGTACTTTGTTGATGGCAAGCTGCTGTGTAAAGTTAGCCTAGGCTTATTTATTTGATTGCTGCAACCTAGTTCACTTGCATGTTCATGATGTGTGTATGCAAACTGAAAATCTGTAGTCCTTAGAAGATTGCACTGGTTTTGTGTAACTGTAGGATCCTCTTGGCCAAGCAAAACCCAGTTTAGGGAGTTTGTCTACTGTAGCAGCCTCCATGATCACTGTTCATTCGTAGTTTCAGATCCAAGAACCTTTTCTCTTCCCTGCCCTTTTTCCTTTTTTTTAACAAGTAACCTTAGGCAAGGTTCATTGCACATTGTAAAGCTAAATCTGATGTTGAAATGGAGTTCCAGACTGCTGTTTGAACCTGCAACAAACACTCAGCAACTTTCCCATCTTAAGAACTCCATTTGCAGATCCAACTTCCTCACTTTGTAACTCATCTGTAAGTCCACCTTGTGATTCCAGCAAATCACATAAACAACTGAAATATTCCAAGCACTGTCAAGACCTGACATCCGAGAGACCTTGGGATAGTGTTCTGCAATTTGATTGTGGAAGATTGTCTTTCAAGAGAGGTAATGCACTTATGCATTACCTGTGTTGTGAAGTGCATAAAAACACCGTCAACAGAAAGTAGCCAAAATTGGTCATAGGGACTGTAGAGAAGAGATAGAGGAACCAGAAGGTGGGTCTAGCTTAAACTTCATCGGAATTGGAGCTATAAAAGAAAAATAAGAAATCATAGAAGGTGGTGTGAAAAATAATAGACTAAAGGAGAATGATCATTCATTTGCAAGCTCGGCTCTATATGTGGAACAGAGGAAGGAAGAATCAAATGATTTTACAAATCAAAATGCTAAAGATCAAGATCATTTGTCCCACCATAGCTCTTTCCTCAAGTGAAGCCTTGTCATATATGCTATCAGGTAAAATTTATTTGTTCTTTAAGACTAAAATCAAGCAAAGTTGCCCTTGAAATAGATGGTAAATTCGAGAGGAATAATTAAGCCAACTTAGTTACTTGAAACCAAACCAGTAAGTGTATATAAATTGTGTAATAATTTTAGTGATATGCAAAGCCTCCCTTGAATCAAGGGGTAAATTTGAGAGGAATAATTGAGCCAACTTAGATACTTGAAACCAAACCAGTAAGTGTATATAAATTGTGTATAAAAAGATTCTAAATTGTAAGATAAAATGAGGATCTTTACCTGCCAATTTTAACTTTACACATTTTAGATACTTTTTCAAAACAAAATCCAAATTATAAAGGGATTTGATGATGCATAATTATTACTTGTTCTACATTCAAATCCCAATGAAATTTTCTCATAGAGAAATAATTTTCTTAAATAGCTTCTTTGAATGGCTTTTCTGTAAGTGGATCACACAATTTGTAGATAGAAAATATGACCTGCAATAGAAACGTAAGGTTATGATTGTTGAGCTAGTGTGAATTACCTTCAATATTTTTATCACTTGAACATAAATGAATGAGGAAATGTGGTGCAAGCCAAATATAGGAGGGCAACTGAGGATCCATGCATTGGCAGGAACCCGAGAATAATCCAAATGAAAGATCATTTTCACTATACACAGGAATGAATGTATAAGGAAGACACGATTGTGGAAAAATAGGTGTTCCCCGTTGGATTGATATTTTAGGAGATTATAGCAGTAGGAAACATGCAGTTATCAAAAATATATAAGTGAGAAATGTGCACATGAACTATGGTACAGTAATTATTTTTAATATTAGCATCTATTAATGTCACTTAGGATTAAATGTCCAAAGAAACTTTCTGTATATACATTTTAGGCAATATCAAATTTGTCTTACTATAGTGGAGAAGATCCCAAGTAGTACAAAAGCTTACCATAGCTCCACATTTTCTTCTCAAAGAAAATCAGATCAATAGCAGCTCCCATTGAGGAGTAAACCATCGAGTTTTTTAGCATTATGCCATAATTTTAAATTTGGTCTTTTCAGTAATTTTGACCCATAGCCTTCTACTTTGTGAAATGCAAAACAAAAATGGATTTATAGACCTGGGGTTCAACAGTCCATACAATTATGAGACAAGATTCTGCAAACAACTTTGTACAAAATCTTAATGATGGCATTGGCTACTGTATTTAATATTTTGTATCCCCCGCAATGGCATCAATGTACTCTGCCATAATTATCAATGCGAGAAGTCATTTGAAATGTCAATCAAACCCTAAGTTATGCTTTCTTGCAGTGGTAGGAGCCAAAACATGCTCTCTTTCTTCATATTTTTTCTCAAATTGAAGAGCTATTTCAGTTTGCCAATTAGTAGTGGCAGCAAGAGCCTCTGTTTGGACTTTAAATGCCTTGCAAGACAGACAAATCTGGCCTCATTGAACTCTTTTGGCTATTTGAGGTTGGAAAATCCTTTTAAGTCTGTCCTCTGATGTTGGATAAGCATCGCAAGGGCTTAGAGGAGGAGAGATTGTTGCTAAATGTAATGCATGAAATTTTGCGTTGGGCCTCTAGGTTCTGCAATTTAGACCTATAGAGGGCGTCGAATAAGCTGTTACAAGAGTTGTTGATACATCAACTATTTGAGAGGTTAATGACTTATTGGAAGTTGAAATGTCTCCAAGGGACCTGATATGGAGAGTCATGGCTGCATTCAATCCATCTAGTTGATCAAGAGGAGTTTGTTCAAATAATCACACAAAGAAAAACAACAAAGATGCTGATTTAAAGAACTACTTCTCGTGATCAAGAAATATCTCATAGATTTATTTATTACTTAAAAGCTAATAGTAACATTCGATTATCTGCATGAATATCAAGAGGGCAAGTGATGAGCACATAGGAGTAGTATTCAAGCATTTGTGATGATGTAGTGAATGAAGACATGTTTATTAACCATTTGGAATTAGTTTATTAGACCACTAATGAGATTTTTTTTTTGAACATTCATTAGAAAGATCATTTGGAAGGTGTCCAATGTCATCACTTCACCATTGATTATATATTCCTAGCATGTATCAAAATATAAGTTCAATAAAAAAGAATTGCCTAAAGTGGACCAAATTTCCTCTCAGACATCATAATGGATGGTGTACATACACTCCAAAATCTCTAGAATGAATCTACACCTTATACTCTTGGAAATGTGAACCACTCTAGTGAATGCCCAAACCCAAATAAGAGCTTCGCAGCATGTTATAGACATACATTGAAGGATATGAAAGGGCAGTTTAATTCATTTTGGTCAATGTAGTTTTATGTGCCCTGATGTGTACACAAACTGTCCAGTGTCCACACATACACAAGGTATGTGGCATTTAGTAAAAGAGCTTAAATAACCAATAAAGTGCAAATTCATTTTCTGCAGCTTAGAGTCCCTGTATACTGTGATCATGTGCCAAAACACTTTTAAACACATCCATTTGTGCTAGGTCATCTATAGCCAGCTCACTGCTATATATATCCATTCGCCATATACAAAACCAAGGATTCAACAACTAAATGACCTTACCAATAGTCATATGCCAAGCCAGTCAAATATGACCAAATCAACCCATAAAATGAGACAATACATCATTCAATGTGCATGAGACAAATGATCATATTTTTTTTACTTTTAATCACCTTAGGGCCTTAGGCCACTTGATAGTGTCAGTAATCTTCAAACTATAGCCAGTAACTTAGTCTGATAAATTGAAGATTTAAATGTCCTTGAAGTCATGAAAGGCAAAATGGATTGCCCGCTATATGCCAGCAAGCGACCTTGTATGCCAGTATCGTATTTCATGCCATTCATCAACTCACAAACACTAAGTGTTATATGTCTCACTGTTTCTGGTTTTGAAGTGAGTGGTAACGATGTATTCAAAGGTCGATCAACAATTTTTTCAGCTCCTCCCAATCATCGATCTTTCACTGCTTGGATACTAAAATTCTCTACTACACTCTCAAAATAGTATGCCTTTCAAACAAGAAACTCAATACCCCCATTGCCATTGTGTTTTTTTTTAGCAGACATGACCCCTACCATACAAGTTAGCTTTCAAGTTCCAACATAGTTATCATGTAACATAAGGACATATATAGGTACACTATGAGGTTGTCATTTTTCACAGCAATATGTAGGTGCTGAATATGTCTTTGTACAATGTACATACAAACACAACTTCTTTTTTAAAATTAAAAAAAAAATCATAGAAATTAAATTATAAATGAATTTGAGGTTACTTCCCTCATCCCTCCTCTACCATGTGACTTATCTTTGTATACCTATACTGACCAAACCTGCAATTTCTATTCAACTTTTGCTCTCCTTTTTTACAAAATCGGGCTAACTAGTTTTCCATGCTTTCCACAATTGTTGTTAATATCTTCTTTGAATGAGTGACACATGGCTAGGATGGGTTTTCAAAACTTTCAGGGTCGGGCCTATGGTATCATAATTTATTTTATTTTTATGTTTTTACTCTTTGTATTATTTATCAACGGAAAGTATATCTCTTGAAGCATCAAGAATGTGCAAAGGACATCCCCCGCCTACCAGAGACATCTCTGGTAAATCATCCAATCTCCAAGGCACACATACTTTTAGAAACTAGTATCAAAATTGAAGTGTTTGGATGGTAGTTTATAAAATAAGGCACAAGTGGAGGTCAAAAAACCTTGAAGCCTTACTATCAGAGGAGATGTCCCATGGAGACAAGAATGCAGACTTGCCAACAAAAATCTTTAGATCTTCTAATAAACTAGGAAATCCAATAAGGAATTTGTGAAATAAGTTTAACGGCCTAATCAAAAGAGTATCTTGGACCTTTTTTCATGACACTATTTTTTTTTTGTGTTTTATAAGCTTCCACCTTTCCCTCGTCCATAATTCATGTCGTTTTACTTCTTAAGTGATTATACTCGGCAATTGGGCATCTTTTGAATAAAAATGTTTGTTTATCTTATCCGTGTTTTAGTTATTGTTTTTCTTAACAACAATAATTTTGAAACTTAAACCTTTTTCTAATTGAAAAAATGAGTTCTACCTTGCATCTATAAATGATAAAAGGAAGCTAAGTTCAACAAATAGATGCATACGTTGCTTAACATGAACCGGATGAAATTTTAATATCCTAAAAGAGGCTTCATTTACTGAACAATAATTAAAGAGGCAAGGAAACTGAAAGACAAAAAAGAAAAGAAAGAAAGCCCGTGACCAGAAAGAATCAAACAAGACAATATCTTCAAAATAACAACAGTACTAATACGCCAATCGATCAATGAAAAGCGCAAACCACCAAATGTTCACATACTGAAATCTGAAATGCCTCCACCCCACAAACATAAAAACCTTTGTACAAAGAATAAAGTTAACAGACCTTATAAAGAATTTCTACTAATACAAGGGGTATTCAACCCAAAGAGAGATTTGCAGATATATAGGTTTTTTTTTCCCAGCAACGACGACGACCATCTTCGCTAACGCGATCACTACTGAAAAAGTCAGAATCTCTTTTTCTCGAGTTTAGGCATCCAGTAGGGCTTTCTTCATCCATCCTTGGTTGCTTGTTTCAACTTCAAGGATGGCGGAAAATTCTCCGCCGACAGGTAAACCCTACTTAGGGTCCTAGTTGCAAACATCTTCTTTAACACACGCGATTGAGTTAATGCCAGTTTGCAGGAGGAGGGACCCACGATCAGTTAATGCTAGTTTGTGGGAGGAGGGACCCGCGATGAGTTAATGCCAGTGAAAAAATGACATTTATCAAGAAAAACATTTTAAAACATTGTATGGACGAGATTAAATAATCCGTATTACATTGCTTGTAATGAATTTTTGATGGTTGATTTCATAATTAGCTTTGCAATTCTCAAATAGGACACACTTTCGGCATAAATATTTTACATGCTTATTTTTATATTTTTGAGTTGAATTGCGTTGTTCTTAATTTCAATAATCAATCATAAAGCAAATAAATAATCAAATCAACACAATATTTGCAAAACTTAAATTTTATTTTAAAATTAAACTAAATTCTATTTTCTAAAATTCATATAATATTTATTATTTAATTATTAAATTCATAATTAATTAAATTATAATGATTATGTAATATAAATGAATTAAATATTAAATAGAAGTACATGTTCCTTTTTAAATAATTCAATAATCAAAGAATAAAATTTAAATTTAAAAGTATTCTTTATATTGTATTTTTTCATTTTTACATACAAACTTTTTTATATTGTAAAATTAAATTAAATTCTAATTTTAAAAATATAAAAGATTTGAAGTTGATAAGTTTTAAATTTATTAATTATGATGATATCCAAAAACTAAAAATATTCAAAATAACCAAATAGATTAATTACAAGTGACAACACACAAAATTCTACACTGATCAATACTAACCATGAAAGTTGCATGAAATTTTATTTGAACATCTATGAATCTTTTGGCTTATATCTAATTATTTTTTTAAATGTTTAAGTTGTATACTTTATAGGTAATTGAAAAATAATAGTTTAGATTGTATATTTTGTTAATAATTTAATGATATTTGTATTGTAAGATTAAAATAATTTAAGAGTAAATGTTCAAAACGATCATTTATTAAATTTTTATATTTTATCTATCTATATATATAGCAAAAAGAGCTTATAAATATTAATATTAGAGTAAAAATTAAAACAACAATTAAAAGAAAGTGTTAAAAGATTGTATATTTTATGAATATTTTAATAATTATTATCTTGAAAATTTTAAAATTAATTTCAAAAAAATTTCCATTAAAAATATTGTACTTTATTGAATTATGGTCATATAAACAAGTAAATAAATGAATAGAATGAAAAATATAGCAAGTATACAAATTTTGAAGAGTTCAAAAAAAAACTTTAAAATTGCTAAATATATTTTTTATTATGGTCTTTGTGGCAAAAAAACTTTGAAAAGTTGCAATAAATTTTTTATGTTTCCTCAAAATCCGCCCTTATCCCTCAAAGTTTTGTAGCCAATAAAATTGAGGAAAATTAATTTTTGAAATTTAAAAGTTAAAAATCTTGCATATTTACTTTAACTATATACAAATATTTGTCAAATAAAGTTTATGTTTCCTCAAAATCCATCCTTATCCCTCAAAGTTTTGTAGCCAATAAAATTGAGGAAAATTAAATTTTAAATTTTGAAAAGTTAAAAATCTTGCATATTTACTTTAACTATATACAAATATTTGTCAAATAGAACGTAAAAATGATCTCTTATTAGTTAAAAACAGACTTATTAATCACTAGTTAAAACATAAATGATACCTATAGTTTCAAACAAATAATAGTAGGAGAACAAGCATTTAATATTGTAATCATGAAAGAAGTGTAGGGAAAAATATTTAAAATTAATATTTATTTTTTAAATATAAAGGTTTCAATTTTAAAATAAATAAAATTATTTAAAAAATTAAATATAGAATAAATAAAATAATTTAATAATAAAATTAATATAAATATTTTAAATATTAATGTAAGTAGTGTCATTGTCAAATTAGTTAACTTTTAGTTTATTTAGAGAGTTTTATTCACATTAGTTAAGGGGGGAAGAAGCTTATCATTGTAGAAAGAAAAGTTTGAAATCTCTTGTAGAAAGCTTATCATTGTTTTGTAGGATCTATTAGGCTATGAGGGTTAAATACTCAAAAAAATATGTTTTTTTTTTGTTTTTTTGCAAATCAAAACAATATTTTAGAAAAAAGTTCATAAAATTTTGTATGAATAAAAGTTTTTTTGAAAAATCAAATAAAAAAAATAACTTTTTCAATCCATTGACAAGTGGAATCAAATTCGGGTGCTAGCCTCGCCCTCCTCTTCTCATGATCGGTCGCCCTCTTGGGGTTGACAGAGGAGTGGCTCTGCTCGCCTTGCTCTCAGCCTCCTCCTCAGTGTGGCTCCCGCCCTCCTCGACGATCTTGCTCTCCTCCTCCATGGACTAGTCAAAGGTGGCCCTTTGGAGGTGTTGCGGGGAGCAGCGATGGCGGTTCTGGGTGGCCCTTTGATACCACTCTTGGCAACAGCTCTGGTTGGCCAGATTCTGATAAAAGTTTTTTGCATCTTCCACTTGCAATCTCGCCCCAGCGCAAGGAAGATAAAGAGAAAGAAAAAGAAGTTGATGGTGGTTGGGGTCCTCCTCTGGCATCACTCCAGACCCCGCTAATGTATGGGGAAAAAAGATGGATGACAGAGACCCTCCTGGCTCTACTGGCACTGCTTTGGCCGCTTGATGGCCTTTTTATGTTATGATTATGGACTTCTGGACTAGGCCCAAGTGACTCTGTTTTTTCTAATGTGACTCTTGAGGTGTGCCTTTTTACCACCCATCCTTTTTTTGTGAATATGTATTTTATCTTTATATATTAATATAGATTTCTGCCTATTCATAAAAAATAAAAATAAAATTGAATAGGGGCCTACCTTTTTGTACCTACATAGGACAACCCTGTGTAAATAGGTACAAGTCACATCGCCCCCTTTAGAGGCTCTTTTGGAAACTTCGCTAAGTTTAGCATTTTCTCTATATTTAGCTAAAAAATAGTTGTAGTTAAATTTAGCTACAATTCATTTTATCTAAGGTTTAATTAATTTTGGAGGACCCCTAAAATCGATAAACTTCTATTAAATTTGGTTGTGATGTCATGTTGACATCAACAAATTTCAACCCCACAATTTGACCCCTTCTCTATCAACAGTTTCATTTTGACACTCCAACTTCAAAGGCCCATATCTTGGCCACATGGAATCACTTTTTAAGAAAAAAAATATTTGGGGTAATTTTTCATGCTCTATCTGACAATATTATTTTATAATTTTTTTGTACTTATTTTTCAAAAATCGCATCTTATTGGAGGTCACTTTGCATAGTTCCCATTTTTGAAACTTCAGAGGGCTCATTCAAGCACATAAAGACTCCTTTTTTAGTCCTTTTTATTAACCTATCTTTTTTTAGAGCTACACATTGGTGCTATTAGTTCTTGTTGAAAATATCTTAGTTGTAATTTTAGCATATGCCTTTATTTTGAGTATTTGTAATCTCTACACATCAAATCCACCCACTAGTAATTGTAAATGCACTAAATATAAAGTAACAAATAACTACAATTTTCTAGGGGGCTCCCTTATTGAATCAAGTGGAGTAATTTGATGTTTCTATTTTTGTATTTGATTGGTTCGTGTGATCATGTTTCTCACACTAAATCCCTTCCATTGAGTATTATTAATAATCCTCCTAACAAATGAAATATCAAGTGTGGATATTATGGGAAGAAAATATATACAGCAAAAGATTGCATTTGTCATCAAAATGATGAAATGAAACAACTTGTTCTCAATCATGGTATTGTCTTACTTGGTCATCTGGTTCTAGCACATGTAAAAACATCATATTGTCTCACTCAGACATCTTGTGAGACATCACCGTCATTTGGGGATGAACAATGTAGTCCCATGGCTCGCATTAAAATCTCATCTCCCACATCACTTGTTGCTACATCTAAATCCAGAGTTGATATGTCCATGGCTTCCAATGATTTTATGCATCAAGACATTGACATTAGTTTTCTAGATCTACTATATTGGGATGTGTTTCTACCAAACATAACATCCTTGTTTGTAGAATCCCACATTGCAAATTTGGATTACACAATTGAAGACATGTGTCTTCTATTTGATGACGGTCACATCAACACTATTGTCACTCCATCTTTGGATGTTACTCTTTCCTTACCTACATTAGCTTCTATAGTGACAAATTCTACATATATTCATGAGTTCATATATCTGGCTCAATCATCATCTATTTTGACATCCTCTACAACAATATCAGATTCTCATTAGTCTAATTATCTTCATACATCTATGGTTCGTGTGCTTCAATCAACTATGGTACCTAATTTATCATATCAACATTTGTCACAGTTTAGCATTGGTTTGGAGATATTTAAGCACCATTTGAAGATATCATCATGGGTATCATCTACATCTTTGGATAATGTGTAGAATTTAGAAACATGCATTTTTCATTCTACATATTCCTATCTGAAATGGGAAGTCGTCTTGCACATATTTGTGGTTTCTTTTTTCCCAAGGGAAGAAATTTTCAACAATCATGGATCATCTTCAACATCTAGTGTTGAGTATCTACCAATACTACATGCATTTTGAGTGGTGGTTGCATAGTTTCTCTTCTCATCTTAGTTTTGTGAGGGGGTATTTCTTCACGTGGAGTTCTTTCCTTCTCAATTTTTTTGGGGGTCACACAGACCTTCTCTCTTTTCTCTCCTATAGGGGAACATCTATTATACATTGTGTTAAAATTAGTCTTTGGGGGGCCATCATGAATCCTCCTTCTATCTTATTTCTTCTTCACTTGTGTATTTTTATTATATCATTTCTCTTTTTGAGAGGAGTTTTATTTCCCATTGGGTTTTATCCTTTATTTTGTTTATGAGAAATTTATACATGAGTACCTAACATGGCCTAGTAGTTGGGACTCATTATCTTTGCATGCATTACTCCCTAAGTTACGTTTAAGGCGGTGAGTGTAAATAGGGATATTATGAAACTATTTAGCTTTTAGCCTACCTAGGAGAGTCTTATTCACACTAGTTAAGTCTCCACTTAGGGACTTTTACCTTTTTGTCTTGCCTCATGTAGTTGAGATACATGTACTCACCTTTCAAGACACCTATCTCATGCATATGACGCCCTCATCATACTTCTCCCATACACATGACAAATTGTGGACATATTTTATATGCTCATGGAGGAGGTTAGATTCCATACCTACCTTCTCATCTTACCCCTTTTCTATATATTCAAGGGGATCATATGTAATTACTTTCTTTTTGGATTCACACATATTGTATGAATGTATTGTATATATTTAACTTATTTAAAATCTCTTGAAGAAGGCTTAACATTGTTTTGCAAGATCTATTAGGTTGTGAGGGTCAAATATTTGATTGTAACATTAAATACATGTCTAAAAAGACTAAAAGATATTGATTTTAAATAATTTTAATTTTAATAATTTTACATTAAATATATTTTATTTACTAAAAATCTATTTTCTTTTATATACTCAAAAAAATGTTTTATTTATTTAAGAATTATTTAATTTTACTTAAAAATTATTTTCTCAAGAATCTTTCAACTATATGTCTAATTGGCTTGTAGGTTTTTCAAAACCTTAACAAAGTAACTAACCAACTTAATTTTTCATTGCATGAAAAAATCAATCTCAATAAAATAATGCCCCTATTTGTACTCATCCCAACACATTTGCCATCTATTATCAATTTATATATCCTTATTTTCACACACTTTCCTGTACCTATTCTTGACACCAAGATATGATTTCTTTGTCTTAGGTTAATCCTAAGCAACTTAAAATTAACCATAAAATTCAAATTTTTAAATTTTATCTCTTAAGTTCTTGCCCCAAGTTTTCACTAGCCATTGTGAGTTGACTTGAAACATTTTTATACGAGTTGTTGTTATGCCTTAGTATTTAAATGTATTCATTTGTGTAATTAATTCATGTTGAATATTGTTAGATTAATCATCCATTAGCGAATAATTAATTAATTGTTAATTGATTATTAAGCTAATGCACTTAAGCTAAATTTAGGAGTGTTTTTTGTTAATCGAATGATCTTTTATTAGATCATTTACTCATCATGCAAGACAACAAAACTTGTCTTGATCTAATCCCTTTATCATTTAGGGTTGTTCTTATAAAGCACTCTCTCTCATTGTATTATCTCTCTTGAAGACTCTTGAGGTTCTTTTGTTTAAGTTTTTCTTGTTGAGGATATAGTTGATTATTGTTTGCAGCTTTCTTATGTGGAAGGGGTTTTGGTTGTTGTTTGATATTACATCTTGTGTTATTCATAATTCTAACATGGTATTAGAGCTTGGATTTAGCAAACCCTTTAAATTTAACCAACTTTCAAAGTATTTCTCCCACCTTAATGATGATTCCACTTCAATGTTTGAGCTCCTTGACATGGTGCATGCAAGGGCCACTAAGACTTTCAAGTTGGTGAAGTGGAATCTACAGGAATTCAACAGGGTGAACATTAAAATTAAGGGTTTGAAAGAAAATGTGTAGAAGATTCCGAAGGGCTCTGCCTCAAACATTTTAATTGATAGAATTGTGGATTTAGAATGTTCTTTTTTCTGATTTCAAGTCTTTATGTGAGCAGTGTCTCTCTGATTTAGAGGCTAAGGTTTTGGACACCAATGTGGACATTAAGAAACTATTGCAAGCCTGCCACACTTCTACTAAGAATAGTGTTGACTCCTTGGAAGTCCTATTTCGCAAGATTAATGAGTTGAGAGAAGACCAACTCTACTTTGTTGAGCTAATGGAGAAAGAACAGGCTATGAAAGGAAAATGAAAAAGGTTGAGAAAGATGATGCTATGGGTCCTGTCACTAGAGGGAAGGGCAATATGAGGAAATCCTTCGAGGAAGAGAAAAAAGAATAGTTGGACATGATTGACCCAGTCTCCACAGGAACCAGGAGCTTGAGCTTGTAAACACCTTAAGGAGCATGAAGTAGTGTCCAGTTTTGTGTTTTGCTTGTTTATTTCCTTCTTGTTGGGTTTGGGTTTGTTTATTGTTGTTTTGTTGTTTTTTTGTTAATACTTGTTGCTGATGGTGCAATGTTTTATCTTTGAGCAACATTTTGTATGTTCAATTGTAAAGGGTTTTGGGTTCCTTCAAAACTTTATTTTCCCACATAATCAAAACAGAGAGTAAAATAAAGTAAACTAAGTGAAATATAAATGATAAAGTGAGAGAATAAGAGATAGAAAATACTCAAAATAGACAAGAAATGAAGCATTCAACAAATGAATATCTTCGACACCTGCACACATAAGATTGAGGAAAATTGTTGGGGTTGTTTAGGGGCTTGCCTTAGTCAAACCTCTATTTCAATGTTCCCATGTCCATGGACAATTGGATAGATAAATAGAGAAAGTAATAGACACTAAAATAGATAAATAGATGAGATAATAGAATGCATAGACAAGGGATGTGAGAAATCTGGATGCTCAAAGACACAAGACAAGTGGATAAATATCACATGCAAGGCTTGAGGAAGCTAGAGAGAGATAGTTGTGAGAGCCAAGAGAATTGTATAACAACGTTGTGAGAATGTAAGAGTGTTGTAATAGCAAGTTGTAGAGAGTTGTACAAGAAAGAGAGTTGTGCAAGCAAGATATCAAGAGAGAAAGACAAGATAATGTCCAAGAGAGGAGAGGAGAGACCTAGAGAGATCAATAAGACCAAAATGAATTGAAAAGATGGATTTTAAAGATAGAATAAGACGGAAAACAAGGTTCTCGAGCCATTACCACCAACAAAGATAAGTGACAAGTGGTAAGGCACTCAGAAATGACTGTTTGAATGTTGAAATGTTGCAGGACACTGGTGTGGTGTGCATACATTCACGTGGCGAACTAGTGTCCAAACAAATCACACTAAAAAATGGTGGGAACAAGGAAAATACAAGGATTGATGCAAAGTTGATGCAGCTGAGCATGTTGAGAGGTGAAAAGGTTGATGCAGGGGCTAAAATGAGCCTACACAAATACTAAGGGAGTGGACACTAACGTGTATGCGAAAATGTAAGTGAAATTGTAAGGGGTACAATTTTACGACATTATATGTTCAAGACTATTGGTACATATATAAGTGGCAACATAGAGGATCAACCATGTACATGGATTTCTATGGATCAATGGAGTGTCAAACATGGATACTATTGATTGGTCAAATGAAGAAGAATGACTTGCTAAACGATATTTCAATTTGATTGTTCATGCATAGAATCCAATACATGATACCTAGGAACAAAATCTACAAGTAAAAAAAACAATTTTCATATCATTACCACAATTATCGATATTATCGCATTCCAAACAATACATGAAATTAATCAATTGTACTTCACATTGTAAACATTCCAAAATTGTACGATGAATCCATGAAAATACAAGACAACTTGAACAAACAAATTTCAACTAGGACTATGAGGAGATAGCAAACATAGTACAAAGACATACAATGTGTAGAGAAGGTGCATGTCTACGAAAAAAAGAGGACAAATGTTTTGCAGGTAATCATTTTTATAGACGTTATATAAATTTATTTTTTAAGAAATTTACTTCTCTAATGCATTAATTACATTAAATTTTTGTCAATGATATGAACTATAGGTGCAATGCACTCCATGACCATTAAATTTACAAGGAGCTAAACTATATGAAGATACACAGACTGGTGAAAAAAAATTGACCCTGCTAGAAATGATGATCGACTTAATTCACATAATTGGTACATTTTACAACTATGGAGAGAAAATATAGATTGAAAACATGTTCTATCAAAACATGTAATTAAATATATTGAGCTAAATATGCAGCCAAATCAGAGAAAAGCTCCAAAATATACCAACAAATGTTAATATGTCTAACAGACATAAAAATATAGATGATCTAGTTGTAAAAGCTTATAGAAAGATACTTATTGAAACAATAATAGAAAGAGATATTGGAGCTCAATTAATAAGATATATGTTATTAGAACTTTTGTTGGTTCAAAGTATGGAAGATTTATCAATCTAAATGTATCAATTGAGATTTCCAAACATGTAGCGTTACACACTGAAAATGACAATGAAGAACAAACAATGTCTTTCATTGATGCATACTTAAATAGGCCTTCCTCTATAGAATCTATCTCACTAATTGATGTGGCAAAATCATGGATATATAATCTCAAACGGAAAAATGAGAACAAATGATGCAGGTACATCTATGGTTGCCAGCCAACTTGCATCATCCAGATTTTAATCAATTTTGGTGTGAAATGGTTTTGCTTGATATTTTGGAGTATTTTAATGATTTTAATGTCCAAAAATCTAATTGAATAAATTAGAATTTTTTTGGCTTGTAACTTGCATAAAAAAATGTGTCGAAATTGACAATTTTGATGTTAAATAGCCAAAAAAGCGGAATGAGACATGGGATTCTTGGGAGTTGAGAAATTTGAATTTGTAATTAATGTTCCATGAAGCTATAGGCAATAATTGGATGCCCAGGAGGAGTTTGACTGCCAGTTTGAATTTGTAATTCAAATTGGAGACATGGTGGAATAATTGTGTCGGCTAGTGGAAGCCTGACTGGTTGGGAGTGGTGCAAACATGCACTGGGGAGTTAGAGGATTGCATTTGATTCCATTTTTTTATTTTTCCAGAAAGGGGGCATGGAATTGAAGGTGACTCAGTTGCTAGAGGTGTGTTGGCAGGAGTGGGGATTCTTGTTTTTTATGGGAGAGTTCCAAATTTTGGGAGATTGGTGTTTGGGCATATATTTTTTAGAAGAAGTATTTTTAGACTTGAATGTGCAGGTTGAAGACAAAAAATAGGGGCAAATAATTTGGTATATGCATTGGAGTTATGTATTCTTGATTTGCAGAACTTGGTTGTAGGTGCGGGAAGGAGATTGCAAGAAATTGGACAAAGGAGGCATACCTGTAGATGACATTGTTGCTTGTAAAAAGTTATTTACTTTGATTTTTTATGTATTTTTTAGTCCTCAAGGTCGCCTTTGTAATTCCTTTCCAGATTGAATGTAAAGCACAAAAGTTGCAGGAGCCATTGAGCAAATACAATTTGCATTGTTGCTGATTTTTTATGTTTTAAATTATAAATTAATTTATAAAATTTCTTGTGTGAGTTTGGAGTGCTGAGAGTTGTAGGAAAATCTCTTGCATCAGTGGTGTTAGAGTGAGTTGTTCTTGAGTTTGTAGGCAGAGCACCGAAGAGAGGTAGTTTGCAGCAGGACCTGTGAGTGTGGGTGTTGTTAAAATGCCTCCAAGAGTGGCCCTAAGAGGTAGGGGAAAAGGTGGAGGTAGAGGTGGAGGTAGAAACCCTCCAAACATGGAATATTTCAGAGCCCTTAGAAGGCAAGTTGAAACATTGTAGGAAGAGCTATGCAAAAGAGTTGTGAATAGAGAAAGAGATGAGAGTGAAGATGAAGTTGAGGATGAGGAACCATTTGAAGAAGTACATGATGAAATTGATCCTGGGGAAGTTAGATTCTTGAGAGCCATTATCAATATTGGGAAGAGACCAAAGATTGATGTTTTGATATTTAGTAGAAGCTTGAATCCAAAAGAGTTAATAGAATAGATAAATAATATGGAGGAGTTCTTCAAATTTGAGGAGATTGAAGATCCTGACAGGGTAAAGTTTGCAAAAACTAAATTGAAGGGACATGCTAGCATTTGGTGGAAGGAAATGCAGATTGAAATATGTAGGAGAGGAAAGGAAATGATTAAAAAGTGGGGTAGAATGGTTGAGAAGATTAAGGCACAATTTATTCCAATGGATTATGAGCTCGAATTATTAAAGAAGATGCATGGATTGAGACAACAAGGAAAATCAATTAAGGAATAAAGTGAGGGTTTCACAGTCTTTTGATTAGAGTGAGACATTCAAAAGACAATAAGGAGAAGGTAGCAAGATACATCAGTGGATTGAAGCTGAGCATCCAAGAAGAACTAAGTTTGGTCAGAATTTTTAATTTGGAAGAAGCTTACCAATTTTCTTTGAAAATTGAGGGAAAAATAGAAAATTTGAACTAAGCAAAAAGGAAAGGGTAGAGCTTATGTGCAAAAAAATGAGGATAAAAATCAGATTGAAGACACTAAGGACAACAAATATGAAAGCGACGAGGGTACAAACTAGTCCTGTGAGAAAAATCTTAGAGGTAGAGGATTTGGAAGAGGAGGCTTCCAAGGAACTTGTTTCAGCTATGGAGAAGATGGGCATAGAGAATATGATTGCCCTCATAATAAAGAAGACACAAAGGACCGAGGATAATGCAAGGGAAAAAATGTAAATGAAGAAGATGCAAAGTCTTCACATTTAGAAGATGTAGAAAATGGAGAAGCACTAGTCACTATAAGAGCCTTGATGAATGAGGGAAAAAAAGTAGATCAAAGGAAGAGATTGTTTCGAACAAGATGTAAGTGTAAAGGTAAAGTGTGTTATGTGATTATTTATGGTGGTAGTATTAACAATCTTGTTTCTGAAGAAGTGGTGAATAAGTTGCAGCTGGAAAGGAGAAGACACCTACATCCATACAGGATTGCTTGGTTGCACGATGACCGTAAGGTTTTGGTGAATGAACAATGCTTGGTAAGATTTAAGATTGGTGATTATTATAATGATTTTTTACTTCTTATTGGGAAGACCTTGGCAACTTGATAGGAAAGCAATGCATGATGGGTATGCCGATACCTACTCCTTGATGAAGAATGGAATCAAACACAAGTTGAAACCTTTGAATAAAGAAGAACGAAAGGTGTGTAATGACATTGGAAAATGCTTTGTTAATGTCGTTAAACAATTAGTGAAAGAGGATGAGGATGAAGATTATTATTTGCTAATGCAAGTTGTAGTAGTGTTGATTGCATTCAAAATGAGTAGAGTGAAAGTTTCAGTGGAGAAGGAAGAGGTAAACTCAGTTTTTTGTAAAATCGTTGTTGTTCATTTATGTGAGAATGATAAGATTAGTGTAGAAGAGGATATTGTAGAAATGAAAGCATTGGTAGAGAAAGGTACTACAACTGAAAGTGTGGAGGCAGATGAGCAAGTAGAAGTTGATTTGTTTGATGAAGAGATTGGTGCAAATGTAGATCTTGTGATTAATAGTTTATTGCAGGATGGGAGAGATGAATCTCTTATTTGTTTGACTAACATTTATGTGAGTGTAGAGGAAAAAGAGACTGTACCTGAAGGATATCTTTTAGAAGGAAAGGAGAAAGAGGAACACAAAGTGGCACCAAGATTGATGAGGAACATGTTGTTGCAATAGGGATAGAGGAAGAGGTAATGTAAGAATTTTATGAATTTGCTAAGGTAGAGGAATTGGATGCTTATGAATTTATAAAATGTCATAGTGCAGATTGGTGGGAGTTGGAATATGTGAAAGTAGGAAGAAGGAGAGGAAGAATGAAGGATGGAAGAGACATCAAGTTGGAATGAAAAGTGAGGGAGAAGATAAAGATAATTTTAGACAACAAGGTGAGTAAGAGCACAAGGTATAAGCAATATTTTGAGTATTTGGTAAAATGGTTTGGGAGACCTGTAGAAGACTCATCTTGGTTGTTAGAATATGATGTTAATCATCTTGGTTATCCTCTTGAGAAGTGACAGGGTCACTTTTCTTTCTACCACAGGTGTATGATGTAGGTGCATCTATGGTTGCTAGCCAACTTGCATCATCCAAATTTAATCAATTTTGGTGTGAAATGGTTTTGGTTGATATTTTGGAGTATTTTAATAATTTTAATGTCCAAAAATTTTATTGAATAAATTGGACAAATTTTGGCTTGTAACTTGCATTGGGAAACGTCTCAAAATTGACAATTTTAATTTTAAATTGCCCAAAAGTGTAGAATGGGGCGTGGGATTCTTGGGAGTTGAGAAATTTGAAATTTTAATTAATTTTCCATGAAACTACATGCAAGAATTTGATGTCCAAGAGGATTTTGACTACCAATTTGAATTTGTAATTCAAATTGAAGACATGGTGGAATAATTATGCCGATTAGTGGAGGCCTTCCTAGCTGGGAGTGGTGCAAACATGCATTGGGGAGTTAGAGGATTGCATTTGATTTCATTTTCTATTTTTTCCAGAAAGGGGGTGTGGAATTAAAGGTGGCTCAGTTGTTGGAGGTGTGTTGGCATGAGTGGGGATTCTTGTTTTTGCTTTGTTTTTTATGGGAGAGTTCCAAATTTTGGGAGATTAGTGTTTGGGCATAGATTTTCTGGGAGAATCATTTTTAGATTTGAATGTCTAGGTTGAAGATAAAAATAAGTGGAAAATAGTTTGGTAAATGCATTGGAGTTATGTATTCTTGATTTGCAGAACTTGGTTTCAGGTGTAGGAAGGAGATTGCAAGAAATTGGAGAAAGGAGGCATACCTGTAGATGACATTGTTGCCTATAACAAGTCATTTATTTTGATTTTTTACGTATTTTTTAGTCCTCAAGGCTGCCTTTATAATTCCTTTCCAAATTGAATGTAAAGCACAGAAGTTGCAGGAGCCATTAAGAAAATATAATTTGCATTGTTGTTGAGTTTTGGTGTTTTAAATTATTTTAATTTATCAAATTCATTGCGTGAGTTTGAAGTGCTGAGAGTTGCAAGAAACTCTCTTGCATCAAAGAATGAAATGCAAGAAAAATAACAACTATTGTGAGAGTATTTCCAAGATTCCTATCTATTCTTCCACATGAATCAAAAAGATGGTGTGATTTTTGTTTCTTATAATTGTTACTCTATAAGCCATTTCATGCTATTCAAAGAGATATTGGTCATAACAATGATGCAATAGCTTCAAATTGGTTAAACTTGAACTATAATCAATGGCATGTGGAACGAAGAATACTGACTGACATTATTGAAAATATTGTCGATTCTCAAAGTGATAATAGTGAAATGACCAAAGATATTATAACAAAGAATGAATGAAAAATTCTATCTAACCTTCATCATAATGAAACTATGCAAATTTAAAAAATTGATATGCTCGAGAGGAGAGATTTTGACAAATGAACCAATTGGTCTAATGATTTCAAAAGTAAGATATACATAGATGAAGCAATCAATTTCATTACCACCATGAAAAGAAATGGTTGTTTCATGCAAGATGATATATGCCAATCAATCAACTATGAGAACCTCAACAAAAAACAAGAAAAAATAGTTAACGTGATAATGTCACACTACCAAAGAAATCAAAATGAATCTCCATTGATCATGATAATTAAAGGCATAGAAGGAACAAGAAAGTCATATTTTATAAGAGCCATATCCAAAGCACTTCAAAATGCTTCAACACCAAATCAATCTCCCCTACTTCTACTTGCACCTACTGGAGTTGCAACATTCAATATAGGTGCATCATCTATTCATTCAAAATTAAAAATTCCAATCAAAGACTTCAAGGAGTTGGAAGGGACAAGATTAACAAGTCTTCAAGAAGAATTAGCACAACAAATACATATCGATTGATGAAATGAGTTTTCTTGGTGAAATATTGATTGAAAACATAGATTCTCGACTTCACCAAGCCTTCCCTCAAAATGTAAATCAAACCTTTGCAGGTATGAGTCTCATACAAATATGAATCATCATATATGATTTACTTTAACAAATTTGATTGAGATCTACTGCAAGTTCTTATTGATAGAGTATACATTGAAAAATAATATTTATCGATTACTTGCATGAATATCATTAACAGGAGGTAATTGTCTGAGATCTCCAGCCAAGATCATTGATATTCATGCACAACAAGAATTTTGTCAACTTTTGACAAATATTAGAGATGCAAATCCTACAATATATAATTGGAGTTTACTAATGATAAGATCTAATGCAAGGTTAGATACACCAACAAATGAAGACTTTGAAAACAATGTTCATTTTTTTTCCACAAATGAAACGTTCACAGCTACAATAAAAAAATATATTCTTTGAAAAATCAAATTGTATAAAGCATTACGACAAAATTAGAAGTGTTAGTGCAACTAAAGGATATACAAATGATGAAGTCGATAAAGAATTATTGTTAAGCAAAAATACAATAGTTATGTTAACATCAAAATTGTGGATAGAAGCAAGCCTTATCAATGGAGCTTTGGGATTTGTTTAAAAAATTGTATATCAACCAAGAATTACACCCCCCGAATCACCAACCTATGTATTGATGCAATTCGACAGTTAACTCAAAAATTCATTTCGATGATCAACATCCTTCCATTGTTCTAATCACAACAATTCAAAGGAATAACCCACTACAAATACCATTACAATTGGTATGAGCTCTAACAAAATATAAATCACAAGACCTAACTCTTCAAAAAGCCAGAGTTAATATCAAACCAAAAGAAAGAACATGATTAACATTTGTGACAATGTCTCGTATCAAGTGTTTAAGCAGACTACAAATTAAGTCGCCATTCACATATGACAAATATGAAAAATGCAAAAAAGGGAAGCGAATTGCAAACAAAAAAGTAGAAGAAAATAGGCTCCAAACCTTAGAATACAACTAATATAAGTTAAATACTTTTTCATTCAATATAATGTCCATATGTATAAAAAATAGTCATTCACCTTTGTTTAATTAAATATCATATATATGTGGTTGTTCTTTACATTTTTATAGTATAGTTCAATTATATAAAATGATACAAAAGAAATATATTATTACAAACACATTGATATATCTCGACATTTTCTATATAACTAGCAATTGACGTTTTTTATATAACTAGTAATCACACCTTGGTGTGCAATGGGTACGTCAATGGTTTTTTGTTAATTTAGAATTTGTATGGACAAAGCTTAGTATTTGACATTAAGTATAGTAGAATGTAATTGTGAATTGTTTTGAACTAAAAAGAAAAATAATCTGAAATAAATATTTTTTTTTGTGTAGGAAGATGGAATAAAAGTGCTTATTAATGATGGCATATATATTATTATAATGTTTGAAACTTAATAATATTGAGTTACAATGCAATGATTATTTTGATCAGCTAAATTCACTCTATTTAAATATGTTTTTTAAAAATATTTTAGTTTTTTAATCTGTAAAATATAATAATTTGGTTTTTTGTTTTTGTTTTTGACCTTTATAATATGAACGTGAAGCATATTTTCTAGTGGAAATGTAGAAATAATATTGATCATTTGCTTTTTTCTTATATTATTTTATATTAGTTTATCAAACAGTTAGATCTTTTTCAAAAGTTTTGCATCATTCTAACACATTGTCAACTGTCAATGCCTTTATAATATGATTTATACACTTTGAATATTAGTGAAAAAATTAGAAACAATATTATTATTATTATTATTTTAATTTGTAAAATATAATAATTATATATTTTTTGTTTTTGACCTTTATAATATGAATGTAAAACATATTTTAGAAATAATATCTGATTCTTAGCTTTCTTTCTTTGTATAAACAGATCTTTTTCAATGGTCAACCATTATTCTCACATTCTCAATCTTTGTTGATTATTAAAGCCAATAATATTCATATAAGAAACCCTTGAACATAATTATACAATAAGATAAATATGCTAATTTTAATCTATTTTGACACAAAAAAATTCACAATGCAACGCATCTTTAGTTATTTACGCCGAAGGCGTATCCAATTTGAAAGAGAGCAACCTGACTTTTGAAATCAATGGTGCACCTCTTTCCACTTGACCCGGCCAGCGATTGGAATGGATTACACCGTCGATCAATTCATTTAAGGTAAAAAATATATCTGCCACTTGCTATACACCTAGCAATCCCACTTGCTTGAATGTTTCTGCAGTATTTTGACCAAACCCTTCACTATTGCGTACTCTATAGGATATTTCAGGCCTCATAAATGAGGTAGATTTTTGCTTACCACCCATTTTCACACGCAACTTCTACAAGAACTGTTGAATGGGATATTTTTATGCCATTAATGCATCATAAGTGTTGCCATTTTCCACCGCCTCCTTTTTTTTTTCTACAAATAGACTTGTCACTGTAAGAATAAAAATAGGAACACTCTTCTACATTTACAAAAAATAACCATTACACAGAACTTGTTAAAGAGAAGGCTTGCAGATCTTTTCATAATCTATTTACTGTTATTTGTTTCCAATTTCTTTATTCCTATTACATAGCTTTTACAATCATTTGCAGTAGTTTGAGTCTTAGTTGGTGATTCAAAGATGATACTCATTGCCTGCGTTCTTTATATTCTCCTTTGAAAGATTTACATCTAGATGTTACCTTTCTTCTTTATTTCATTCTCTGTCTTCACCTGTATATTTACGCTACAAATATAAGTATTCTCTACTGAAGTAAGAGAAATAAGTTGTTTAGATAAGAGGAAATAACTTGCATAATTAATGTATAAACCCATGTCTACGGAAAACTGTGATAAGCAGAACTAAAACTTAAGATTACAAAACTCACATAAATAATGAACTATTAAATAAAGGACTCTCTCCTTGCTTGAATGGTCATCTGGACATCATCATGGTAGGTAGATCAGGAACTAGTCAGCTCAAACATTTTGACCAAAACAAACCTCCTGCAATAAAATTTTGTGCGCCCCATCCTCACTTTTGTTCAGCTTCTGGAATTCACCCTACAGACCACGCTATAGAGAATGAAGTGTTAGCTATGGAGGCTCCACTAGAAGGCCATGATCTTCTGAGCTTTTGCATCCCTTCCTTAGGCCAGCTAAACCCAAGTCCTTGCCTCCATCTTGCTTAGTCAATCTCAGGTTGTTTGGAGTAGCATTGGGCATTAGGGGACCAACAGAAAACTCGACCCACCTCCTGCAACAACCTTGGTGCATCCCTATCTCATTGCTACCGTTTCATGGGATTCATCTGAGTAGTCTCCCCTGCATAGGTGAAAAAAAAGCAAGCCCCTATTTTAGAAATTTAGGGTTAGGGTTGTTGAAGCGACACGTATGTTTTTGGGAAGAGATAAAAGAAAGTTATTAGTGCCACATAGAGTGGAGGGGCGTTGTTTAAAGACAGGTGTTAATTAAATAAAAGTAGTTTTAATCGCCATGAAGTGTGAAATGAACGATTCGAGGGCATGAATAACTCTAAATGAAATCTGGCACCACAGGTAACTTCCTAGTTTGTCAAGTTGCAAATTTGCAACTTTACTCCCCTCGCTAGTTGTAGCAGCAATATAGTAAAATTTATGTTAGAAGCAATCAAATAATGGCATACAACTAATTGTTCAGTCGATAATTGATGCTGAAAATTATCCATATATTTGATTAAATGATTATTGTAAGATATTTTATGAATTATTTATTATCATCATGTATTTGATTAATAAATAAATAAATAATTATTTCAATTGACATGAAATGAAGCTAGAGGATAAATGTATTCTTTTCCGCACTCCTGTTTTAACCTTTTCCCTGTTAAATAATTGAAGACATTCTTTTTTACAACACCATACACAAGATTTAGAAATCATATTATATTTCAGAAGGCATAGACATGCTAGGATTTGAAATCAGGTCCACCCATCCTTTTATACATTTGCTTTACTTGGTTATATCCCCATTATTGAGTTGATTTAAATTCAAATAATCTCACCGCAATAGTAAATATTTGCCTTGAGTTGATATTCTATTCAATCAGCACAAAGGCACAACAAGGACTCCATGCGTAAGCTGGCATCCTCCCTTGATTTTCTAAAAATTGAAGGCAATTAATTGATCATTTGTAAAACCTTTGCAATTTGAATATATAAAGGCATGTTATATTTGTTGCAAGACATTTGCTACAGCTGAAATTTGAACTCACGCATTCCAATAACTATTAGTTAGTGTTTGAGACATGAGCTTTACCAATCAGGTTAAAACAAAATAAGAAATCTATTTAGTACTTTAGATTATTGCCTCCGAGTTATGTGTGCCAAGCTTTGTAAAGTGATGAAATCATGAACTGATTTGTGAGTCTTTTGTCTAGTTATAATTGCTCTAAACTGAGACTAGAGATCTGTAATTTTTTGTGTCAACGTGTATGGTAGGTATTGATTGATCTTCTATATCAGTTTAGTTTAAAAATATGCAAGTAATTTCTTTCCTATCAATAATATAGCAACTATTATCTAATTTATTTGTTAAAAGATTTAGTAATAAGCTCATAGGTACCTCACTGCTTATAATTGCTTGAAAAAAATGGACATACAAATAGTCCTTTGGTATATGTTCAATAGATCATGACAAATCCGACCTCTAATTTCAGCCAGTCATTTCAGTGAGTACATATCAGAAAGATCTGTTGTTATTTAAGGTTACTTCATTGTTAAAATTCTTTATTTTTGAATTTCAATTTCAACATTCTGTTTTCTATTAGTTGCTTTTCAAATACTAATTAGATCTTTTGTTTATTACAGATATATTGGAGTTCAATATGACCGTTCAACATTTTTGCTATATCATTGTATTCAACTCATCGATTCTTGTAATGTTAATTAAACAATCCATACAAAACACATGAATTTCATCATTGTATATATTTCTTTTTTCTACATTTTTATATGGCATAAATTTAAGTTCTATTTATTTATTTTCATATATATATTGTTCTAATATATTACTTACATACAATATAGCTCATAATTGTTTGCATTATCAACTAATATGATTACACAAAATCAAATATAACCATACAATTTTTCGGCGTACCCATTGCACACCAAAAGTGCAATAGCTAGTTATAGTTTAACACGATTTTCATCATTACAAATATTTTTCAAACTTAGTGCTTCTAAATGTTTGGATGCGAAAAGCTAACCAGCGGATTCATCTGAAACACACTGAAAACGTCGGAGGAAACCTCTACTATACACGAAACAATTTCTTCTCTTCAATTTGTTTCATCACCCTACTTATATAGCGAGCATTTGAATTACAACCTTCGCTTCAATCAATTCTGTGCTACGAGTTAAGATCCCCAATATCCTCTTCTGTTGAACATATTTCCGCAGAAAACAATTCTGCTAGCAATGTGGGGGGATTCAGTTGATAGCAGCGCTCTGCGGGAGAAACTAGGAGCAATATTTGGATTCGGCCGTTCTGATTCAGATGGTGATTCTCGACTTGCGGATGACAGAAGGGACAGCAGGAGTTATGGCTCCGAAGACCGTTGTTCCATAAGGAAAGTTATCAGGAACAAATGCAACACAGAGGAAGTGGAGCCTGGCAAATTTGTCAGGAAATGCGAGAAAACCCAGGAGGTTTTCAGGAATTGTGTTGGCAGGTACCCATTTTTATTTTTAGTTTGTTTCTCAATTTATCTGGCCGTTTCATGGCAACAACTTTAAGGTACCCTATTCAAAAAAGGCTTAATTTTAAGACAATCAGATCAGAACAGGCTAAAGTTTAATACATCCAATTCTGGTTAGGTTGGAATAAAAGATTCTCAATTCAAATTACTTTAAAATTAAAAAGCCAAAATATGTTATGGCTAGGTTTTTTCTCCTTACGAAATCTTGAACGACGTTTTGGGTAGCTCTTTTTTCCTCTTTAGGAGATGCTTCTTATGGTTGTCCTGTGGGTCATCATCCCCTCTCTAGAGGTCTATGTATACCGTTAATTCACCTATGAGTTAGACCTCGTTCCATCTCTACCCACTCTTAGGTTTTAAACTTGGGTTACAGATTAAATATGGTTCTATGGATTGCTTCTAAAGCACGTTGGGATAAACTTGGATGACATTTCTTAATATGGCCTATGCTCAAATGCTCTTCTTAATCATTGAACTATGTTGTCTGTATGTGTTGCTTTGTTCCAGTGAAACATTTGAAATAGAGCCACACTCTAATGAGCTCCGTCCTTATCTCTACCCAACAATTTCCTGGACAGTTTGATAAATTTTAATATAAATTAAGATAGAGTAACCCACAGCGAGAGATGTTTGGACTGTATGTTCGATTATAGTGCCTTATTCTATCCAACCTTTCTGTCTATCACTGGCTAAAATTCAAGGCACCCAGTTTAGATTAGGGATTAGGGATTAGGTATCTTGTTCACGTTTCATTTAAATAAATAAATAGACTGTCATTCCCTTTTTGTCAGTTTCAACGGATTAAATTTAAGGCACTTAATTAAGATCGGGGTTTAGGATTCCTCATCGTTGCTAGGAAACTCCATTATAGGAATGTGGACCATGTACCTGTCCCCATACCCCAATTTTTGGTAACTTAACTTCAAAATTGCTAACTTCAACACGGAATATCAGATCATGCAACTTGAATCTTTACTCCTACTCACCACATAAGCAATTAAAACATAAAAGCATAAAGCACACAAGTGAACACCAGATATACATGGAAACCCAAAATGGGAAAAACCACGGTGAGAATAATTGCTTGGATCTATTGCCCAAATCCAGCCTCACAATGCAGAAAAATATACAAGTGAATTTTACACACTGAAGTAGGCACCAACCTATCGGAGACACCAATCCCCTATTGTGTTTGTAGACACCAACCTACTGGAGACACCATTTCCCAAAGAAATCAGAACAACAGGTAGAACACGTGTCCTACCAGAATACAAAGATATTGCTTGTGGATCTTCTATGTAACTCAACATGTGCCAAAGTCACAGCTAACACTCTTCCTTACTAAATGTGATCTTCTAATACAGGCGCATACATTGAAATGCAACTCTCTTTTGTCTTCACCACCTTCTCTTCAATTTGCACCAACGACCAATTTTTCTTTACACAAGTGTAATTCTTATTTACACGATCGCACACACTCACTCAATACATTCGCACAATAGAGAAATATATACATGACATTGCATTAACACCCTTCTACATTGGCCAGGGATCTGCAATAGCCAGGACAACATAAGGTGGACCTAAATTCAAATTATATGAAACGTTTAAGAAGTCGGTCCAAAATCAAATTTTGTTGCTGCCAAAAGAACATGATACCGTGTGCTACCATAGGTGTTGATGTTGTAGCTTCGGGCTACATACTTCCGCCTTGCTTGTCAAACAATTAATTTCATATAGCCTAACAACTATTCATTTATTGCATTTATTAAAGTGAAGAGGCGCTTCACTTGGCAACATATTATAATTCATTTGGGCTGACTTCCTTAATATGGCCGACCTATTTAATTATCTATTTAATTATTGCTATGAGGCCGACCTCATGAAGAGTCACATTGTTTTGTATAAATACAAGGTGATGATCTCATTTGATGATGAAGTTCATTCAAGCAATTCGCACTCCTAGAAGAAGTTCGCACTTGAGCAACAGATCATCATCTTGAGCAGCAGATCATCATATTGATGCAGCAGATTGATCTCAAGGAGAAACATATTCATTTCTGTATCTACGCATCTAGGAGAGGTACTATTGTTCATTGTATCAAATTTGGCCTTGTGTTGGGCCTGAGTTGTAAGCAGATTTCTGCTCTTATTCTTGAATATATAAGTGATATATTTGCTGGGTTTTTCTCCCTCGAATAGGAGGGCTTTCCCAGGGTATCTTGTGGTGTTCATTGTCTTATGTGTTGCATTTTCTGATTGCTTTCATTTCTGATCATAAAACTAATGTGGTATTAGAGCGGGTCTAAGAAAAGATCTGATCAGACGTGTTTAAGCATGAAGGCGAAATTAACTCATTGTTTATCATCTCAATTGCTACGGCAGTGGTGTACATATGAATGAGTTTGTGGAGTGTTTGACTCATACTTGTCTTGGAGCTTTGAGAGCCTTGATGGTTTATGACATTTCGAAGAATTCTAGTTTTGATAATGTGCAGCAGTGGCTACGCGAGCTGAGAGATTATGCTGATTCAAACATTGTTATCTTGATGGCAGGGAAGAAATCTGATTTGAATCATCTTCGAGATGTGTCAACAGATGATGCACATATATTTGCTAAAAAGGAGGGCCTCTCTTTTATAGAAACTTCTACGTTGCTGTCTACAAATGTTGAGAAAGTCTTTCAATCAGTTCTTATAGAAATATACCATATAGTTAGCATAAAGTTACTTGCAGCTGCAGAGGGGTCCTCTACTGGACCTGGTCAAGGAACTGCAATTAGTGTTGAGGATACTGAAGTTATTGGAGCGTCTAGTGGCCTCTTTGCAAACATGTTAGAGGGACACGTTTTATGTCAGTGAGACTACTCCAAGTGTGGTCAGCTTTGTCATGAGTAATGTCACGGGAGTCATCGATTATCAGCTCAAGCGAAGGGTTGACTTGCAGCGATCGATGCCACTGAAAGGGCGGAGAGAGCAAATATTGTGATCGTTGTTTGAGGATATCGATCTCTCATTTTCTGCGTACGGGATTTTGATTTCAATGAGATAAGTATTTCATGGTTGAATAATGTTCATGAATTTTTTATGTAGTTATTAATTCATGCTATAACATTGAGATAGTGAATCATGTATGCTTCTAGCATTGGTATTTCTCTTCGAGATAGTTGAGTTCTATGAACTTTTAGTAATTTCTCTCTCTTTATGCTTCCAGGACGGACCAAGGAGCAAGAGGGTGATGAGAGATTGTGCAGAAAGGAAGAGCTCAAGGCATCTTGTGAGGAAGTCATGCCGACTGAAGAAATGAGCCGACTGAAGAAATGATCAAGCTTGGAAGTCATAGCTTGCAGCCATAGGACTATGTTGGTGGCTAGAGATATCTCTCGAAGAGAAAGAACCTATTCAGGTTGTCATTGCGATCAGTTAACATTCAGAGGGAGTTTTGTGACTCACTGAGAAGAAGTGATGGTTGCAGTGGTGCAAGGCCAAGTGCTCACTCCTTGAAAGACCTCTTCAGTACATGAGATCAGAATTGCACAAGACAGTCAATTTGGACTTAACATTGGTAGCTCTGCAAACCTACTCAGAATAGAGTGACCTGGGATGAGGTCGAAGAGGACAGCCCTGAATTCTTTACAGAGGTGTGCGCTGGAAACCGTTTCTCTAAAGCAAGCATTGCAGACAATCTTGGACAAGGAGGTTAGAAGATTGATGCAAGTACTTGGAGATTCAGAGGGAGTCTACTGAACTAGAAGAGGATGGTGATCCAGTTGAGCCTTTGGAGCCTACTGATGGGCCTACAGACATTGTTATTGGTCAAAAGAGACCTCTATGGGCTAGGCAAACAATGCAGGAGGCAAAAAAGTTTGCAGCCCCTAGAGGAACATTTAGAGAAATTTTCAAGCTATGTTGCATTGATGAGTCAAATGATTGAATCTGAGCCTTCTAGTGTTGAGGAAGCTTCAAGTTAGCAAGTATGGAGAGATGCTATGGCTGAAGAATATCAATCTATCCTCAAGAACGATGTTTGGGACATTGTACCTAGACCAAAAGGCAAATCTGTTGTATCTTCTAAGTGGCTTTTCAAGATCAAGCATGCGGTTGATGGAAGCATTGAGAAGTACAAGGCTAGATTTGTGGCTAGGGGGTTCTCTCAGAAAGAGGGAATAGATTATGAGGAAACATTTGCTCCAGTTGCTTGTTATACCTCCATTAGGACTATCATTGCTATTGCAGTGGCTAAAGGATGGAAGTTACACCAGATGGATGTGAAGACAACATTTCTAAATGGTGTAATTGAAGAAGAGGTATACATTGAGCAACCTGATGGATTTGAGGTTCATGGGAAGGAGTCTCATGTTTGCAGATTGAAGAAAGCTTTGTATGGCCTTAAGCAGGCTCCTTGTGCTTGGTATGAGAGGATTGATCGATACTTGCTGAGCTTGGGTTTCTCCAAGAATGATGCTGATTCAAACCTATATTTCAAGGTAATTGCCTTGATCTTGGTTCTTTATGTTGATGATCTATTTCTTACTGAAAAAGAACACCTCATTATCAAATGTAAGGAGTTGGCTCCTAAATTTGAAATGACGGATCTTAAGTACATGCATTACTTCCTTGGTTTAGAAGTATGGCGAAGGCCTAATGAGATCATTCTAAGTCAAGGGAAGTATACAGTAAACATCTTGAAGAGATTTGGTATGATGGATTGCAAATCCATGTCTACACCTATGGAAAACAATTTACAGAAGTTAAAAGAGGCTGTAGCTAGTTCAAATCTGGTGGATCCTACTATGTACAGGCAGTTGATTGGATCATTGATGTATCTAGTCAATACTAGACCAGATATTTGCTATGCAGTGAGTGCACTTAGTTAGTTCATGTGTGAACCAAGGCAAATACACCTAGTTGTAGCAAAGCATATCCTGAGATACTTGCAAGACACAGTTGGGTATGGCTTGAGATATTATTCTGGTGTGGACTTGAAGCTGCATGGTCATACTGATTCTGATTGGGTAGGGTGTGTTGCTGATCAGAAGAGCACCTCTGGATGTTGTTTCAGTTTGGGGTCTGCGATGATCTCCTGGTGTAGCAGAAAGCAGTCTTTAGTGGCACCGAGCACCGCAGAGGCCGAGTACATTGCAGTGTGTGTGGCAGCTCGAGAAGCAGTGTGGCTTTAGAAGCTCCTTGCAGGATTGTTTGGACAATCATTGGAGCCGACTGTCATCCATTGTAATAATCAAAGTTGTGTGAAGATTTTTGTCAATCCAGTGTTTCATGACAAAACAAAACATGTTGAGACCAAATACCACTATATCAGAGATATGGTATTGAGGAAAGCGATCCAGTTGAGATACATTAGCACTGATGAGTAGACGACAAACATTCTCACCAAGCCCCTCTCCAGAGTAAAGTTTGTATACTTTCGAGACAAGCTTGGAATTGTGGAGAATGAAGCCCTAGTTGAGAGGGAGACTCAACTTCAGTGATCTTCTGTGATTTGCTCTAATGTTTTTTTTTTTTGTGAGAGAAATTTGAGGTGAAAGCCCTTGTTTCCACCCTCTGGGAGTAGCCATGGTGGATGTCATGTTGAGTGACTCCATGACAACATCATGTGAGAGAGTTCATGATGGTTTTCTTGTACTTGTGTTTATTCACCCTCTGGGTGTAGCCATGGTGAACGTCATGTTGAGATGACGACATCATGTTGAGTGATTCCGTGATGGGCACTTGTACACATATGCTTTACCATACATGGGAGTAGCCATGATGGTTGACATCACGATTGAGTGAATCTGTGATGTGTTATCTTCTCACATATGGGTGTAGCCATTGTGAGTGTCATGTTGAGAGATTCATGACCTTGTGTATCTGAAGTATTCCTCCCTAGCTAAGAGGGAGTGTTGATGTTGTAGCTTCGGGCTACATACTTCCGCCTTGCTTGTCAAACGATAAATTTCATATAGCCTAATGGCTATTCATTTATTGCATCTATTAAAGTGAAGAGGCGCTTCACTTGGCAACATATTATAATTCATTTGGGCCGACTTCCTTAATATGGCCGACCTATTTAATTATTGCTATGAGGCCGACCTCATGAAGAGTCACATTGTTTTGTATAAATACAAGGTGATGATCTCATTTGATGATGAAGTTCATTCAAGCAATTCTCACTCCTGGAAGAAGTTCGCACTTGAGCAGCAGATCGATCTCAAGGAGAAACATATTCATTTCTATATCTACACATCTAGGAGAGGTGCTATTGTTCATTGTATCAAATTCGGCCTTGTGTTGGGCCTGAGTTGTAAGCAGATTTTTGCTCTTATTCCTGAATATATAAGTGATATATTTGTTGGGTTTTTCTCCCTCGAGTAGGAGGGTTTCCCAGGGTATCTTGTGGTGTTCATTGTCTTATGTGTTGCATTTTCTAATTGCTTTCATTTCTGATCATAAAACTAACAACAAGAACCTTAAGTAGGTCCTATTTGAAAGATACCCTCTCAATTTTTTTTGGATTTTCAATGACAATTACAATGTAATCATGCACCCGTTAAGGTTAGCTCCAAACCAAAATGATGCGGAAAAAAACTCTAACCAAGAATGTGCCCTAAAACCATTTAAGGAGGAGGGGTAGGCGTATGGTTAGAGGATCCCTAGGATCTACTTAATCAATAACTGAAATGATTACAATTGAATGAGAGGAATTAAACTCAACACCAAGGATGTGTACACAAGATCCTTTAGAAGGCGAGGTGCTAACATATGGCGGAGTGCTAATTACAAAACTGAAAGAACTTAGGCGGATAACCAACCATGAGAGAATTTTCACTCTTCCACTAAAACAGTGGGCGGAAAGAAATTACAAATAAACAATTCATCCGCTGCGGCAGGCATCCACTCTTGAGTGGGGATTCTCCACTTTAAAGTGGGTACAATAAGAGATACAAAATTTATTCTCCACATTGGCAGTAAACCATCTAGGGGTAATTAATGTTTGCTTTAGAAATTATGAGTAAATGCAGCAATAACATATGGTTGGATTAGTATTACTAATGCACAACCTTACAATCAAAATAATCTGCAGCTGACTAGTATTACAATGATAGAACCATAGTTATGAGACTCAGACTCGGCTCAGACTTGGCTAGGCTGACTCAACTTGGGACTCGGGACTCGGACTCGGCGCAGACTCGGCAAAATGAAAAAAAGTTGAAAAAACCCTAGAAATTTAGAGATTTTTAAGGATTTAAAACTTGTTTCAAGCACCCTTTATTGAATACAACACAAATAAAAGCAAATTTGATCACATACACAAGTATACAACGATCACATAAGCATAAAGCACTGTAACGGGACTCACTCGGACTCGCTAGAACTCGGCGAGTCTTGAGCCAAGCACCCTTGGCCGGGTCCTGGGAGCCCGGACTCGGACGCGGCCGAGTCTAGCTGTGTCCTGGCCGGACTCGCCGCTTCCTGGCGAGTCCCAAGCCCTGGACACGGCCGGCGACAACAACTTATAAAGACAATATGGTTATGGCATCAACCATGTTTTGCCAAAAAGGTGACCTAAAACATGTCATAAATAAATTAATAAGTTACTTACATAAGTATTGTAAAATGAAAAGTTTTAAGATTTTAACTTTAAATTTGAATTCGATAATGAGATACATCTAGATTCTAAAATAATAAAATTTAAATATAAATTTTAAAACAATTAAACGAAAAAGAATTACTTGGCTACATGGAAGGGAATGGTGCAGTAGTACCAAAAGTCTGCAATTGTCTTTTTTGCTGCATCATATGCGTCCTTGTTCCAACCCATGCTCTTAAGCGACGGTTGGGAACTAGGAGTAGTGCGTGGTACAAAATATGAGTCCACCCTAGATTTACGAACTCTAGGGCCAATGCTAATACTACCACTACCACTACCAGTAGTAGCGCCACCAACACTAGGAGTATGCATAGGCATAGCTGGTGCAGAAGCAATAGCACTAGCACTAAGATGGTATGGAGGCATGGAAGAAGCATCTCCAACAATACCAAGTCCCTATCCAACTCCAAAACTCACCAACTCTTGCTTCTGTTTCTTTTTCATTTTTTTTGCATTTCAAAAGTTTCTAATTGCACCTGCACTTCACGAACAACCTCAAGAGGTGCTATAGGGTAGCCCACTGCATTATGGATGGGTATGCGTGCAATATGGTATTTTAATCTATTTATGCCTCCATGATATATTGTTTTGCAATATTTACATTTTGCTTCTCCTTTTTTCATTCTGGGAAATATTTCAGCATGTTTCCAAGCAGGGTCTTTTCTGCCTGGGGTTTGAGACATTGTGAAAATAATAATATGCTTTCATTTGCAAATGAATGTGGCTGCAATAACAAGTAGGGTTTCTAAAATTATTTAAGTTGCAAGTAGGATTTGTAAAAAAAAAATGCAAACTAAAAAGAACAATGATTTTACAAATTTCAACGAATTATTTGTTAAAAAACACCAAAAAAACCAATTAAAATCAAACTTACCTCTTAGATTTGGCTTGGAATGCAATGCAAACTCCTCCCAATCACTGGTAATGAGCTCTCAATGCACCTCTTTGCTGGTACGAAGCTTCCCAAATGATATATGGTCCTGTATTTGTCTTCAACAGCTTGCTGGTTGCCCTCTCTTCTCCTCCTATTTTGCCAAATGAATGAAATGAGGTTGCTTTTAGGGTTGGGGAGATAATATAAGACAAAAAAAAAAAACAAACTTAAACATAAGTTTTATGTTTTTTTATTGACTTTGTAAGTTGCTGTCACCGGGCGTGTCCAGGGCTCGGGACTTGCCAGGAAGCAACGAGTCCGGCGCGTTTGGAGAGTCCCGAGCCCTGGACGCGGCTGGACTCGGCCGCGTCCGAGTTCGGGCTCCCAGGACCTGACCAGGGGTGCTTGGCTCGGGACTTGCCGAGTTTTGGCGAGTCCGGGCGACTCCCGTTGCAATGGATAGAACAATGCCAAAATGTAAAGAATGATTATCTCAAATTACAAAGCTCTCAAACATTGAAAATGAAGCCAAAATCTGATCTTTTTGAAGTTTGATAATTAAAACCAGCAAACTGAAACTATAAACCAGCAACCTGTGAATCAATGAAATGCTCATAACTTTATCAATTTACCTTGGAATTGAGTGAAATCAAATGCAATGAACCTTTGGAGGATAGGTGCCCATGCCATGATGAAGAAACAGCTTCAAAAAGTAATCATTAATTTATTTGCACAATTCCCAATGCTCATAGAATGGTACGGCCTCCCAAGAGGGCAAACTTCAATATAAAATTGGAGACTTTGAATTAAAATCTGCAAATGCACAAGTGGGGTCGCCTCTAGCATAGGAATCAATAGAACCAATACCCACAAGCTAAATAAATTCACACCCAAAGCTGTAAATGAAAACTTAATTCAGCCTGTCATAAACCAGCAAACACAAAACTGGAAAATATCACCAAATTCTTCAGTGTTGATGCACAATGTGCACTTCTGAATGAAGCACACTCCCAATCCACCACCTAGGGAACCATAGTTTTAGGCCCGAAGAATGGAGTAGAATTGCTAAGCACCCCCTTAGCCAAGTTTTGGATTCATTCCAACAGCATAACTTTGCTTTCAAAACATAACATAATCAGCTCTCCAAAAATGCAGCAATATATAAGTTTCAATGGGCAAATGAAACACTTTGAATTCCAAGAAGTCGAATCACTTCAACTTCCCAAGGGACGCCACCTTTAACCATTCATTTTATTTTGAATAATAAAACATTATTCACCTTCCCTTTAGGCGTCCATTTCAATTTGCAACAATAAAGCATTTATTAAATCATTAAATGCTCAACTTGACCCCTTAATGTCTCCTCTTTAAAACAACATGAAGTTATCACTCCTAAGCATGGGGGGACAACTTAAAAACATGAAATTGACTAAGTATAAAACTTAGTCCAAGGAGATAACCAAAACCAATGCCAATACTGAAATTGAAGGATTACCAAAAATAGCATAATGACCTGAGTTGAACTGCAGATGATGATACTGCCAAAATTAGACTTACTAAGAATAGCCATTGCCAAAAATAGTAAGTTCACTTCAAACTCAACAAAAAGCCAAACTGATTGGCCACACTGAACTGCAAAAGATTGAGTTGCTGCTAGAGTGATATTGCTATAAATATACTTACCAAAAATAATACATTGCTATAAATAGTAAGTTTGCCAAAACCACATCTGTACGCCAACTGAGCAGTATCATGACTTACTATAAATAGTAAGTGTTTCCAAATATCTTTTAAGCACAAACCGAGCAACCATCATGACTTACTATAAATAGTAAGTGCCCGGAAAGGATGTCAGATTTAGATGCATGTCACACCACCCTAGAGATCTCTGAAAACCTAGAAAATCCCAGAAACCTTTCCTGCATGCAAGGTATCAGTCAAAATTGCATGTCATTATTTTAGCATGCATGTTACCTCATCTTGAAGCTCTTCAAAAACCCAAAAAACTCCACTAGACATGTGTCAGAAAAACACACATGCAAGCCATCAAAATTGCATCTGAAAGTGGAAACCCTAATTTCCAAATTTGCTTAGCCTACGAGTTTCCGAAAATAGGCTAAATCCTCAAAAAGAATGTAGGGCTAAAATGGGGACATTACACTATCTTAACACCACATGCAAGATTTGAATTCTGCACGCTACTAGCCATTACCGCACAAGCCCTTAACTCCAACTGATTGACAGACAAAGGACAAAGAACCTTTTGTTACTTCAATCTTTTTGCATGTTGAACATATCCTTCGGAAACTCAGTTTATGATAGAACTAGTGTAGACATACTCTCCTTTGAAACTGTAGAGAAAAATTGCATTTTTGAAAGAAATGTGGACCATAATTGTATTGCTAGAGAAATCTCTCTGCCCTTGTAATGTCCCCTAATTGGGAATGCCCTAAATTGGCCCTAAATCCTTAATTTTTAAATAAACAAATGGGTTAGAGAATACCTTTCACCTGATTGAAGCCCTGCACACAAATTAGAAACCATTTACCACAATCACACCGATTAGTAGATTATAACCATTTACCACAATAATACTAATTAGCTGATTATCATAATTAAATATTAATAAACTCATGGCCAAATTACTAATTCAATCACAAAGCATTTAATATCTTTGGAGGGCTCAACCATAGGAGAGCATGGGAGAACGTGACTTGATGGGGTGCCCAGGACCCTCTAGGCCCAAGAGTGGATATACCATCCCCCTTGGCCTCGTGTGGCCCATGCCATCCATATGAGGTGGTCTACCTAGGAGGTGTCCCCTTTCCATTATCCCCTCATCTTGCCAACCATTTCTCTCTCTCTATGGTTTGACCTCTTGTGCTGATTCACTGTGATGGAGGGGTGAGATTACAACAGGGCCCCGAAAATGCCATCTCTCCTAAGCCCAAGGCGCTATACCATTGGGACCCCCTTGGCCTCCTTGGGACTACTTGGCCCCCCATCTTGGGACTACTTGGTCCCCCATCTTGAGGTGGCGTACCTAGGAGAGTGTCCTATCACTGTTCCCCTCTTGTAATCTCAGCCTCCTCTATCATGGCTAAAACATTCAAGACATATGGCAAACAAATATTAATCATAAATACTGATATAAGGAGACAGTCATAACAGCAATGCATCATTAGTACCTTGATCTTCTAATCAAACAATTGCAATCACATATATTAGATGGTGCTGTGACTACATTATTGTAAATCAGATTTCATACTTAATATACACTGCTATATTCTAAGTTGCAAATATATTAATGAATGTTGACTTACTTCCCTTGTTATTGATTTATCATCTGCTTTCATATATTCCTTATTGAACCATCTTCTTCTTCATACATACTTCTTGATATCAATCCCTTATTATACTTAAGGGCTGCTGCCTTTCTGAGTGCAGACTGTTTGTTCATTTCTGATTGCTCTGATCTGCCTTAATGCTCAGGAAATATATATTCTAGATTTCTTATTTTGTCTTTTCATTCCATCTTTTTATATCTGCTTAAGACTCAAAATGTATTTCTCCTTTTCATTGCAGGTATGTTTTTCCCTATATATATCCCCACGGTGGGGAAAAGACATGACTATTCAAGCCAATCGATGTCTTCTTTATTTACTTGATTGTTATCCTTTTATTTGCTGCCTATGATATGTTAATACCTCTATCACTGCCTTTTAATGAAAAGCTGTTGTCTCTATGAATTGTTGGGAATCGGTGCCTTTTGGAATATATTCTTTGCTGCCTTTTGAATAATAATAACCATTATGTGATTAGCAAGTGAATCGCTGGCTATTATAAGTGTTACTCTTATCATTGTTTAATCATAAACAAAATCGCTGCTATCCTTTGATCGATGCTGCCTTAACCAATATAATGGTTGTGTATGTAAATGAATCGGTGCCTCCTGCTTAATAGGTATTTATTATTTGTGTCTATATTAATGTATTTTATGTTTCCTTTTTCCATATTTATTTTCTATATTAGTTTATGTGTATATTTTTATATATTATTATATTATAATAATATCAAATTGTTATTATTTTGTTATATTTGATAAATATAATTATAGTATTATCTTATGATAATTAAAATTATAATAATATGTATTTTGTTATTTATTTTATTTATTTACATTTCAATGCTTTATATCTTAGTGTTACAATTTCAGGAGCATGACATTCCTGAGAACTGAATTGAAACATTCCGGTACAGACTTCCGGACCACCACTATCATAGAGAATAGATGCAAGCATGATATTGCAAGCATACAGTAGTCATACGAACACACCTTAGCAACTAGTAATACAAATTTCTTGATTTTGCATCCTGACAGTAAAATTACCAACACAGATCATATTGAACTTTTGATATACAGCATGCTTCAGCAAATCTTCTGCAAGTCTTCTAAACTCAAAATGATAAGTCAAAGGGAATATAATGATAATTCAAGTACCATTACAAGCTTAGCTTTACACAGAGAATCCTTTGACATCAAACTTCTTACTGCATCAATGACAACCTCTGACATCAATGACAACTTATGTTCAACAGGTAAAACTCCATGACACATAGAACTGGCTGCCTAGATGGAATGTCTTTCCATTGGAATGTCATAATTTACAATCACAAGAGCTACTTAGGCTTGTCTCATCAAATGATTACCTATTTAAGACATGTCTTTTTTTTCAGTTGCCTGTAAGGTTTGGAAACTAATTGGCCTTTATTGCATGTAATAATATTAGGTTTTGGAGACTTGAGACTTTGATTCGTTGTATCTAATCGCTATAATCTGCAGACCCTGTTTGTCTATGATTTGGTTATTATAATTTTAATCTAGCGGGCTTCTAAATCAAAACATTTAAAAGAGATTTGAGTGTAGAAAAAATGACTTCTACCCAAATTATAAGGCTAGATTCACGTTCCTGCCCTGATTCCACTTGAAAAAAAAATATTTATGGCAAGACAGATAAACTTGATTTTACTTCTTGGTCGAAACAGAAGGTTTTCTTTGAAATGCTATACTTGGTTATGTCAAGTTGGACTTTGACATATGCATGCCCCTGTGTTCGAAGTATGTATACATCTAACCATAGTTCACAGACTCAGACTTGGAGAGTACTCAACAAGCCCAGAATTTTCAATTCGGTAAAAACCAGTGTTCCACGGGGTTTCGGGGACAAGGACGGGGGGACGGGGGGACGGCAGGGGACGCATTTCGGGGATGGGGGACGGGGGGACGGCAGGGGACGCATTTCGGGGGGGACGGGGGGACGGTAGGGGACGCATTTCGGGGATGGGGGACGGGGGGTCTAAGTTTGGGGGCGGCGAGGGAACAGCGGGGGGACGGCGGCAGAGAGGTGGCAGGGTGCTGAAATACTTATAGTACTTGAAAAAATAGTTATTAAAAGATGTAGATGTATAAGTATAAGAATTATACATCTTGGAGACAACTAGGAGTCCCCTAGACGTGTTGAGGACACCCCAGCATCCTCGAAGTCCTAGCAGCGTCTTGGAGACAATGAAACTGGTGGTGGGATGGTGGCGTTGGTGGTGGTTTGGTGGGGGGATGTCCCCCCCAAGTCTCTGAGGCGTCCCCGTCTAGGAAATGCGGGGTTTTTTGGGGGGGACGCGTCCCCATGGAACACTGGTAAAAACTCAGCAAAACTCCGCAACTTTAAAAAATACTTAAATCTCTTAAAAGCACCCTTTTTTTGGTTGCAAAATGTATCAAATGAGTCTAAAAAGCCATGAGTAAGTGTTTTATTCAAGATTTGACTCATGAATACATATGGTTTACAAAATCGCATTATCATGTGAACCCAAATACAATAGCTAGCTATGAACTGATAACTAATATGAATTTATGATGATGGTTTTTTAAAATCATCATCATACATTGCATATCTAAGCAAGTAAAAAATTTAAAAGTTTTTACAATTTCCTCTTCACTGTTCTAGTGAAAAAATTGGGCAGTAGAGCGTATGGTCCTTGCCTTCAGTTGTGACTCCTTGCTTGGCTCCACCTTGCTACTAGATGGCAATGACTCCTTTGCCATATCAATGTTATGAGCTATCTAATGACAATCCAATCTAACCTGCTCCTGCTGCAGCAACATCCTCCATAGCTTGCCTCTTGAAATTGATTCAAATTAGTATCAATCAATTAAAATTTTAATTAATTCACAAATTTAGCAAATTGATACAATTCAATTGAAAAATTGTGTTTGTACGATGCATGTTTAGACTTAGGAAATTAAAAAAATTGAAATTTCTAGAACAAATAGAAGAAAAAAATTCAACTAACCTGAGAATCGCCTAAAAAAATTCCCAATTCGCTGTAGAAATCTTTCTTACTGTTGTTTGTGGTGTGGAAGGGCGAATGGAGGTTTTATAGAGCAAAAATTGTGTTTTTCCAAGTCAAATCGTGTTTGATCTGCATCAAAATCAGGAATCACCAAGTTTTGGTGAGCACTCGCAGAAAAAATCAGGAAAAAAACTTGGCTAGTTTATTCTGTGAGTACTCATGGGCTGAAAAATTGCCGAGTACTTGGCGAGTTTGCAAACTATGCATCTAACCATAGTTGTGCATAGCATCTAAAAATGTAATCCATTTCAAGGTTTAGACCTACCATGATAGCCTCAAGCATTTCCTATAACAAAGTTTTTCTCAAAGAATAATGTAGATGAGTTACCAAGATGTTGCACATTGAAATTCAATTCCCTTTCTAGACAGATGGAATAAAAAATGATTTTTTCTGTGCTCAATTTGCTCAATGGATCTTGTGTGGGCTCAAGAAGCTCACAATGAGTGGAATGATTACTGTTTGTCATAAAATATAGCAGTTGCATACTTTCTTGGATCCTCACATAGTTTAAAATGGCATGGCTACTTACTCTTGTTCAATGTTAAAACAAAAGTTTTTCTGAGATGTGGATAACCCTAAGTTGGTTAGGGGCAGTCATAATAGTTTAGTTAATTCAGCTAAACTTAAGCTAACCCTTTAGGCCATGGGTTATTATATCCTAGTTTTATTAAATGGTGTGTCATTTGATAAAATTTTATGTAGTGGTGTCGAACTATTTACTGGGAGGTTGCCCTCTTGAATTGCATAAATACAATTCTGTTTGTTTCTCTTCTGCTATATTGCTAATATCTCACTTATTGAAGACACGCTTATTCTTTTCTCTGGCAATTAGTAATTACTATATCTGTGAGATACTTTTAAGAAATATCTCACATATCTTTACACATTTTATTGCCAAAAAAAGTTGATAGGAAAGTTTAGGTACAGTACTCTGGTTATAATGTATGTGTCATTATTTAATTCAAGATTAGATAAATGCGAGCCATATAAGCTTCTTTATCTACTGTAGCTTTTTCAAATTGTTTTTGGCAAGTTAAAGAATATGATACCAGGATACATGATGATTTATACTTGATGATCTGACACACGAGCCAGAGTTCTGCTACCTATTCTAGTGAGAACTTAGTTGACTTCTTCTGCCAAGGAACCATTTTAAAATTTTGGTAACGTATTTGTGGCAAGCTGGAATATATAAGCCATGTTTCTATTGCAAAATCCTTCTGGGTAAAAACTAAAATTCTAATAATACTGTGAAAAATATACTGACAAAATGTAAATATATGAAGCCTGTCAAAGATAACTTCAAGTCAAGTGCGGTTGTCTTATAGTTGCAATGATATTCCAAGACTAACTCACCCAGAATGCAGTGTAGATAAGGCCACAAGTGTTTACTGGAATCTCGTCTCACATGAGCCTAAATTCTGTCACAGTGTTTATTGGACGGTTGGATAAATTTGGTTAGATTAGTGTAACTATGTGGTTCTTTAAGTATTGCTGGATGCTCTAGATGGTCAAATCATATTCATTAATTGCATTGACAATTTGTGCAAGCAGTAAACAAGAGAAGCCAAATACTCGTTTGCTATGACTTATTTTATTTACTTTAATATCATTTATTCACAATGTGTATAAAATGCCTTTTCTCCTGTTTTTTGTTATTAATCCGATTCACTCATCTTATTGCTGTTGATACTTAGCTGTTGGAGTTGCTGCATACTTTTGCATCGATCTCCTGTATATTCACACTAACAGTGCGTAATGTCTAGTCCTCGGAGCATAAATCATTTGTTCAGGCATACCATGCACTTGAAATGGTAAGTGGTAATGACAAAATTTTGGAGGCTCAGTTTGAGGTTGGTATTGAAAAGAATTGTTCGTGCAATAGTACTCTACATTTTAGAAAGAGCAATTCTTCTATATTGAACAGCATGAAAGATACTTCATCTCAGTCTAATGAGTTCTTTTTTGAGAGTGAATCATTAACAGTTCTTATGTATTTCTCGTGGGCTTATTAGTAGGTAGGTTTCATGATCTGTGCTTCGAGGAGGTTGTAGATTCTATGAATTTGCAATGCACTTTGAGATTTGTGTTATCAAGTTCTAACTAGCAAGAAGTTTCTATATATTGATGCATCTGGGAATGTAGCATATTGTGATGTAGTATTGTGGCTTGAAAATAATTTGCAATGTGGATGATATTGGACCTGTCTTCTGGTAAACTAATTATTTTGCCTGTTTGAGCTGATTACAGGCCTACTGAATTGATTGAATCCAAAACTGAATACACAGAAGATGATGTGTCGAGAGATTCTTCTATAGTCTCAAACCCTCAAGGTCACAAGTTGGATGAATTGGAACCCTATATACCACCTATTTTTCGTGGTGACCTTGAAAACTTTCAACAGGGCCTGTTTGGAGGCTTCGATACTTTTATCAATGCAGCTGAAGAGATGGCTCGTGATTTCTTTCAAAATTTCAGGTATCCTGAAGATAGGGATAGCTATAGTCCATTTGAAAGAGGGGTTGGCAGCATCCCAGATGAGCAAAAACATAGAGAAGATAATGTTTATAAAGAAGAATCTGGTTATGGAGATTTGGCAGAGAAATTTGAAGAGGTCTGATCTGTAAGCTATTTCATGTATGGATGGACAAGTTTCTGTTGTAGATTTGGATAATAGTATGAAATCAAGATACTGTTTTAGATTTATGACTTCATGTGATAGAAATTCTTATTTTTTTCATTATTTCTTGCATAGGATCCAATGAATTTGTAAAAAAGAAATAATAAAAGGTACGCTTGCTTTCAAGCAATAGTCTAGAATGTTTTCCAAGCAAAAACTTTCTGAACATGTATTTTCATTGTTATTGAGTAGTAAAGATTTGAGGTAATTAATGAAATACATTTAGGCATTGTTGAAACTAATCTTCATTATAGGACAGACAATTAGGAGAGATGATATCGATGTATTATAATCCTTTCAAAAGAGGTTGATATTTCATCAGTGAGATTGTAGAGGAGATAAGGTACTTCCATTTGAAAGAGGGGTTGATATTTCATCATTGAGATTGTAGGGGAGAGGTTCATCCATTTGACAGAGGGTTTGGTAGTTCTAAATGAGTGAAATCCTAGTGGAGATTAGCCTCATAAAGGAGAACCTGGTAATGTAGATTTTGCTGAGAAGTTTGGGATCTGAATTTTAAGCCATTTAGTGCTTTGGTTGGCTTTTTTCCGTTATTAGATTTGGATAACACTTCTGAAGTTCTGACCATGAAATTAAGATACTGTTTAAGATTTATGATTTTGTGTGCTCGAAATTCTTATTGCTGTATTATTTATTGTGTAAGCTTCAATGAGATTGGAAATACAAGTGATAAAGAGACACTGAGAGAGACAACCTTAAATTGATGCCACAATATATAATATTTTTTCATGCATAAAATTTGTTTTGAATACTAGAACTCAACTTCCAATCCATCGTTCTTGAGAAGTATAACCTGTGGTAATTTATGCAGTACAGTACACTGTGCTTTATCTTCAGGCATTGTTGAAGCTAATTTTCATTTCGCATGAAACTTTTCCATGCAGTCAACTAAAAGTCGAGCAGGTGTCAAACATATATATATATATACTGATGGCTCGATAAAATTCTTTCTAGATGAAAAAGAGCTTAGCTATTCAAGTGTCTTCTCTTCGTCATTACATTCCTGTTCAGTCTATTCATCTTTTGTGCACTGCAATCTGTTCACAGTCATCGGTCAGGTGTGTGGGGTGATCTCATATGTAATGCTATCCAGTGGTAGCTAGGCAGAATGCATAGTGGGCTTTCTTTGAGATTTTTATGGTTTTTGATGTTGGATGTATGCCAGATTTCCAGCAAAATAATATGATAAATAAAAATGTTTTGGGCTTATTGGGTGTGATTTAATGCCCTTGGTGGTGTAGAGAAGGAATTTGTTTTTACAGAAGTCAAATTTTATTTCTTAAAGTTGAAATTAAAGAACTTGAACACAGCGAACAATGCCTTAGGAGGCTTGGTAAGTGACTCTATGTTTCGCGCTCAACTAATGGCCAATTAAATGTGATAAATTAATTCATATATTCTATGAAGTGACCCATCTAAATTACAAATCACCATTCCAGGCCCAGCCAGTCCAGGTTACTCCGAGTTGTATCATCAAAATTAAGTTTGAGGAAACCTTCTGCATTTTTCATCCAAGCAACTGGTCATTGATTACCCCTTTAATGGAGGTGGTAGTCATTAGAGCTTATGCCCAAAACTAAGAACTCATCTTCAACATTGTAGTATATCTTCAAATTAATTATTAAATTTCAACAAGTTATTTATTTATTCTACAAAGATTAATGTCATGAGTTTCTCCAAGGCATGTCCGAACTCTGTTATTTATGTTATATTTGCATCTAAATGGTTTTTAATAAATTGCTATTGTGTATATATTTCTAGTGTCTACATTTAAAAGATTAGCTTTAATTTGCTAGTCATGCATCTATTAGATTTCTAGGGGTATGTCTTGAACAGGTTTTTACTTAAAAAGATTATTAGGTTTGTGATTGGATAGGGATTTAATAGAATAGTTAGTGATGAGAAATAGTTATACAGGTGATGAAGAAAGCCATCTTTAAAAGTGAAACTATTAAATATGCTTCAATTAGAAGACGCAATTCAAGATTCTTTTATCTAAGTCAATGGGAAGTAGTTATACAAGTTATAAAAAAAAATCTTTTAAAGTGAAACTATTATATATATACTTTAATAAGATCACAATTAAAAATTCATCCATCTAAGCACACAATGCAAGGACTAACGCAATAAGATCATGCGTGCAAAAGTTGTCAATGACTCAATCTTATATTATCAAAGTGGAAATTAGTTAGGAGGGTAGTCATTTCTATAAAGATCTTTTTGAGTTGAGGTTGATTAATTGATGTGTATAATTCTTTACTTAAGGTCATCACCAAGTTTGTATGTCTTGTGCATGGCCAAAATTTGCTTCAAAATCATAGTGCTCTAAGTCATGTTGGTTTCCTAGTCAATTTCTTATATCACTTTAAGTGTTACTTAAATGAGGTGATTGCAATGGTGGAAGAATAGTGCAACTCTCAAAAAGGTTTTGAAAGCTTTCAAATCCACTTTGGTTTTTTTGTTAATTTTAAATTCCACAATGTTAAATCTTTGAATAACTTCAAACCATTTTTTCTCGGTAATATAGTGTATAATGTTATCTCAAAATTTATTATAGAAAAAATTGGGGTTTCATAAATCGGAGCCCTTGAAAGGCTCTTGAAACTTGAAGGGCTTGGGTGCATGAATGCTTAGATTCTCCATGTTGATTAAGAAATCCCTGCAAGACTTTTTATAGCCTTCTAGATGTCTTCATCAAATAGGTTCCTACTCGCTTTTCCTTTATTTTTTCACAATATATCTTAAGAGGAAGGGGTTAGAAGTCAAATTATATTTAGTATAAAATACATGTCCATAAATAGTCCAATGACCTATTTGCAATTTATTAATAATGTAATGTTAACTACGATACCCTCTAGTAAGGAATGCACTCAAATAAAAAGTATTTTTAGAGTTTGTGAACTAGCTTCAGATGAGTACATTAATAGACATAAATCAAAAGTTTTCTTTATCAATAATTAAACACTTAGGATTGTGATGAGAATTACTACTGATTGTCACTTAAAGTCATGAGAAAAATGTACTGTAGTCAAACGGTTAATGTAACCTAAAACTAAATAACTTTTCAAAGTTTGATGCTCTATTTCAATGTATCTATTTCTAACTAAGAAAGTGTTATTTTCCTTTAAAAACTAAAACATAATGAAAATGCATTTAAATATGTTTCATCATAGAAATTAAAGAAAGCAAGAGGAAAACAGATACAATGCAAAGTTTACTTTGTATCTTGTGTAACAATGTTGTTTTATGGATTGGGAGGAGGAACTAAGGCTCTATCTTTTGTCTTTGGACGTTATATTAGGTGGACTAATTTGTGTGTGATCTTATTTGATGGTCATGGTATGATCATTTTGTTGCACTAGCATCCTATACAATTACAATAGTGTCCTTTGTAATCCTACAACCAATACCTACAATGAAAATATGACATCTAAGATAGGAAGGTGTCATGGGCACCTTTGGGGACTTGCCTTGAGGTATCTTGAATTATAAAACTTCCTTGCTAGCAATCAAGCTCCACAAAGATTTGAAAAACGTGGATATTTGATGTCTTGGGAAATGTGTAGAGAGTGGATAATAGGTGGTGTTTGCAACTAAATATAGTAATGTAGTTCCTACAATAAAGTGTTTACAATGCTATCTTCTTTTCCTTTTAAAACTCAATTAACCACTTTAATATTTAATCAAATTTGCAACATATAAATCAAATAATGAGTAACACAATAACAACATAATTTATGTGGAAACCCTGGTGGAAGAAAACCACGACAAAAATATTGCTTTTATTAAACCTCTTTTTACAAATTCTAGAGGCACCAACCCCTCATTCAATTTGTGAGTACCAATTGACTAGAGGCACCAACCTCTCATTCAAATTGTCTTCACAAATTTTGCTATAACTCTCTTCTTTAATTTGCTATAATTCCCTTCTTAAATCTGCTATAAACTGATATAAATCTGCCACAAAATGATCACAATCTCCACATGAAACTTCTTACAAATCTACCATACAACTTTTCACAATCTCCTCTTTTAATGTCCAAATAATCTTCTTATAATATCCTCATAAATCTGCAAATGATCTTATAAATTGCTCTTCAATCTGATGTATATGTTTTATATTTTATTCTTATTCATTCCACACCACACACACTCTCTCTTCTCCATAATATCTTATTTCTTATTATATCTTCATGCCCCTATATGAAGAGATGTATCTTTTGTTAAAACAAAAACCCTTTAGAAGAGACCACCTTTTATTAACAAAACTTTTATACTTTTATTTATTTTCAAATGTAACTCCAAGGATAATCACAACCTATGCAAACTAATTCATAATCCTCCTTTGTGAAATGTTGCTCTCTTTAATTATATATGCTGCCTCTTAATTTTCAATTGCTACCCTTTACATAAATGAATTGTTGTCATCCCTTTTTCTAAAAAGATAGTTGCAGAGTGGAATCTGAGAATTCTACCGCATTCCTCCGCAGGAGCTCATCTTAGCCTACGGTTTGGGACGTAGCATTTGTAATGAAGGCCCCACAACATATCTGAAGCTCGTGGGAAAAGGATCATCTACCAGAAAGATATCGCTATCATAAGATTGCCAGTTCAATCTCACTATGCCAAGACAGAGTTGATTCTAGGAATCCCTTTGCATTCCTCTGCAAGAGAACATTCAGGTGTACGGTTTGAAACATAGAACCTATGATGGCACTTGCACATCATATCCAAAACTCAAGAAGGGATGATTGGGCAATGAAAAGATATCGCTAACAGAAGGCGACTGTGCTAGTCAACTGGCACCCACCTCTACAGGCTTGAAGGATAAAGACATTGCGAGATCATGTGGAAGTAACGAAAAAGTTTCAAGGAGCTAGAATGAGCAAGGCAAGTGTGTGGATGGGTCCGAAGGAAGGCATGCTTATTCCAAAGGAATCTAAATTGGCCTTAAGGCTAACCTAATGTAGCATGTTGGGAATTCAAATTTTGGGCTTTGGCACCAATTGGGCTCAAGGTTGACATGTTTCTCAAAGAGGAATGTTAGCATATAAATGCAGGGAAACCAATTCATGTAAAGGCATTGAATTCTTATGTCATTTTGTTGTAAATTTGGGACATGTATTCTATTTCCTTATGTGGACAAAAACCCATAGGAGTTGTGTTCATTGGACGAAAACCCAGTGTTCACTAGGAGTAGAGGATGAAACCCCTTTGATTCCCGAGGGCATTCTCATTCAAGGATTGCATCTAAGCTTCAAAGATTTTGTAAGAAAGTGTTACTTTTTCTATTTGATCAGTGGAAGCAACTATAAATCATTCTGGATCATTGTCTAAATTGCAGTCAATATATTGCATAACTTAACAATTTCACATTGTGTTTTGGCCCCCCTAAATTATTAAGCTTAATTGACCCCCAAATTGCCTAAAATTGTCTTCCAAAGCCCATTTGTGCCCCGTTTCAATAAATGACAAGCATTGAATAAATGCATCCACCTCATATGTTGCCCCTAAGATTGAGCGTCCTAGAAATTTGGGCCAGGACCCATTCACCCATGGGGAAATGGGTCCCCCTTCTTAGCCAAGACCCATTTTTGGACATGTTGAAGTGGCCATTTTAACATACAAAACCCTACTTGTAAATGAAGGCTATCATGATTTAATTTTTGGGAAATTAAATAAATGCCTATAAATACCTGGTTATTGTATCCTTTGAGATCTATCTAGAAAGAGGTGAATATTAAGAGCATTCAAGATCAAGTCAAGAGCATCATTATAAAGTTTCATTGTAACAATTCAAGATCCAAGCATCATGTCAAAGTGCTTGTGAGTTTATGTTATCATGTTGTCATTATTTTGTGAAGGCTAACATCTTTTTGTAGGTCTCTGAAGCATTCAAGTATTCAGGCAAGGAATATCCAAATCTTGGAGGATATGTGTATGACTTCAGTCCTTCAAGGAAACCATTGAAGGGTGGTGAGTTGTAACACATTGCGATTTCATCATTCCTTCCTTTCAATTATACATTTATCATCAATATTGCCATTGTGGAAACACTTACATGGGGTTTGACTGAGGAAAGCCCCTAAAATGGCCCAACATTTTCTCCCTCTTTGCAAGTTATAGGTTTGAAGAGGATTGAAGAAGGATTGAAGACAAATTCTCCATTGTTGCATTTGTTGTCATACATCTTGTCAAGCCATAGAAACTCAGTTACAAAAATATCTAATTGAGGCAACACATCTGTTGAATGTGGGGTTTGACTGACGCAACACATTGTGGAAACACTTACATGGGGTTTGACTGAGGCAAGCCCCTAAAATGTCCCAACATTTTTTCCCTCTTTGAATGTGCAGGTTATAGATTTGAAGAGGATTGAAGACAAATTCTCTGTTGCTGAATTTTTTTGTCATACATCTTGTCAAGCCGTGAAATCTCAGTTAAAGAAATATCTGACAATGTTCTGATAGATTTGTAGGCGAGAATTCAAAGCTCAAATCCGACAGATTTGTAGGTGGGAATCCGAAGCTCAGATTTGACATTGAGGGCCCCAAAAGTTGATCAGTACACCCCTACAAAGATCCATTTGCCCAGGGGCAACCCGTTCTTCCTACAATACTTGAAACCAAATTTTCCAGGTTGGTACATATCAATCTATACTTTCCTGATCCACTTGCAAATTACTATTTCCATTTGTTTATCTTCAGGATTTTGCAATTTACATATTAGGTCATATAGTCTAATTAGGGAAATCACTCCAAATCATTTCCAATTCATTCTTAAGACTCAAAAGGATTAGATCGAGGTTTGGTTGACTCACCTCGAAGGTTGAAAGTCAATCTATGCACCTTGTTGATTTACATCCTAATGAAATCCTAGAAATGATGGAAAATACTTTAGGTTTTGGAAATTAAATTTAAGATATCCACATTTTTATCTTTCATGGTTATTGAGAAATCTAGACTATGGAGGAAATTTTATGCTTTATTCAATTTGTATATGAGGAGAAACATATTATTAATGGTGAATTCAAAACCATCCTTTCTTGTGGGGAAAAGTAATGAGGCTCCTTGACTTCCTCACAAACTATAATGTTTCTCTGATTAATACCATTTCAAAGGATGGACAATTTACTTCAAGACAAACATGCATGATGGTTACACCAATATTCTAGAATGCTTGGATTGATTCTTACACTATACTAGTTGCCTCAACTCCCCTACTTTGATGGAATTCTCAATTGTTCCTATTTCCATGTCAAATTACTATCCATTTATGATCTCCTTGATTGAGCACTTCTCCCCAGCCAAGTCTTCTTTCAAATTTGAAAGGATGTGGTTTCTAAGTGAAGAAACTCTCTATCCTGATAGAAAATGATGGTTTGAGGTTGCCTTAAATAAATGCTCTAAGATGTTTTTCTATATGAAAAATTTATGATTCATCAAAATATGATTAAAATAATATAATTCACCTCTTTCAAAAATATTTTTGAGGAGAAAAAGCTTATTGAAGTTGAAGTAGGAGCTCTTAATGAATAAGTTATCTTGTATGGGATTTTTCAAAAAGACTACCTAAAGGAAAAGGACCTCTTGACAAAACACGTAGAAATCCAAGTTCAAGAGAGGAAATATATTGGAGATCCAAGTCAAGAGAAATTTGGTTAGTGGAAGGAGACTCAAACTTAATGTTTTTTCATGACTCACCAAGGTTAGAAGATGTTGGAATCAGATCCCCACAATTAATGATGATGAAGAACCACCATCTCTAGTCCAAAAATAAATTAAAAATGGTAGTTCACACTTCCAAAGTCTTCTTGATGGGGACGGTGCTTGTGATTCATTGGACATGCCATATTCTTGGAAACATCTTAAAATTGGTGAGTCAAACAATTGCATATTATTTTCTCTTGTTACGGTTGATGCATTAAGGTGTGAAAACTTTTTAGATGCACTTGAATAAGGCTCCAACATTGGATGGTTTCCTTGCTCGTTTCTATCATATATATTAGATTGTTGTGGAGCATATGTTTGGAGTGTAGTAGAGGAATCACACAAAGAAAAGGCAATCCTCAAATATTTGAACAACATAAACATAGCTCTTATTCCAAAATAGTCAAATAGTCTCTTCTTTAACTATTGTCCCATCCCACTTTGCAATACAAACTACAATTTCATATCAAAGGTGATCGCCAATCGTTTGAAGTTGATCCTTCCCAATATCATATCCATTGAACAAAGTGGATTTGCTCTTGGAAAATCAATCATTGATGGAACCACAATGACCCATGAAGCAATCTATTCTATCACAAAATCAAATTAAAAAAGTGATTATCAAACTTGATGTAAAAAAGGCCTATGATCGTGTTAGTTGACTCTTCTTGATGCAAATTCTTAAATCTTTTGGTTATTTCTTGGAGTGGATGAAATGGATATATATTGCATTTCCTCAATAAGATTCTCTATCTTGGTCAATGGGATTCCGTGTGAGGTTTTTTAATATGCAAGAGGATTAAAGTAAGGGGATCCTATGTCAACTTTTCTATTTATAATAATTAAAAAAGACCTCAATAGAATAATTAAAAAAGACCTCAATAGAATAATTATAAAATAATGCTTTGTCTAGCGAATGGAATGATGTTTAGGTTGCTAGGGGTTTAAACTCTTTAACACACCAACAATTTGTAGATGAAACTATCATATATGGTGAGGGAAAATTGGATCTACTTTCTACATTAAAAAGAACATTGGACTTGTACTCACACTTTTTTTTTATCAGTAAATAGTTGCTAGGGGCAACACCCATTATATTGATTTCAATTTTTTTTATACAGTTTCTGCCATCATGGCTTCCTGATTACCAGAGCTTGTATGCCCATCCATTACATTCTATTTAATACTATTTCGACTACTTCTAATTTTCCCTTTACATTCCAAAATGAAGGTATCATGCTAACCAAAATGACCCTCTCCAACTATAAACTATACAAAATTATACTAGACATCACCCGAATAACAAGACTTTTAGTAAACAAGTAACCCCAAAAAACACCAAAAAACCACAGTAGGGGTTTCTGCACCTTCCCTAGTCTTCGTCTGATATCTTTGTGCGAATCTTCCTAGCCTCTATTGTATCGGCTATCACTGGGCATTTCGGTCCACAAGCACTGTGCACTAGGTGATTGGATTTTTCTTCAATATCCTGAGGGTCTTGCTCGCGCCACTCATCACCTCCACCGAGCTCCCAGTCCTCATCATCTCCTACTATCCAATCCTTCTGCTTGGATGTATGCTCCCACCCAACCCTTTGTCGACTTGTTGTTCATGCCTGCCGCATGGAGGAGGAAGGAGATTGACTTGTCAATCTCTCCTCACTTTTTCTCCAGCTCTTGTGGTTGCAAAGTGCGAACCACCAAAATTTTTGGGACCTCCAAAATGTTACCAAAAGACATATAATAATGCTACAACAATGGGACAAGAAGGTTGCCATCCACATTGTCAGCGCTTCATTTATCTCCTTGAGCCAAGCATGTTCGAAAACCATTTGGCAGAGCTTCTTGCTTCTGGATTTCAAGAGCCCCATATATAAGAGCATGGCCAAAAACATGGCCGGAATATCCGAGTTTTCCCTCCACCTTTGTCGGGACATGAGAAATTCTTTACCCAAAACCTTCTTTGTTGCCCAGTGGATCAATAGGTGCAAGGAGTTTAGAAGCCCTTTCAACCTTTTATCTGTTATTTCTCCATAGAAGGACTGGTGCTGCTTCATCGTGTTTAGGAAAAGCGGAGTCTCCATCTTTGGTGAAGAACCTGCACACAAAAAAAGAAAACAAATTCACACTTTCCAAATCTCTTTCTCACTTTGTTCGCTTTGCAGAGCCTTGAGTTCTTTATAGCCTCATTTCCTCTGCCTCCGCACTAATGGCCACTTTGAAAAATGAACCATTCCATCCCATCTGCCATATTTTCCAATCAATGTGCATGCATACACCGTCAGTTATTTATGATCCCCATTATCATAGATTGTTGCTATTTTTGTGCATATGCCATTCCCAATACCGATCTCTGCCCCATCGTACTCTTGTGCTTCATTTCCCTCAAGCGACTTTTACTTCCAGTTTATCACCATTTACTACTCTTGGTTCTTCCACCACTACTAATGATGTCTATGGGCACTGTCTATGCAGGTGACAATTTGCACCTGCATAAACAGTGCCATCCGATGCATGGGCCTCCCTTGTTTTTAGCGCTGTCCATATTTTCCTGCCTTCTTCCGTATGTGCAAGCCTTGCAAACGGTTTTTGTATTGCTGCAGTCTCCAGGTCCTGCCATCCTATTGCGGCAGTCACATCACCTGCACACCTGTCAAATCAATAGCACAACATTTTGAAATATAACTCTGCCCTTGAATTAGATGTAAGGGTAGTTTAAATAAAAATGCCCAACCTTTTAAAGTATATAATAAGGGTATTTAAAAAATATAAAATTTTAAATAATTAATTAAAAAATGATTTAATAATAAAAATAATAAAAGATGATGAAAAAATTTTGCAATTAAAAAATATTTAATAATAAATATATAATGAAACATTTTGAACAAATCTTATATAATAATTATTTTTGAATTATTTTATATTTTTAATTTTTTTAAGCATATTTTTGTTATGAATGTCTTTAATTTTACAATGATTTCTTCATTATATAATATATATTTTTTTCATTGAGTATTTGATACTTCATTTTTATTTACCTAAGATTTATTTATTTTACTTTACAACTACTATTGAAGAATTTTTTATTTTATTTAGTCAAGAGTTGTTTATATTTATAGTTATTTTTTAATTTGAAATGACTTTATAAAAAACTCTCAAAAAAATAAAATAACAACAATCAATATTATAATTTCTAACATATTACAACAAAACTAATTCCAATAACACTTATTAAAATATTTAGCCACAATCTTATGGAATGATAAGTTTGAATTATTTCACCTTTCTTATGATTTTTTATATTATTATTATATTTTCATTTTAGAATTAGTTATTTCTAATAACATGTAGAATAACTTATTTACTATATAAGTTAATTCTAATATAATTATGATTTTTATGTTATTATTATATTTTCATTTTAGAATTAGTTATTTCTAATGACATGTAGAATAACTTATTTACTAATTTTTCAGCTTACTTTTTGAAAGAATTTTCACATAACTATCATTTCCCATTCAATGTTTAAAAATGTGATGTGTATTCCATAAGTAGAAAGCAAGTTCTATTTCACTTTTTAACCATCTTGAATTCATTGAAAATTGGTTAAGTTGTTGGCTGAAATAATCTCATAGGTGAAAACAATTTTTCACTCACAATTATATATTATATAGTATTATTATTATAATATTTACTATATAATATATACTCTATAATATATAATATATACTATTATAAAGTAAATATTATAATCCAAACTTTTTTATTTTCCTTAGTGCTACCTTAGTAAAATATTCCAACTTTTTTGATATTTAATTATGTGTTCATGCTAATATAAATGTTATTAATATATTGATTAACAATAATGATCTATTTTGATTGTAAAATAATAATATAATATATTATTATATTTAATACTATTTTATATTATATACAATAAATTATAAAATGATAATTATTATAAGATAATGTAATAAACTATTTTATATAATACTATTTTATATTATATACAATCTATTATAGGGATACAAAAATTTTGAGTGAAAATTTGTTTTCAAGTGAAATAAAACTTGTTTTATGCTCAGGGAATACACTTCACATTTTTAAACATTGAATGGGCAATGATAATTATGTGAAAATTCTTTCAAAAATTAAGCTGAAAAATTAGTAAATAAGTTATTCTACATGTTATTAGAAATAACTAATTTAAAATGAAAATATAATAATAATACTATATAATATATAATTGTGAGTGAAAAATTATTTTCACATATGAGATTATTTAGCCAACAATTTAACCGATTTTCAATGAATTCAAGATGGTTAAAAGGTGAAATAAAACTTGTTTTCTACTTATGGAATACACATCACATTTTTAAACATTGAATGGGCAATGATAGTTATGTGAAAATTCTTTCAAAGAGTAAGCTGAAAAATTAGTAAATAAGTTATTCTACATGTCATTAGAAATAACTAATTCTAAAATGAAAATATAATAATAACATAAAAATCATAATTATATTAGAATTAACTTATATAGTAAATAAGTTATTCTACATGTTATTAGAAATAACTAATTCTAAAATGAAAATATAATAATAATATAAAAAATCATAAGAAAGGTGAAATAATTCAAACTTATCATTCCATAAGATTGTGGCTAAATATTTTAATAAGTGTTATTGGAATTAGTTTTGTTGTAATATGTTAGAAATTATAATATTGATTGTTGTTATTTTATTTTTTTGAGAGTTTTTTATAAAGTCATTTCAAAATAAAAAATAACTATAAATATAAACAACTCTTGACTAAATAAAATAAAAAATTCTTCAATAGTAGTTGTAAAGTAAAATAAATAAATCTTAGGTAAATAAAAATGAAGTATCAAATACTCAATGAAAAAAAAATATATTACATCATGAAGAAATCATTGTAAAATTAAAGACATTCATAACAAAAATATGTTTAAAAAAATTAAAAATATAAAATAATTCAAAAATAATTATTATATAAAATTTGTTCAAAATGTTTCATTATATATTTATTATTAAATATTTTTTAATTGCAAAACTTTTTCATCATCCTTCATTATATTTATTATTAAATCATTTTTTAATTAATTATTTAAAATTTTATATTATTTAAATACCCTTATCATATACTTTAAAAGGTTGGGCATTTTTATTTAAACTACCCTTACATCTAATTCAAGCGCAGAGTTATATTTCAAAATGCTGTGCTATTGATTTGACAGGTGTGCAGGTGATGTGACTGCCATAGTAGGATGGCAGGACCTGGAGACTGCAGCAATACAAAAACCGTTTGTAGAGGCTTGCACATATGGGAGAAGGCAGGAAAATACGGACAGGGCTAAAAACAAAGGAGGCCCATGCATCGGATGGCACTGTTTATGCAGGTGCAAATTGTCACCTACATAGACAGTGCCATGTCTATGTACTTTTCAATCCCATTTCCCTTATTTTATTTTGATTGTACTTGAGATCCTATATCTTTAGCTCGATATCTTTGTTCCTTGCTATGTTACGACAACATCGGCTGTCGACATCTTATAAATCTCCTTTTCTTAACATCATCACCTTTTCCCTGACAAACATTCCTCCAAATATGGCTACTAATAGGCCGTACACCTAACGTCACAACTCCTTGTGCTAAGTTGTTTTTAGAGCACCGACTCATTTATTAGGTAGTACCACTTAGTTGTCTACGCTATCTTTTTGGTGTTGCTAGGGGAGAGGACCCGGTAGTTGTGCACCCTAACTTCGCGCTTTTCAAAATCCTACGTGGAAATTTCAAATCACTCCCAATTTTTTACAGCAGCTTACTTGGCAAGTCCCCAGCTTATAACTAAGGTTTCAGGGCCACATCATCAAATATGATGCCACATCAGCATGCTTTTTGTCAAGGTGTCCAAAAAGGCCCAAAAAAAAAGTGAGACCAATACTTGTGAATTCACAACATGTTTTATTGAGCGCTAATGTGGAATCACATGATTGGTTGCTGTTTAGATCAAAGGAATACATTTTGTTTAACTATGGGTAGTTATCATCAACACTAACAACTTTAAAGTCACAACTATTAGTCCAATATTGATAAAAATATTGGCCATTATATTAACAACTACTATCACAATTATTGAAACATGCTCAGGTACTGGGTCCTCTCCCCTATCTGCTTTTGGTATTGAGAAAATGGCTTGACCTGCCTTCTAATCTATCATTCTTTGAAGATCAGGAAACCTTGTCAACCTATTTTCCTGCCTTGTCATTCATTCTTTTTCGTTGCTTCCTTTGCCAAGCTATCTACCCTTTGATTTCCCTCTCTGTACGTGGCTCACCTTGAACTCTTTGAATTTTCCTAGGAGCTGTGTTATTGGTTAAAGCCAGTGGTTCAATTTTCAATTGGGGGCATTATTAAGCCAAATTGCATTAATAGTGATTAGCAAGTCTCCTTCCAAATGAGCTTTCTTGGCTCCAATTGTTACTCCCAGTTGAAGACCCATCAATGTTGCTTGAAACTCAACTTCATTATTGGTGCATACTCCTAGTGGACTTGAAATTTATGCTATTATCTTTCCAAGCTCATCTCGGGCCACACATCCAGGTCCACTTGGCCCCGAATTGCCTTGTGTAACGCTGTCAAAAATTATTTTGATCCACCCTCTTATGGTTAGTGCATCAACTATGATAAATCCAACATCTATTTCTTGAATGTGAAGCTTGCAACCCAAAGAAGAACTGTCGATTTCTTAGGTTTCAAAGTTGAATCTCTTCCTAGAAACTATCTTGGAGTCCCTCTCTTTAAGGGTGCTATTTATAATTCTCATATACATGTCATGTATTTAGCTTACTAAGTGGGTTGTTCAAGACTTCAATGGAATGATTTAAAAATTAATGTGGGATGGTTCCATTGATTTTAGAAGGCTTCCACTAATAAATTAGGATACTATTAGGAAGAGTATGGATGTGGGGAGCATTGGAATAAGATGTATCATGAAACATAATCAAGCTCTAGGTGCTTAACTAGTCTAGAAAATGTATGAAAACCCCTTGACATTATGGAGCCAAATTCGGCAAAGAAACTACCTTAGAGATGATGAGAATCCAAAATGTATTTTTGCCACTACTAACCCTCCAAATGAATCATATATTTGGAAATTGATGATGTCTTGTCACTATCTCATCACAAATCACTTGTTGTGGAATGTATAGAATGGTAGATCCACTTGATTTTGGACTAACATATGGAATGATGAGATCCCCCTTGTAACGATCCCAAAACTACATGTAAAAAGAGCATGGAAGATGTGTGGACAATAAAGTAGTTGAATATGCCTTTGGTTTGCCATGGCATGACTTTTAGGAGGAACCTATATTACAAAATGTTATGAAAAATCTTGAAGAGATTATGTGCTACAAAGATGCATCACTCTCTAATGAACCAAATAATTTTTTTTGGACTCAAGCCAAATAAGGGATTTACCCTATCAAGATGGGACACTTGGTATAGAATAATATCAAAGCTAATTTACATTGGACCTCATACCTTTGTTGGAGAAAAAAGTGCTACCTAAAGCTTGCAATTTCACTTTGTTAGCCCTCCACAAAATAATTCTAACTAGCAATCATTTGAAAATGATTAGGATTCTAGTATCATCACACTATTTTTTATCCCTAGAAAATGAAGAAACTTTTGATCATATTTTATTCAATTATCCTTTTACCAACAAATGTTTGTGGTTGCTAGAGAAATTAGGTTGGAATGGTCCACAACACAATGATTTGATGGAATTTTTATAGGATTTTCCATGTTTGTACAAAAACTTTGACTTGGGGTGGCATTTGGCTTGCTAGCACATCCATGGTCATTTGGTAACTTTGGAAGGAAAGAAACTAAATGATCTTCAATGAAATATCCCTCTATATAGAATAAGTTATCAACAATATTGAAGTGGGCATATGCAAATTCCTCAATATGTGATTCCTAGTTTCAAAATCCAAGGACTTCATAGCTTTAGATAATAAGATGTTAAAAATTTGGATCCTATTGAAAATCCCTCATGGATTATTTGCTTCACAATAACATGCAACAAACCACAATGATCACAAGAAAGAAAAATGGATGCCTTGTGAAAGGAATAATGAAATTAAATTTTGATGGGTCCCTATGAGGAAATCCTGGGATCTCAGGAGTGGGATATATTATTAGAAATGAAATGTGAATCCTCATTTGGGTTTCTTCAAAACATCTCCCCATAACTCTAACAATGAATCAAAGTTTGAAGCACTACACAAAGGCTTAAAGATGCACATCTCAAATAAAATAGAATCGATTGATATTTAAGGTGACTCCATGATCTATATCAACACCATCAAATTAAAAAAGGATCCAAATTAAAATTTTAGAAAACATTAGATAAGATATGTAGTTTGTTTAGCTTTCTTACAGACTTCTTTGTTGGCAGGTGTATCGGGAATGCAACATGGTGGCATATTTTATAGCCAATCAAGGATGTGACTGGATTTCCTTGATCAAAATATCAATCCAAACTAGTGATTTGGATGGGTTAGACAAGATTATTGACATTGAATGTGCTTTGGTGATGCCATAGTGAACCTCTAAATTCTTGGAAATCCTCAGAGTGATCTCCTAATTAGAGAAATACTCAAGAACCCTACTAATTTGTGTTTATTTTTGGAGGGATGGATGGATCTAACATTCACATATGGCTGATAGTGTGATCGTTAAAGGCATGCAATGTGACTATTCCCAGGAAGAGGTGGGTTTGTGCAAGATCATGGGAGGCCAAACAATGGTGATGCAACAAAAAATGCAACATGAGGAAGTGAAAATTGTGGAATTTATGTTTGAATTTTTTGTTGGGTTGGTAAAAAGTATATTTTGCTAAGGTAAGGACCAAAGCAAAATGGATATCTATTATATATCGAATATCTGTTATTAGAAACTTACAATTTTTAAAGACAAAGTACATGTATATAATAATATATATTAATATTAAAAATAATTTCCTCTTAATATTAATATAATGTCATATTAATAACTTTTTAAGTCTAGGCAAAAGACACATGGCCTATAATTATATTATATAATAAGATAGTTTACAAAAAAAATATAAAATGCACCAACTATTTTTCTATTACATCATTATATTATTAATAATGTTATATTAATATATATTGTAGACATCTAAATTTGACCACTTCCACATGGTCAAAATCGTCTACTATATTCATCTATTTCATTAATAATGATTAAATAATTTATTTAATCAATATTTCATTTTCTTCCCAAGGTTCCTAAAGTATGTAATTGAATAATTAAATACTTTACCTTACACCTTTTCTTCTCTAAATTAAATAAATATGACAATTCATTTAATTTAGTCACTTGACCTTTTTGATTAAAATCAATTTTTAATTTCTCATCTTCTCTCTCCTTGTGACATTCTCCATAATCCTCTTTTAATCTAGATTAAATTAATTAATCCATGATTAAGATGTGCATCACTTAATCAAGTTTAGTGTCACATCCTCCATAATCTCCCACTTGCTTCTAATATTTCATTAATTATCCTAATCATGTGTTTGCACAACCTTAATCAAGGTCATTAGCCACATTTAGCATGCCTTTTTTAGTCAATCTTTTCATTTTCCTTTCTTAGCTTTGACCCTCTTTCCCATGTGAATTTTTAATTCACATTTTATCCTTCCAAAGCTTACCCTATCCCCATGCAAATTCTAGAACATTTGGCTTGTCACTTCACATGTGCCAAAGACTTCTAGAAGATTAGACTTGTCACATCACTCACATGTGGCAAATTCCCACCCTTTTGGAAACCCCCTCTTATCCATTAGATTCTCTCAAGCATGTGAATTTTTAATTCACATTTATGTCTCCAACCACTTTCTCATTCCCCATGGAGATTTTTGAGGAATTCTAAAATCCCTCAAATATCTTTTTCATTCTCATTTGGGGACAAAAAGTTTCTTTTTGAGGAAATATTCTCATCCCCCAAGGTACTTACAAAATACTTATCCTTCTTACACATCATGTACCTTCCTTCCACCCCACTTCCACATCATCTCATCCTAGGCCATCTCAAATTCCACATGTCAAAATGTGAGGGCTTGTGAGTCCTCAACTCACCATAGCCCTCCATCTTGGCCTTGTTGGTTTAGTCTCAACTGTTGAATTCTCTAGAGAATTCAAATTTCTCTATAAATAACCCCCTCTCTTCTCTCATTTACAACACTTAGCTATTTGCACCCTTATGCTACTAATTTGATTACTCAACTTGCAAGCATTTTCCTTCATCTAATCAAGTCATTTAGCTATTAACATTTGCATTTTATCATATTGTTCATCTTGCATCTAGCCATCTCCATATCCATCCAAGGAGCACACAAGTTTTCAAACATCAAGGGCCAACCAAGGGATTCAACAACACAAAGGTATAATCATTTATAATCATTATTTTGCTATCTTTCTTTGTGTTATCATTCCTTAGGATAATCTTGAGATGTACCTTTTATGTTCTTCCATTATTGCATATTAGTTAGATTTGCATCTGTAGAATAGGATAAACATTTAGGGATCACATATATATTGATATATTAATATATCATTAATATATTAATATTAAAAATAATGTCATATTAATAATATTAATATATATCGACTCTCGCTCCCAGATTTAATTGGTGGATCGACTTGTGGGTTGTCGTGCCCAGTTTCAGAGGACTAGTCTCACCTCATCTCACCCCTTTTGGACCCCAACTTGACAAAAAATGTAAGCCCAAGGTCAGGCTGGTTGGGCACTGGGTTGGGTTGCGGGGATACCTTTGTAGAACCAAAATATAGAATAAAAATAAAAATATTATAAAAATATATTAATATTATTAATAATGTTATATTAATATATATAAATATATCATTAATATATATTAATATAATATATTAATATTATTTATAATGTTATACTAATATATATATAAATATATCACTAATATATATTAATATAATATATTAATATTATTAATAATGTCATATTAATAATATTAATGTCATATTAATATATTAATATTAAAAATAATGTCATTGTTGTCAATTCAGATTGCACCCGAACGCTTGAATAGTTAAATTCAGCAATCTGTTGAAACATGGAATGATTCTCAGGCTTGTGGGTTGCCTAAAACTAAGAATCAATCTCCAGAGAGGGCTGGTTCCCTGATAAAAATCCCCTAAAATCTAATTGACTTGGCTGGGAAAGAGGTAGAAAGACTAAGTCTGAATTCTAAACTATGAAACTTTTAATTTATGGTGATGCACCGAAGAATCCAACTTGTAGACTTAACTCATAGAACAATTACTCACTATTTTCATTCACACAACTAGATCTGGAAGTTTAAACACTTGAATATTTTAAACAAAGGCTATTAAAGAAACAATCACAGAAGGGAAATATGATTTCCACAACTAGACTCTTTGATTATCGATTAACATAATGTTTAACCAGTGGATTTAAACCTGGATGCATACAAAATTCACTAAGGAGACAGAAATATTTAAAGGTTTCAAAAACTGCAACACAATAATTACTTCGATCAATCCCACATGACAAAGATGCTTGAAACTTGAAGGCAAATTCTAAAATACTGAAACTTGAAGGAATTCTCTGCAATAACATGATTTGAACCTGTAAAAAATATTGTTGTATTAATCTGTAAATAAATGTTGAGTTACAAGATAGTCTTCTTTGCTGAAGGCAAAGGCAGAAAACAAGAACTAGATTGAAAAAGATAAACTTTTTCAATATATACAAAAAAGGCACTCCAAAGTGCATGAATAGTAACTGAAAGGTCATCAAAAAGTGAAAAGATGACAATTACAATGTGAAATCCGAGCACAAGTGAAAATCCCTGAAAAAGTGGCTCAAACTCATGCAAAAATGAGTGAACACCAACTCAAACTGCGACCATAAAGCGTGTAACTGATCTGCAACTCGAACTGGACTGAAAATCCCTGAAAAAGTGGCTTAAAGCATGTAAAAATCACCTCATTTGTATTAATCCGCCCATGCACATCCTTCTCATTAAGTCTTTAGTTAAAACTGATGTAGAACTGGAGTAATACATATCTTAGCTTTACATAACGTTCTTATTTGCATTTTAAAATACTAAATTAATTAAATGATTTAAGGAATATCATTTAATTAATTAGTTTACAAGATTTAATGCTAATGCAAATAAACAAATAAGAACAAGGCCGACCACTTAACCATGGAGAATAAAAGACAATGATTATTGAAAATCATTTGCAAAAGTATCAAAATGAATTTAGGGCGAATGAATAAGGCAAAACATGAACCCTAAAATCATTATGTCTTTTGACTTTTGAGAAGCTTTTGGAGGAAGTCTGCCGCTAGGAGAGGGTTTGAAGCTGAAAATTGATCATTTCCTGTCATTTTTAGCCATGAAGAACTTCGAATCTGATCATTTTTGGGCGAAATAAGAGCAAAATGACGTTTTTTCAAAAATGTAGAGGCACTTTGGGACACGATTTTTCAGTTCTAAATGAGATTCTTTCATTTATCTAAGCTTTTGCTTCGAATCTAGGCACAAATCTTCATTATTCTGGCCGCCATTATCATCTGAAGTTTCAAACTTGTCAAGAGCTCTTCAAATTCAAATATTATGAAGATTTATGAGGTATTTAGAGACAAAAGTCTTGCTTTTGACGAATTTATGGAAGTCTTTTGTATTTCTTGAAGCTGCTATAAACATCAGAAGTAGTTTTTAGAGATTTAGAACAAACTTGCTTGAAAGAAAAACGAATCTGGTCTTTTTCTCTTTGAATCTGCAAAAGACTTCACTTTGCAAGCCCGCCATGAGGATTTTCCTTCTAATTTTCTGCAAAAGACTTCACTTTGCAGCTCACAACAGATAAAATACTCCATTTAATCATGAAAATACAGCCACGTTTTTCAAAATCTGGGTTTTTATAAATTTCATAGATCTGATTTTCTGTTTTAAAAGCAAGCTTTTAAATTCAAAATTGCATTTTTTGTGTTTCTGTTGGCTTTAGAAATCTGAAACTTCATCATATGATCTTTGGAGAACATGAAATCTTGATTCACTGTCCTGTGACACCTTTGAATATTTCTGATAAAATATTTCTGATTTTTATCAAAGTGCTGTTTATAAATGATAATTGCTTAAATCTGGACCTTTCAAAGTAATGACTTTGCATCCACCTAATCATATTCCGAATTGATGAATCATGAATTTTTTTTTTGTTTTTCTTCTGTCTCACTCATTCAATGATGCTTTTCCAGTCCTTAATGACTATCATAACCTTTTGTAACCATATAATTATCACCATAAAATACTGAAGCAACAATCTTTGTCATTTAACTAGCTCTGTATCAGCAATACTAAATGGCTGATCACTTATAAAATGCTACTCTTTTATTGAATACAAATCTGTCTCTTATATATGACTGCGAAACTTTGATGATTGCTTGCAATGCAAAATATAATATGGAAATGCTACCCTCACTAAGATGCTGAAGTTAAACCACATACAGTACTGTCCTCATGAGACACCTTTAAAATCTTCTGTAATTGATATGAGGGCGTTTGATCCTTCCTTGATATGAAGAGAAAAGTTATGCAATATGCTCAAGCTGCTTTTCCTAAATTTGTTTGAGATAAAGCTGCTTATTTGACTATTTCTTAATTTCAATAGCTCTTTTGATGACTGTTTTGACAATGTTAAAGAACTCTCATATGTAACTTGAGAGTGTATCCTTTCGATATGCCGGGCTCAACCCTTGTGGGAGCCCATTTTACTCCACATATCTGATGAAATGAACTCAAACATGATAAACCTGTTCCTGCACATTGAAACAAACATGTTAGCAAAATAAAAGAAGCTGAAAGCTTCCATTGATTTACATTCCCTCTTCTCTGATTTTTTGCAATTATCTGATGAATGCTCGGTTTAATGCAAATTACATTTCTGTCTGTAGCATAGGCGTAAGGCAGAAAGTAATTCACCATTGCTTAGAGTAAAACTCTAATACCATTTCCTCTATGATTTTGCAGGTACACGAAGCGATGAAGTTAGGCTGCAACTGCTTGGAGGCACGACAGCTAGAAGCACCAACGAAGTGATTCATCATTACAGGCAATGATGAATTGCTTCTCTTTTTTTATGCTTATGCTATTTTCAGCAGTGTAGCTTGTGTATTTAAATTTTGTATTCATCTCTTGATTGTTAGAAACAACTCAGTTACTCTCGTGGCTTGTGCGAGATTCAACATTTCACAAAATGAATAAAAGTAACATTATGCAAATTTTCTTAATTTTCTGTTTTAAACATTTGCACAACTTACTTATGACACATATGTAAGATGATCTCAATGATGATCAATGAACACTCAATCAGCAAAAATATAAAAATTTATGTACCTATAATTGATGGATTTCATCCAGCTCTACCTGTTTGAGCTCGGAGTGAAAAATAGGTAACAGTCATATTGTAAATAAAGCATGCTCTCCAAAATGAACATTTATTTTGGAGAGTTAACAAAGCTCTCAAAAATGGATATCCATTTTTCTGTGTATAAATAAAAAAGGCAACGTCTTATCATTTTAACATCAACTGTGTGTGGGCAAAGAAGGGTGAAACAGATATTCGAAATAACTGATATCTGTTTTTTGCTTCCAAAACAAATTTCCTTTGCTTTTTTTGAATTTCTCAATAAAAAACATCAAAGAGGTATGTTTTAATGTGTTTTTTTGGATTATTTTAAGTGTTTTATATGTTTTTTAACAAATATATTAGGTTTTTTGTAGAGATTTTTGGAATTAGGTGAAAATTATGTTAATTTCAAAAATTGTAATTTACAACAGGATTTAAATGGCACAAGATTTAGAAAACCCTCCTCCATAAACCCTCCTCCACCAAACCTTCCTGCATCAAACCCTCCTTCAATTTAGAACCTCATTGAAAAAATATTACTGAATTGAGAAACATTGTTGAGAGATACCGTAACCATCAACATTTGTGATCAGTCACACCGAATATAGAGGCCATAATTAGTCATGTTGGGAACATCACTAGCCAACATTCTTCATTTCAACAAAGGAGAGATGCGAAGAGGTTTCAATATGCAAATGGTTTGGGATATGATGACATTAAAAAATAGAAACATCTAAAGCCGATTTGACCCAACATTTTGTGAACCCAAGAACAAGACAAAATGTTGGTTTACACAAATTAAAATTTTCCATAAAATGGTGCACCCATTAGGGTATAGTTGTAAAATATTGGGATCGTTGGTGGATGGTGTTTGATAAACCACCCAACAAAAATCTCGATGTCCCTCTATACTTTCTCTGCAAATTATATGCAAAATTTATTTTAGGAAGACATGTCAACTATTTTGATTTCCGACATTTTCAGGGAGTGGGTATGGGCATGCACCAAGATGGACCTAGGGCGCGTATCATGCAAGATCCCTATGTTCCCTCCCTCGTCTTCCTCCTCCATCTCCAACACCCCATCCAAACCTTGTTGTCGATGCGACCCAAAATAGTCTATTGATTATAAACTCTTTGACCAACCATTTGATTACACAGTTGTCATAGTTCACCCAACTACTAGAGGGTGACACTCCTCGTGCTTTAGTTGATACTGGTGCAACATCATCATCTAGGCATATTTGTGTGCTTCATCAGTGTAGTGCATGCATGCATACATGTCTATGTCCTATGGGAGATACAAATGAGCCTCCCCTAGACACATTTGAGTATGAGGTGCATGATACGCCACTTGGAGGAAATGAAGCACCAGTGCATACTACAGGTGCAACGAAGATGTGCGAGGGAGGAACAAGTGTAGTGCCATCCACCATTACAGATGAGGAGCAACAACATCAATATTTTATATAGGTAAAACTTAAATTTATTTCATAGTGAATTTCATTTAAAATTATTGTAACTGTGTGCAGGTGAATTTCCCTAGCCTAAGGGTGCAAAATGAAATGAAATGCAAGGAAAAACACAAACAACACCTCAACGATTAACCTAGTCAAACTTGAACAAAACAAATGAAAAAGGAAACAATTTTACCTTGCCCAAGTTGATGAGTTGGTTGGCCCTATTGATCGTTTGATTTGTGTGCTCCTTTCAATGGCAAATAACATAAAACCTAGTTCTAAATGATCGTGAGATGGAGAGGAATGCAATGGTGTAAGTGGGTATTGCAATGGGTGCTTGATATGGATGCAAAGAGTGTTGCAACAATGGAGGTATTGGATGCTTGGATGTGCTTAGATGATTTCTTGAGTTCACAAAATGAATTGTTGATTTAATGCAAATGAGGTTAAATTCCTCTAATTTTAGGGGGAGTGCCACTAAACAATAGAGGGTTAAGATAAAGCCACCATGGACAAGATCAAGGGCTAGGGTGAGTTGAGAACTCACAAGCCCTCACACCTTGACATGTAGTGAGTGAGGTGTCAAAGAGGGAGATGAGGTGGAGGTACTTTATGGTACTTTGGGAGTGGGACAAGATCTCCTCATAAAGGAGGTCCATGTCCACATGTGGGTGACAAGACATTTAAGGAATTAAAAATTTCTTAAAGAGCCTAGGGAGAATAAATGTGAATTTTAAATTCACATTGGGAAGGGGTTGCCTTCTCCAAAAGGAGAAAGCATTTAATAAAAGGTTGACTTGGGGGTATGCCATAAATTGCATAAGGATTAGGTTGACCTTATTAGGTGATTAGGTTGTGCAAACAACGGATTAGACGAATTAATGACAGATTAAGACAAGTGAAGGGTTATGGAGGATGTGACACTAATCTTGATTAAGGGGTGTGCACACCTTAATCACAAGTTAATTAAATTAACCTGGATTAGAGGAAAATTGTGGAGCATGGGACAAGGAGAGATAAATAATGAATTTAAATTCATAGAGGTAAGTGACTAAATCAAACAAATTAGAATATTTATTTAATTTAGAGAGGAAAGGGGGGATAAATGATGAAGCATTTAATTATTTAATTTAATTAAATACCTTAGGAACTTTAGCAAAGGGGAAATTAATTATTATTTAATTAATACAGATAAGGGATGCATGATAGAGGAATAAAAGGGGAGGAATTTGACCATATGGGGGTGGTCGAATTTCGATGTCTACAATAACAAATAATACATGTTACTAATGTATATTTAAGTGGGATTGAACAGTTGATGATGAAGGACGAGATTAGAGATGTGCAACATGGCACTCTTTTGACCATTGACTTTGGCCTACACACATTAGTATAATTTTTTATACATGTAAAACTTTTTTATTATACGCATATCATTTAAATCATGATTAATTAAATACATACTAATTTATATCTTGATTTTATTTTACTTTTACAGTCTACTCTAGATGTGATTGATGCAACACATTTTACCATGATGAGTTCTTCTCAATCAATTATCTCAATTGCATCATTGATTTAGGTATATGGTTTTTTATATCTACTAGATATATACGTTAGTTTATTGTTTTTTGTCAGCAATTAATATTAATTTTATCATTTCATTTTTCTTCTTGTAGATTATGCTACCATCCACATTTGTGGATCTAGGACCAAGACAATATGGTAGGACTCTTGAGCGTCCTAAGGGTCCATCATTTATTGAACGTATGTCAGCCAAAGAAAAAATGCTTGAGGTAATGAATAATTGAATTTGACTTTAATTATAGTTTAGTATAATGATTAGATGTTATTTTGAAAGTTATAAAAAATAGTAGATAACTTTCTATTTATTAGTTTAAGTTATTTACCATTGAGAGCTAATTAATCTAATTTTTGGTTTGAACTCTTTTTGTGCAAACATCTTCTCATCCATCGTTAAGGTCATTGGAAGTACCATGGTTTGAAAGGGAAGATCCTGACGTCTTACTACTATTTGTTCTAAAGCTCATTGGAGCTATGATAGTTAAGGTATGTTTTCTTGTTACTTGTACTTGTGAAGTTATTGTAATGAAATGGAATCTTTATTGTAATTTTAATATGATATCTTGTTCATATATTATCAATAAAGAAAGAAAAATTATATTGCAATGACTTGTTAGCATGTTTATTTACCAAAGGGTCAGGTCGTTACAAGAAAGATTATATAGGTGTCACCTAAGTCTTCAACCTTATTGCAAATCGCATGAATTTTTTAAGCTATCTAAATGATCTTGTTTTTTCTTTATTTAATTAAGCACCCATCCATTCTAAAACCTCCAACTTTGAGTGAACCTCCGATACAAAGCTTGCAACCTTGCTAAAAAACTTAATCTACCTTAGCACAAAAACAAAAAAAATCTCAATAGCAATTTAAAAGCAAGATAGGCATAATAAATTCTATTGAATGAACACTAAATTTTAGATTAACAATCATGAAAAAACAATGAACAACTATTTCAACAACCAACAGATGTGAGAATTACTATTAGAGGCACTTATTTATAATGTTTACAAAACTAACTATAAACATTTATAGAAAGATAAAGACTATTTCTAATCTAGGAACTAGCTTCGAATGCAATGCAAGTTTTATAATAAAATCCCATCCACTGAGACTAAATCTAAGACCATGCAGCTACCAGTTAAACTAACAATAGAAATTATTACAAATTAACACTTAAAGCTCGCATATCTCGCATGGCAAGAGATCTAAAGATGGATGATCTAAAATAGTTGACTCCAAACTATAAATAGAGATAGCTAGAAACAAAAGAAAACTAAAATTAGCAATCCTCAAAATATACTCTTCTTTTTAAAACAATCCCAAACATTCATTTAACCAATCCAAACATCCATTTGACTATTTCAAGCCTCCATTTAACCTTTCTAAATGTCCATTTATCACGTTTGCATTGATCATTTCATAATTTGGGGAACCCATTCTACCATCTTACTGTGTGACCTAAACATTTGCACTTTCCAAAAAGATCACTTCGACAACACCCCTATCATATGAAAAACCATCAAGACATATTTCATTTGCATTCATCATCATCTTTCAACACAAAATCCCTTAAACCTTATTTTAGGAGTTATCTCCCGAATTGACCAAGGTGTTAAGTTTGATCGTTATCCTACATATCAATCATTGTCTTCAACCTAATCAATCTGCTTCTATCTTGAGGTGGATTTGTGTTGTAAGTCAGCATCATTGGCCCAAATCAATCCCCTTCCATCTCAAGGTGGATTCGATGTCGTGATCATTGGTTCAATCCTTTAATCCGATCAACCAACGTATTAGGTCACGTAGGGTGATTTTCGAATTGGGTTTAGAACCCTTTCCATCAACCAATCCTAATTCATCATCCAATCCATAACAAACTTATCCTATCATATCCTCTGATCCAATCCCAATATAAGCTCCAATCCAGTTCTAATCTTATCGTTAATCCCATCATCCTAATCTGAGCTTTTATTCAATCCCAATCTGAACTTTCATCCAATCCCTATATGAGCTTCCAATCCATCCTAGTTCTCTATTCATCATTTATTCTTTCCTGCTAATTTGTATTCATCATGAATCTTTATCCCCCTCTCACACGACCAATAATAGTAGTCAAGGGGAATCCTAACTACGTTGATGACGATAACGAAAATTTGGTTAATCATACAAATTGTTATATAGATCCCCTTGACGCTATCATTGCTAGCAAGCTCTCTCCAATCGCCTCCCAAAATCCCACTACTTCTTCGAACTATCCCACCATTCCTTCATCTGCATCTAATAATAGTCCTTATGCTACCCTTGGCAAGGGATATCCAACATCCTCACCATCGACATATTCATCATGTCCTCCCTTTCAACCTCTATCCTACCCAACATCCATATCCTCCTCTCCTTATCATCATCAACAATCCCAATACCTCTACCTTAATCCCACATCCCAATCTTCCCATCCTAATCCAATACCCACACCTTCCTATCACAATCCCCCATCCCAATATTCCTCCTATCCTAATCCACCATCTCAATCCTCTCATCCTAATCTACCATCCATATCCTTCTATGCCAACTCACCGTACATGTCTTCCTATGGTGGTCTACCACCTCAATCTTCCTGTTCTAATCCAAAATCCACACCTTCCTATCACAATCCCCCATCCAAGTATCATTACATTAATTCCACATCTCCCCATTCTAATCCTTCATCCACATCTTCCTACCATTACTCATCATCCCAATCTTTCAAATCTAATCCCACATCCACATCTTCCTACATCACTCCCCCTTTCACTGCATTATATCTTTATCCTCCATCTAAACATAACCTACCTAGTCCTCCAACCACTCCTAATCCTCCATCTAGTCCCATCCACTCATCTAATCATAATCCTCCATCTCCTCATAGTTCTACATCTAATCCTCCAATCCCTAACCCTAATCTTCCATCTCATCCTAGTCCTCCATCCATTTACATCCCCTCATCTAACCCTAATCAACTGATTCCTAATCCTAATCCTCCATCTCCTCCTAGTCCTCCATCCAATCCCATCCACTCATCTAATCATAATCCTCCATCTCCTCCTAGTTCTACATCTAATCCTCATCCACCCATCCACTCATCTAATCCTCCAATCCCTAACCCTAATCCTCCTAGTCCTCCATCCATTTCCATCCCCTCATCTAACCCTAACCCAAAAATTCCTAATCCTAAACCTCCATCTCCTCCTAGTCCTCCATCCAATACCATCCCCACATCTAATACTAATCCTAATCCACCAATTCTTAATCCTAATCCACCAATCCCTAATCCTAATCCTCCATTCACCCTTGATCCTCCATCCATTCCCAACACTCTACCTAATCCTACATCCCTTCCAAATTTTTCCCAAGGAATCATGCAAGAAGAGACACCATGCCCTCCCACTCTATCATGTACTATCACTAGTGATGAGGCCCTCCTCCATCCTACACCTATCCCTCCTATCACCATTCCCGACAGCATCCAAACGGTTGAGCCTGTCAAACCCATTGAATCCATTAAATCCCCATCTTCTACTACTAGATCTACCCAATCCATTGAAGACATCCAATACCCTCCTCCCAATCCTAATATTCACAAACTTCAATCCCATGACCTTCATGAATCCTCCATCCTCCTATCTCCCCCAATTGAGGAGTCCCTCCAACACTCTTCCATCATCTTACATCCCACACAAGATGAGTCATGCCAAGGGATTGATCCAAAGCATACAAGCATATCCCCTCCTCCAAATCAAGATCCTTCCATCCCATCTACTCCATCTCCAAATCATAGTCTTCCATCCATTTCATCTCATGATCCATATCCTCAACCAAGTCATGATCCTATCCTCCCATCCACCCCATCTCAAGATCACACTATATCATCCACTCCATCCCATGATCCCCTTAGCATTCACGATCCAATCACTCAATCTCATGAGCCCTTATCATCCATTGCCATAAATATAGATCCTATGATACTCCCTAATTCCTCTCTTGATCCCTTATCACCTCCTCCTCTCAATCAGGATGTTGCTCTCCCCTCATCTCCATCGCACAATCCCCCATGAATGCCTGCCATCCCAACACCACTTTTTTATCACCTCGGTAATATTACATGTGTCCATGGTGGTCTTCTTGTGGAAGAAAAACAAAGTATATGCACCACCCATCCTCCTTTACCCAATAATGGACTCGCCTCATGCTTCCAAAAGAATAAACATCCTACCATAAATCACATGCTACAGAACATGAACTATCAAGGAAAAGGTTTAGGCCTTCATGACCAAGGTACTTTAGAGCCCATCCAAGTCAAAGAATATCCAGACACACATGGTCTTGGATATGTCTCCCAAAACTTGCACTCTAAAGATGTTGGTACAACCTCCGTACATCCTAAACGATCCTCTTCTAAAGGCACAAGAGGTACTTTCCATCGTTCTACCAAGTCATTCGTCGCCATCCCTCCTCCTGAATCATATTACCTCAATACAACTGTCCATCTTCCTCCCTCATCCTCTAAATCCATTTTGGGTCCTTATGTCCCTCCATCCATCACTGCTCATCCTCCATCTACTATGGGTTCTTATATCCCTCCATCAAACCCCACACATCCTCCATATACATAGTCTATTTTGGGTCCTTATATCCCAAAATCACCCCCTCCATCTTTTCTTATTCATCCTTTCATTCATCCACCCCCTATCCCTCGTACATAGCATAAAAATCCTACCTTCATAACTCCTAATCACGATCAACAAAGGAACACCTCCATGCATGCTATCTCACATTCTCCATCCACACCTCCTCATCAAATTCCTACTTATATCACTCCATCCACGTCCTCTCCACATCATCCATCTCCCCATACCCATCCCCTTGCAACTAAAAGCACTTTGGATGCCAAAGAAAACATATATAAATCCAAACATCCACATGAATCTACAGCTCCTCATGTCCCCTCCAAAAGACATGTTGACAAAAAGAAAAATCAAATCCAAAATCCAAATCAATCCAAATGGCCACAAAGGCCCATCAAAGCAAAAATCAACACCATGTGGATCCCAAAGAAAAAAGAGACAATGCCTTCAAATGAAAAATCCATGAAGACATCCAAAGTTGCTATTCCCAACGCTCATAATTCACATCCTGCATCTCCTAAATATGTTTTAGGTCCTTATGTCCCAAAATTCACTATCCCAACACCTCCAATCTCGCCACATTCTCCCTCCATCAACCCTCCTCTCATTTCACATCCACCACATGTGCCAATGTTGGTCTTGAACACCTTCCCCTATCACACATCCACTCCATCATTCTATCCATACACTTTCCAACACCCCATCCACTATCCCCCCTATCTTCCCCATCCAATCCCTTTGATTTATCCTCTTGCATAATCCATTTCTCGTACTAAGGTTGTACCAACATCTGATGGTCACTTTACACATGGGATCTTATTACCTCATATGTAACTTGATGCTTGAGTCCTTTATCCATCTCCTTATCAACTATCATCTAAATCTGCATATCCATATCCCTATCTTTATCCATCTTCGTCCACATCCTAGTCCAAAAATACAAAAAATCAAAAAATAAAAATAAAAAAATAGAAAAAATCAGAAAAATGCCAAAAAATAGTAAAAAGAAAATCATTCGTCCAATGGTGAAAACTTGGCAAACAAGCGCGTTGGATAAGTACCATGATGAAAACCTGACAAACATGTGTCATGCGTAAATCCCCCATCTATTCTCCTTCCATGATTGGGGGCACCATCCACTTACGCATTCCTTTCCTCCATCTCCTACATCTTCCTATCTTCCGCATCCTATCCCATTCATCCCAATCCCTCCATCTTCCTTATGCTCTTGATAAAGACAAGGGACAGCCTATATACATGCTTTGGACACCTCTTGGCATATATTCCCTTCATCCATACACTATCATATTCCTTATCCACCTCTCTCTATCTTCCATTGTCCATGCATTCTATCCACCTCTATCTATCTTCCATTGTCCCTACTTCTTATCTACCTCTATCTATCTTCCATTGCCCATCTCACTCCCTTATCCACCCATCTTGCTATCCCTCTTGCCTCATCCTTGCATGAAATTTCTAAAGTGGGGGCATCTCCTTATTTGCGATTGGGTCCTTGGAGACATTGTCCATCCATTCCTCCAGGCAATCCTCTCCATCTCCCCATCCTGCCCATCCTTACCTCCCTATCCACTTATCCATCCAGTCATCCCTTCCATCTACCAAATCCTTATCTTCCTATACTCTCATCCACTAGTATTTTTCCATCTTTTCATCCTTATCTTCCCATCCATTTATCCATCCACTAATCCATTCCATCCTTCCAATTTCTTATCCCTCTATCCACCTATCCTAGCATCTTTCTATCTCCCCATCTTTATCCATCCATCCATTTACTTCTATTTCCCTCCTATCTCATAATCCCTTATCATTGGTATCTAGCTATAGGTTACCCCCATGCAATCCAATGCCTTCCTACCTCCCTCTCATCATTCCTATCTATTCCTCACATCTGTTCCATATCCTATCACTCTTCATCATTCATCTATCCATTGTTTTCTCTTCCCAATTCCTCTTTTGATGATTTGGATACCTATCCCATCCCTGAGCTTCACATCATACATATCTTACACATACCAACCATCGTCCTATCCAATCCTCATCCTATCGGCTCCATCCTTTTACCCATTTATCATGGTCATCTCATCATCCCCTATCCATTGTCTGTCATCGATCTCTTGTTGAACTACGTTGCCCCTGCGCTTTCACGTAGGCAAGGCCGATCATTTGATCCACTCCTGGGGCTTTTTCTTTTATCTGTCTTGTCATCCTCCATCGTCTGTCTTTGGCCTTGTATTGAACTACGTCACCCCTGCGCTCTCCCATAGGCAAGGCTAAATCATTTTGTCTGCCCCTAGGGTATCTTTCATGTCTTTCGCCATCCATCATTGGTCACCCTTGTCCTCTTTCCACTTTTATCCATGGTCTTTTTATCGAACTATGAGGGCTCTGTGCTTTCACTTAGGCAAGGCTGATCTTTGATCAACCCTCGAGCCCCTAGGTCTTTTAGGTTTTGTTGTCTTGTGTCTTGTCATGTCATAAAGTATGTCCCTATTCTAGCTACTGCTTACAAACAAGATCCACTTGTATCCTCAGATCCAATCGGTTTTGAATATCCTGTGTGATATTGATCTTTTAGTTTAGTATCCATCATTGGTCTCAACAGGATGCATCCTTCCTAATAGACCGCATCAACCCCATCCATTCTCTTGATCCTATGGCAAAGGATGTTTGAAATTGTTTATGATCTTTTGATGTTTTTGGCTTTTGTTTATCATTTGAGCTCCCTATCATCACTTTCCATGGTCGCCTTGATCCATCATATCATGGTGTGTTTTGACTAGTAAACATAGGGGCGTATATTGATCTTTTTTTTGTTTGTCTTCTTGGTTGTCCCATGTAGTACCCACCAAGATCCTCGAGGTCTTGTGTTATGCTGGGGCATCTTTTTGTGCTTGTGGTTATTCCAATATCTGGCTCGGCCAAGGTCTTCATGACTTTGGGGTGTTGGAATAGCCTTCTTGTTTGTTGTGTTTGTTTTATGCATTGGACACTAATCCGCCTTAGTTCTTCATACCCTAGCACTTGGTTTCTTATGCTATAGCAAAACTCAGTGCTCCAAAGATGAAAAATTGCATTACGATTGCATTTCATTTTCGATTCCATCATCTTGCATGTCTCCCCCATCCTCATCCATTCACACCATCTAATCCCACTCTTGGTATTGTTCCCAACCTTGCTACAAGCCTTGATCCAATCATCCTCATCATCATCATCATCATCAGCAGGATGTATCATTCCCTATCCTTGTGTTGTTCTGGGATGTATCATTCCCTCATCAACAACGCTCTCATTAGGATGTATCCTTCCCTATCCTTGTGTTGTTTTGGGATGTATCATTTCCTTATCAACAACACTCCATCAACCATTTGCCCAACCTGACTTGTAGCTTGACTGGGGCAACATCATATTTATCTTGGAATCCATTTGTGCTCACCTTTATCTCCCACCGCTTATCATCCTT